>CM019174.2:33246944-33684099 GCA_009739505.2 Apolygus lucorum
CTTTGCTTGCGGATATTTATATGGATCATCTTGAAAAACGAATCTTTGAAAAGTGTAAATCAAACAACCTTTTATATTGGTATAGGTACGTTGATGATATAATAATTCTATGGACAGGAACTGAAAGGCAACTAAATTCTTTTCATGAAAAAATCAATACACTAGATCCTTTTGTTAAATTCACTCTTGAACTAGGTGGAAATAAGCTTAATTTTCTTGATCTGTCCATCTCATTGATTAACAGAAAACATGATTTCTCCATTTATAGAAAAGATACCTACAGTGATATCACTATTCATAGTACATCAAATCATCCCTTAGTTCATAAACATGCTGCTTTCCATAATATGATCAATAGAGCTTTGTCAATACCAATGAGTGATCAAAATGTATCTAAAGAAAAAACAATTATCAAGAGTATAGCCGCAAGCAATGGATATGGAGGATGTCTCATTGATTCCATATGGAACAAGGTTCTTAGGAAAAAGTGTAGAGATGGGGTTTCTAATTTGGCTAGAGAAGTTGTATTAGAAGAGAAAAAGTGGATAAGTATACCTTATTATGGAAAGATTTCTGACAAAATTGGCAAAATGTTATCATCTAGAGGTTTCAAAGTAGGGTTTAAAAATAAAAATAATCTTAAAGCTTCGTTGGGTTCTGTTAAAGATAAAATTAGCGTTCAAGATAAAAGTGGGGTTTATAAGCTGAAATGTTCTTGTGGGCTTGAGTATTGTGGTCAAACTGGTAGGAAATTTAAGGAAAGAATAAAAGAGCATGAGAAGGATTTCAGGGATAGCAAAGGTGATTCTGCTTTTGCGAATCACCTGAGAGAATCCAATCATAACTTCAGTTTTGATCTAACAAACGGACGGTACATAGAATTTCCTCATTTTTGCCCGAAGGGAGGTATGTTGGATGTGCTTGAAAAGTTCGAGATTCTTAAGAGTGATAGGTCTGGTAAATGTCTGAATGAGGTGGTCCCTCAACATGTTTCACCATTGATAGGTTCCTTCTTGCAATAGCTTGGTCTCCCCTTCACAATGTAACTCTCACCAATGTTTGAGCCCCCTTTCACTTTGTCTGCCTTGATTGGCATTTGATGATCCTCCCAGGTCCCTTCACTTCTCTGAGCCAATAGGATTCTCCTTTCACTTATCTGATTGGGTATGACTTTCACTTTCACGACCAATGGGATTCAAGCTCCCTTTCACTTGTACCTATATAAGCTATGCTCTTTGTGATGTACCTTCAGTTATTGTTTGTTACTGATGATGACCTAACCGTCGAAATCGATTTAACTTGTAACTCATTATTTTCGTGGAAATAGACAACATTCTACTCAACTCCGTTTTTATTAAAATGGTTTTCCACAATCTCATCGCGAGTGATTTTATTCGTTAAAAATCGCACTTTTTTTAATGCCCTTTTCAAACTCACAAAAGCGAGCTCTACAAGAAGCACTGACGAGATTCATCCTAGTGTCAAAATTAGCCGCGTGGGAGCGCTAGGTGCCTCTCTTCCTCTTACCAATAGGGGGGTGGCCTGGAGTGAAGAAGGGCAATATCAGTCTACCTTTCAAGTAGTGCCCCTTCCAATCTGACATGGTAAGTCACTTTGATTCATTTTAGTCAAGTTGTGCCTTTATCAAACTGCTAATTGATGAGGTTTGTGTTATTGTGCCCTTCTTCAGATTATCAACAACTCCCTTTTAAATTGAGTTATTGAGATTATTAATGGAAAGATAGGATAGGTATTTGGGCTGAATCCCTCCTATTCAGACAATTATTTGCAGACCAGCTTAACGATCAAGTGTTGTGATAGCAATATTTTTTTCAGGCTACGTGGTCAACCATGACGTCCAGAGGAGTCAATTATATTTTGGCAATTACGCCCCTTCCAATAGCATCGCGTTTTCTTGAAGATGGAAACGTGTGGGAACGCCTCCCCTCTCACTTGGAAACTTCCTGATTCACAAATTTGGCTAATTTCAAGGAGTTCGACCTAATTTCGCTTAAAGCGTTTGTGAAGGACGATAACAACGATTTTCCCTCTCTACCGGTACGATGGGAAGTGATTGAACCACCTGGGAAAGTGAGAAATCAGCGTTTATGGTCCATTGTACCACAATACAACCTCTCAGGTTTTATACCTTCAGGCAAAGTTGGAACTTCATTTCCGCCATTGACAAACATACCTCTACAGACTGAGTCGCCAGCAGAGGAGTTCCTGGTGTATCCAAGGCCAAACGGAAGTGAAATAAATGAAAACCATGTGCTGGTAGAACAAAGTTCATTCTTTGAATCAGCCAAAGAGGAAGATCCAACTGCTCTGATGGTTGAGGAGACTCCTAAGGACGGAAAACTTGTGTGTGATGATCCTCCCTTGTCTGACACCGAAGTACATTCAAGAAACCATTTCCCAGAAGGAGCTGTCACCCAGCCTTGTGATATTTCGTCAAACTCATCTGAGGATTTTGAAGAATCATTTTCGGTAGCTGCCAAGGAGTATGGAATTGACAGTCTCGATTCGACATCTGATCCTGAATACGACCCAGAGGTGGATCTGTCAGATATAACTGTAGAGTCTGATGACAATGATGACAAAAAGAGACTGAGAAGTGAGTTTCAGATTCGCTTTAGGTACTTACTTCTTTTTGGTTGAAGTACTAATCTGTTTTGGTTGTTTTGTATTTCTTGCTTTCAGTTTTTGATCGAGGTAAACGTGACTGTTTTATGGGTTGTGTTGCTTTATTTCAGCAATAAGACCAAAAGAGAGTAAAAATCTCTCTACATGCTTTAAAGAAATCAACTTCAACTCGGGTCCAACAGTCAATGGGGTATTTCGGTGGGTCGGAAATTCAGGTTTTTGACCTCAAATGTGGATTCAGCACCCTTGAAAACCTGTATACTCCAACTTTTAGCCCAATGATACTATAACATGTGGTAGAAAAATTAATTAAAGAGATAACACGTTTGAAAAAGGCGGGCCGCTATAAATGCACACACACTAGGCAAGGACTATGCCACGGACTACGCCGCGCGCCTGTGTGAGTAGTGTTTTGTAGTATCCAAGAGGTCCTCCAAGGGTTTCTGTGCATGGATACTTTTTTCAAAGACAGTTGGCTAGCTACGTCACGATTGGCTAGCTACGTCAAACCATTCAAATCTTCAACTTTCCTTAGCTTCTCTGATTTTTTAAAAACATTTTCTCGACGAACAGACCCGATTACCGTTATTCCTGAGCCATACTCTTTTGAAAAAAAAATAAAAAAAATTTACCGAAATACCCCATTGCAGCCGTATCTCACCAGCTCTCTCCTCTGCTTGGAAAGAGCAGGGTATCATCAGCCTCGACGATCTTGAAGCCCAAAACGATAACGTGAACAACGATGATGTTACCGTCCGATTGAAAATTGCTGTGATTTTTCGCTGGTACCTTCTAAGATGTCTAGTGGTTCATTAAAGCTCTTTTGGTTTATTATTTTCAATAATGAACCTTTGGAATTGACAAAGAAAAAAAAAATTTTAACACCCCCTCAAAATTTGATGGTTTACGTTTCAAGATACGTAGAATCCAAAAATCGAATAAAAATTTGGCCGTCCGTCCGCCGTACGCGGCACTTTTGCCACTTAGCATTGACCGATTTTGATGAAATTTGGTATGTAGGCTCCATTTGGGGTCTAGTTGTGCCCCGAAGCTTTTGGTTGATGTAGGTCACTCCTAAGGGTTCCAAAATCAATTTTGAAAACGCTCTAACTCAAAAAATGTCTATATAAAGGTATTGTTTTTCCTTCAATTTAAGATTCTATAGAATTTTTAGAATTTTTTGAGACCACGCGGAGCTCTGTAGGACAAACCGTTCGCTCACTACGAAAATTTAAGTGTTTATATTGATATATATATATATATATATATATATATATATATATATATATATATATATATATATATATATATATATATATATATATAAGTGTTTATTTTGAAATATATATATATAAATCAAAACACGAGTGTGAATCGCAAAAGAGGCCTAATTTCCGTTCAAATTAGAGCTGACCGAAATGCAATCAATGGTTGGTGATTTTGAATTTTTTTTTATTTTTTTTTTCTTCTTTTCATATTGGATGGTTGGTGATTTTGTAGACGAGTGATCTATATAGAAAATAATAAACCATTGTGTAATAATTTGCAGCGTTTTTTATGTAGGCGTAGCGAATGATTATGCAAGTAGGAATAATTATTTTGAAGTTTTTGCAGTCGGTCTAGTCACAGAGATACGATAATAAAAATGATACCTACTTATAATTTCAACTTACCGACCTAAGACTGAGAATAAAGTTTAGACTGAAAGGACGCGCCTGTGATATAGTAGAAATAACTCTGGTCATTAAAATCACGTCAAGTTTCGTTGGAAGTTCCTACAATAAAAAAGATACGTTGTACACAATGTTTTGTTCTATTTCCTATTCAGTTTCCTCTATTGCTTCGATGTTTTCAATTTGGTAAGTACCACAATCTTATTTTTTAGCATGGGCTCAACTGCCAGCAATATGAAAAGGCAGCAATATGAAAAGGGCACTACTGTGTTTCATAAGGGCACTATTTCTATAACTTAAAGCTTTAGTAGAATGAAAAGGGCACATTTACGTTTTTTTATGAAATGCTGCTTTTTTTACCAATACGGTTTGGGAATGTTGAGATAATCTTTAGCAGGCCGAAAACTGCGGAAATTTATCAGTGAAAACAGGTTTCATGTTTCTATCATTTACTCCGTAGGTTGTAAGTAGATAGCATACAGCGGGGCTTGCGCCCTGGAGAGACGCGAAGTGCCGAGTTTTTCTATCCAAATCAAAAATTAGAGTCAAATTTTTTCCTCTATCGCCTCTTGAAAAACTCCTACTGACCTCAAATGATAATTAAATGCTTGCATACGAGTCTGCAACACATTAGGACATTTTCATGTCAACCGCTACACAACAAGTTTGTTGACAACACTACGCATCAAAGTTTTCGTGACAATTTTTCAGTTCATGTGCCAAAGCAAAGACATGAAAATGTCAAAAACTTGACAGTCTGCAAAAGACAAACTCAAATATATTTCGGTTGTTGCAAGTAAACAAAAACAGGAATCACTTGTCGCCGACCAGGTTTACTCCAGGTGTCGTAGTTAGCCCAAGCATATTAGGTTTTTGGTTCCCAAAAAATCCTAACAAGCTGGAAATGGTCTTAATCGACGTTGGGGCACTCCAATATGTGAAAATAGAAGAGTGCGACGATTTTCCTTCGGTGCTTACCCACTCATTGTGTCATGATGAGTGTAATTGCTTACAAATCTAAGCTTACCTTCATTATAACTGAAATTATCACTCAATTTCATTCACTCAAATCACGTTATTTACCTGCGGAATATCGACAATCGTGTTACTATTTAAACAATCCATGTTAGTAGTAGGTAACATGGAGTTAATATGAGACTTGCAAGTGCTATTGAGGTGCAAGGTTATCATTCTTTCTATTACATTATAACAACAATTATGATATCTCATTCAACCCCAATCAAAAACACTATCTACCTAGGTAATATTAACATTCATGTTTCATTCATTCTATACATCTGTGTTGGTAACATGAGAGTAAATATGAAAGAATCCCGAGGCTTGTAGTATTTTTAAAGGCCCAAGTTAGATTCACACATTTCTACCGTTCAGATGTAGTCCAGGCATATTAAGGATAAAAAGGGCCGTGCTTCCCAAAAAATCCTAACAAGCTGGAAATGGTCTTAATCGACGTTGGGGCACTCCAATATGTGAAAATAGAAGAGTGCGACGATTTTCCTTCGGTGCTTAACTTTTGGGGGCCGAAAAACCTCGAAATTTTAGCACTTTTTTTGGTTTTTTGCAATTTTAACCTAGAAGGAAGCGTCTTACAAAAAAGATTATAATTACCTTTTTTATAGAAGATAAGATTCTGCGTCGATTGAGACCAAGAACGTCCAAATCGGTTGAGTGGTTTAGCCACAACCGAGCGTCAAAGTTTGGCGATTTTCTCCAACTTGGTGTAAAAGTGAAATATTATCATGTTTTGACGCCGAAATCACCTTTATTCACCCACGTACCCCATATATCGAGTTTTTCATTATAATTAGACCATTTTAAAAGTGGGGCCGCTGTCCAGGTGCCTCACTTGAAATAACTAAAATTACTCATTTTGCCAAGTCACTTTGTCATTCTTTTTTATGCCTAAATTGATGTACTCACCCAAGTTTGATAATTGAATATTTGAAAATTAGCCACTATAAGACACATGAAAATACAGGTGAAACCAAATTACCTGTGTTCCTTACGTGTTATATAAGAACTGGGGTTTTCAGAATAAATAGACGTAACACGGTTTGTATAAAATGAAAGTAAATGTACTGAATTATAAAAGTATTTACAAGTATAACATGGTTTGTATGATCCATGAAAATGGAAACAGTTCTCTGAATCCCAGGGTTCTTTTCAAAGGTGTTCACAAACTTCATTTTCCCCTGCCTGAAAAATGCCGAAGTGCTGTCGCAGCCGCTAAAGGCGTGGAGAAATAGCAGCTGTTTTTTAGCTGGTTCTGAGAGCTTGCTTTCATTGGGGCTGTAAATTGCTGTGCTGATTTTTCCTCTCCCAGGCTTCATCAAATAAACATTGGTCAGCTGTGAATCCGAGGCAGAACCCATCACTTCGGCAGACAACAGGACTAACAAATCGATGTCCTCCAAGTTTGTGAACACCTTTGAAAAGAACCCTGGGATTCAGAGAACTGTTTCCATTTTCATGGATCATAATGCCACACCTGATCAGGTCGCTGACGCTGGAGCGCAGTTCATAGCTGCAGTATACTCAAGTGCCAGCAACACACCTCTGAACGACCTGCGGCTCCACCATTTTGAGAAGGCCCTCTCAAAAGTTAACTTTAGCCTAGCCAGTTTGCCACCCACAGCAGCAGCTGCACGCCAGCATTCCCTTCGGGTCTACTTGCAGGTTGGTTTGTTTCTTATTAAATTTACTGCGGAATACATTTTATAGAAGTATATATGAGTACATACATAACTATACGAAATTGATACGAACTGCTATTGACGACTATTTAACGGCTATTTCTATTGACGGCTATACGACCATTCAACATACATATTATTTCATTGAATCTTTACAGGTGCAGCTGTGGAAGGGAACCGCCATGGACCCGAAGAAGTGGGGATGGGACACTAAGGAAACTGGGCTCCAACCTGTCACCACACTCGAGCCTCCAGCCCCAAAAGATCTACTCAATAACATTTCCTGCACCTGCAAGAAGGGCTGTGGCAACGCTTGTTCCTGCAGAAAAGCATCAATAAAATGTTCTACAATATGCACTTTCTGCAAGGGGCATTCATGCTCCAACTCCATCGACGAGGACCACGATACGTCCTTTGACGAGGAAATAGACATCCTCAACGAACAAACTTGGGTGAGTACATCAATTTAGGCATAAAAAAGAATGACAAAGTGACTTGGCAAAATGAGTAATTTTAGTTATTTCAAGTGAGGCACCTGGACAGCGGCCCCACTTTTAAAATGGTCTAATTATAATGAAAAACTCGATATATGGGGTACGTGGGTGAATAAAGGAGATTTCGGCGACAAAACATGATAATATCTCACTTTTACACCAAGTTGGAAAAAATCGTCAAACTTTGACGCTCGGTTGTGGCTAAACCACTCAACCGATTTGGACGTTCTTGGTCTCATTCGACGCAGAATCTTATCTTCTACAAAAAAGGTAATTATAATCTTTTTTTGTAAGACGCTTCCTTCTAGGTTAAAATTGCAAAAAACAAAAAAAAAAATGCTAAAATTTCGAGGTTTTTCGGCCCCCAAAAGTTAAGCACCGAAGGAAAATCGTCGCACTCTTCTATTTTCACATATTGGAGTGCCCCAACGTCGATTAAACCATTTCCAGCTTGCTAGGATTTTTTGGGAAGCACGGCCCTTTTTATATCTTAATATGCCTGGACTACATCTGAACGGTAGAAATGTGTGAATCTAACTTGGGCCTTTAAAAATACTACAAGCCTCGGGATTCTTTCATATTTACTCTCATGTTACCAACACAGATGTATAGAATGAATGAAACATGAATGTTAATATTACCTAGGTAGATGGTGTTTTTGATTGGGGTTGAATGAGATATCATAATTGTTGTTATAATGTAATAGAAAGAACGATAACCTTGCACCTCAATAGCACTTGCAAGTCTCATATTAACTCCATGTTACCTACTACTAACATGGGTTTAAATAGTAGCACGATTGTCGATATTCCGCAGGTAAATAACGTGATTTGAGTGAATGAAATTGAGTGATAATGGGGAATTTGCCTCACATTTTTTTTCGAATGAGGGTTTATTTTTATGGAATAAAACCATAGTGAGCTGCTCGAAAACGCATCCAAAAAATTTAGAGAATTTAAGGAAGATGGAAATTTTAAATGTGGTGGCAATGTGTAAGAGGCAGCCATGTTTGAAACGTAACGGATATTCTACCAATCTGACTTCAAAGGAGGTTCTGTGGCGCTTACCACAGAAGCGGAACATACTCGAACTTTTAGCTTACAAGTAGTGCGCACAAGAGTGCGCCGCGAACTGGCAGGAAGAACCCAGACACAAAAGTGACCAAAAGAAACAATATTACTCACTTTTTTTACAATACGATTCTACCTACTAGTTTATCAAGCATTATTAGTCTTCATCTTCTCTTATTTAGTTTCAAGATTTGAATCACATTATTCGAGTAGCCATTTCACTGGGTCGTTTTGTGTGGCGGTGCTAGAACTCTGTCTGTTGTCGGAGTTGTTTTCGTGCCATTTTTTTTTTGAATGACGTCAACAATATTCCTCGATTTTCGCGGTGTTTTGTAACAGAGGCTTCACTTGTTTAGGCATTTTCTCCTACTGTAATTTTTTCCCCTTGGTTATTCCTAGTGTTAAACGTTATTCTAGGGCCCTATTATAGGATTTGACTTGAAATTCCAGAATCTAAAATTGAGGCAAATTCCCCATTGTTGTTATAATGTAATAGAAAGAACGATAACCTTGCACCTCAATAGCACTTGCAAGTCTCATATTAACTCCATGTTACCTACTACTAACATGGATTGTTTAAATAGTTACACGATTGTCGATATTCCGCAGGTAAATAACGTATCTGATTTGAGTGAATGAAATTGAGTGATCATTTCAGTTATAATGAAGGTAAGCTTAGATTTGTAAGCAATGGGGAATTTGCCTCAATTTTAGATTCTGGAATTTCAAGTCAAAGCCTATAATAGGGCCCTAGAATAACGTTTAACACCATGAATACCCAAGGGAAAAAAATTACCGTAGGAGAAAATGCCTAAACAAGTGAAGCCTCTGTTACATGGAAGAATATTAGGAAGAATCACTCCATAGGGGAATCTGTGACGCTTACTGTAGTGGCGCCACCTCTGGAAGCGTAAATGAACTATCAGCTTAGGTGGCCGATCGCAAGAGTGTGTGAATTGGGAGAGAGAGTAGAAGGCCAACGCGAAAGTGACCAAAAGATGCCATTCTTTTTCGTCAGTTTCGTTAATTTTTGTTAATATCTTTATCTAGTTTCTATTTTCTACGTAATAATGTAGTAAACTTTCAAGTCACGTCCATCAGGCGTTTTCATCCAGGTGCCATAAGGTGAGAATTGCTAAGTGCATCGTAAAATCAATATTGATTATGAGCATAAATTTGTCATTGTGCTCAATGGAACAGGAAAAGAAGTTTGTGTATTTAGATATTAAATGTAGAATATTTTGGGCCTTTCGAATTATGAACAATGCTGTGGCCGATCCAAACTGTGAAAGAAGCTATTAAAACTTAATAAACTATTATTATTTGCCACATTGTTTTTGCTCTGGGTTCATACCTCCCCCCTTCTTCCGATTTTGTAATTAATAGTAACGAACAATAATTTTAGCTTCTTAGTCAATATGATCTGATTGTTTGGTTCAAGTTTCGTAGGTACCTACCTTTTTTTTCATGAAAAAAAAAACCGACATTTTCAACAAAGTAGGTGACTACCTGTAGTCAGAAATAGTTCCAGTTTGGTACCTTGCATTTCCCAACGAGCGAATTTAAAAAAAAAAAAAAAAAAAAGCTTAACTATATTTTGGCTACTTAGAGTAATAATATGTTTTTTGTAAGAACCGAATATATATTTATCTACTCGTACATCAAGATTATTGAGAATTTGACGAGATATAACTGTTGACGGTAACTCTTTTTTCTTGAACATCATTGTTGTTGGGACTTCCATCACAGAAGTGAGGATGTCGGAGCGTGGCAAAGCGTAGAAGCTTTGCTTAATAGAGCAGTTTGGAAATGCCGGGTCTTGGGTTCAAATCCAAGCCCCCCTAGAGATTTTGGAAGTTCGAGCCGTTGTCCGCATTTGTTTAATTTTCAGTCATGAGGGCGTCTACAACTCTATCTATCGGCGTCCTCTACTACTAGCTGAGAACTTCTATTACGCTTTGCCAGATCGCAGCAGTAGAGGGGGATTCTTTCAGGCACACTTTTTAACCTTGAGTGACACTTCCTAATACTTCTTCCATGCTCTGTTACAAAACACCGCGAAAATCGAGGTAGAATCGTATTGTAAAAAAGTGAGTAATATTGTTTCTTTTGGTCACTTTTGTGTCTGGGTTCTTCCTGCCGGTTCGCAGCGCACTCTTGTGTTAATCCTTTGTAAGCTAAAAGTTCGTGTATGTTCCGCTTCTGTGGTAAGCCCCACAGAACCTCCTTTGAAGTCAGATTGGTAGAATATCCGTTACGTTTCAAACATGGCTGCCTCTTACACATTGCCACCACATTTAAAATTTCCATCTTCCTTAAATTCTCTTCATTTTTTGGATGCGTTTTCGAGCAGCTCACTATGGTTTTATTCCATAAAAATAAACCCTCATTCGAAAAAAAAAAAAAAAAAAAAATGTGAGGCAAATGGGGTATTTCGGTCAATTTTTTTTATTTTTTTTTTTTTCAAAAGAGTATGGCTCAGGAATAACGGTAATCGGGTCTGTTCGTCGAGAAAATGTTTTTAAAAAATCAGAGAAGCTAAGGAAAGTTGAAGATTTGAATGGTGTGACGTAGCTAGCCATGCGTGACGTAGCTAGCCAACTGGCTTTGAAAAAGTATCCATGCACAGAAACCCCTCTTGGATACTACAACATTCTACTCACACACGCGCGCGGCGTAGTCCGTGGCGTAGTCCTTGCCTAGTGTGTGTGCATTTATAGCGGCCCGCCTTTTTCAAACGTGTGATCTCTTTAATTAATTTTTCTACCACATGTTACAGTATCATTGGGCTTAAAGTTGTAGTATATAGGTTTTCAAGGGTGCTGAATCCAAATTTGAGGTCAAAAACCTGAATTTCCGACCCACCGAAATACCCCATTGGGAGAGAGAGTAGAAGGCCAACGCGAAAGTGACCAAAAGATGCCATCTTTTTCGTCAGTTTCGTTAATTTTTGTTAATATCTTTATCTAGTTTCTATTTTCTACGTAATAATGTAGTAAACTTTCAAGTCACGTCCATCAGGCGTTTTCATCCAGGTGCCATAAGGTGAGAATTGCTAAGTGCATCGTAAAATCAATATTGATTATGAGCATAAATTTGTCATTGTGCTCAATGGAACAGGAAAAGAAGTTTGTGTATTTAGATATTAAATGTAGAATATTTTGGGCCTTTCGAATTATGAACAATGCTGTGGCCGATCCAAACTGTGAAAGAAGCTATTAAAACTTAATTAACTATTATTATTTGCCACATTGTTTTTGCTCTGTGTTCATACCTCCCCCCTTCTTCCGATTTTGTAATTAATAGTAACGAACAATAATTTTAGCTTCTTAGTCAATATGATCTGATTGTTTGGTTCAAGTTTCGTAGGTACCTACCTTTTTTTTTTCATGAAAAAAAACGACATTTTCAACAAAGTAGGTGACTACCTGTAGTCAGAAATAGTTCCAGTTTGGTACCTTGCATTTCCCAACGAGCGAATTTAAAAAAAAAAAAAAAAGCTTAACTATATTTTGGCTAATTAGAGTAATAATATGTTTTTTGTAAGAACCGAATATATATTTATCTACTCGTACATCAAGATTATTGAGAATTTGACGAGATATAACTGTTGACGGTAACTCTTTTTTCTTGAACATCATTGTTGTTGGGACTTCTATCACGGAAGTGAGGATGTCCGAGCGTGGCAAAGCTTTGCTTAATAGAGCAGTTTGGAAATGCCGGGTCTTGGGTTCAAATCCAAGCCCTCCTAGAGATTTTGGAAGTTCGAGCCGTTGTCCGCATTTGTTTAATTTTCGGTCATGAGGGCGTCTACAACTCTATCTATCGGCGTCCTCGACTACTAGCTGAGAACTTCTATTACGCTTCGCCAGATCGCAGCAGTAGAGGGGGATTCTTTCAGGCACACTTTTTAACCTTGAGTGACACTTCCTAATACTTCTTCCATGCTCTGTTACAAAACACCGCAAAAATCGAGGAATATTGTTGACGTCATACGAAAAAAAAAAAAAGACGGGAAAACAACTCCGACAACAGACAGAGTTCTAGCCCCGCCACACAAAACGATCCAGTGAAATGGCTATCCGAATAATGTGATTCAAATCTTGAAACTAAATAAGAGAAGATTAAGACTAATAATGCTTGATAAACTAGTAGGTAGAATCGTATTGTAAAAACGCTGCAAATTATTACACAACGGTTTATTATTTTTATAAAGATCACTCGTCTACAAAATCACCAACCATCCAATTTGAAGAAAAAAAAAAAAAAAAAAAAATCGGAAAAAAAATAATATTTTTTTTTTGAATTAAAAAAAAAACAAAATCACCAACCATCGATCGCATTTTGGTCAGCTAAAATTTGAACGGAGATTAGGCCTCTTTTGCGATTCACACTCGTGTTTTGATTTATATATATATATTTCAATATAAACCCTTAAATTTTCGTAGGGAGCGAACGGTTTGTCCTACAGAGCTCCGCGTGGTCTCAAAAAATTCTAAAAATTCCATAGAATCTTAAATTGAAGGAAAAACAATACCTTTATATCAAAATTTTTTGAGTTAGGGCGTTTTCAAAATTTCAAAATTGATTTTGGAACCCTTAGGAGTGACCTACATCAACCAAAAGCTTCGGGGCACAACTAGACCCCAAATGGAGCCTACATACCAAATTTCATCAAAATCGGTCAATGCTAAGTGGCAAAAGTGCCACGTACGGCGGACGGCGTACGGCGTACGGACGGCCAAATTTTTATTCGATTTTTGGATTCTACGTACCTTGAAACGTAAACCATCAAATTTTGAGGGGGTGTTAAAATTTTTTTTTTCTTGGTCGATTCCAAAGGTTCATTATTGAAAATAATAAACCAAAAAGTGAGTAATATTGTTTCTTTTGGTCACTTTTGTGTCTGGGTTCTTCCTGCCAGTTCGCGGCGCACTCTTGTGGGCACTACTTGTAAGCTAAAAGTTCGTGTATGTTCCGCTTCTGTGGTAAGCGCCACAGAACCTCCTTTGAAGTCAGATTGGTAGAATATCCGTTACGTTTCAAACATGGCTGCCTCTTACACATTGCCACCACATTTAAAATTTCCATCTTCCTTAAATTCTCTACATTTTTTGGATGCGTTTTCGAGCAGCTCACTATGGTTTTATTCCATAAAAATAAACCCTCATTCGAAAAAAAAATAAATGTGAGGCAAATTCCCCATTACACTCATCATGACACAATGAGTGGGTAACTCACACCATAGGCTCACGATTAACAAAAAGGAATAAAAACAACTACATTCAAGCTTAGACAGCTGAAAGTAGGATATTGAGGTAAAAACTTGAATACAATTTGTGAACCTAACTTTCAACCTTGAAAGTCTCGGGACTGTTTCATATTCACTCTCATGATTCTATCAACATTTAAAGTTAAAATTGTAATAGGAAGGTCAATATTACCAAGGTAAATAGCGCTTTTGATTGGGGTGGATGGGATTTCGTAATGAAGGAAAGTACATCAATCTTGCTTAGATTTGTTAGCCAGTACTCTCATACATGACCCGATGAGTCGGTAACAAAGGATCGTGGTTAACAAAAAGGAATAGGAACATTAGGTATACGATTGCAGATAAAAAGTCGGGTGGGTATTGAAGTCAAGCGCTTATGTTATAACTTACTCCAATTGTCTACTTAGCAACATGAATGTCAATATTACCAAGGTATTTTTGTAGCTTTGATTGGACTGATTGAAATTTTCAAGTTTATGTAATTATGTTATAATATAGATATGCTCATCAATCTAGCTTGGATTAATAGATTATACGCACGTACGATCAATGAATGGGAAACCCCCAACAAAGCATCAAAAATAACGAAAAGGAATATAAACATGAATATTCAAGGTTTGACAGCTGAATGGTAAGTTTCGACGGGCTGACTGATAGGTTGGCAAGGCGTGGATAAAAACAAAACCGTACGTGTAAAATCAATAACAGAAAAACGATGGGTATCTTCCTTACTATCTTAGGTAGGACATAAGGTAAGTAAGTACTCGAAAAACGTAAAATTGAAATCAAATTGTTTCAAGATACGTCTAGAAATATTGAAGTGAACGGGGGTGGTATCACCTATAATACTAATCTCCTTAGTAGCTTTTTCGAGAACCAGGGAAAATCTTGTGTTACCACTCTACTTTTGAGGTGATAGAACCAAGATACGAATCTCTAAGAAAGCCACTGTAAAACAAATACAAATACCTAATTATTGCCTAAATGAGAACGATTCAATATTTTTGAATGGATAGAAGGAAGGGTTGGATTGCAGAAATAAGATCGATGATTGGAAACTAATCTATCATGTTCCGATTTATTATTACGTTTCATTAGAAATTAGTGGATTGAGCAAAGCATGCAAGGTACAGGAATTCAAAGTGGACCTATAAAATGAAAACGGTAGTAAGGAAGTCCGAGTGGGGTCCGTTTCGTTTGTACACTTCTTGGCTCATTACGATCAAGTTTTCAAGAAGGCGCTTTTTGATCAAATGAATGATCTATAATACAAGGGACTGGGTTGGTTTTTCGATGAAATACGACTAAGTAACCGAAAAAATTGATAAAATTTGACGTAAGTTCAAAGACACTAACCTGACGATTGTACAGTTTCTGTAAAAGATTTCCAGGGTATTTCCTCAAGGACATAGCAAGAAGGGGCCCTCTTCAATTTTCCATGTTCCTCGCGACCCGGGATCACAATTTCAAACGAGACCCAAGCGCAAAAAACATCGTTTCGGGAGTATGAAAAAAAAAATTTAATAGAAATTTGAACGGTAGAAACGAAGATACAAATTTACAAGCCGAGATTATCGGCTCAGCAATATGGCGTCGGGATGTGGTGGGGGCGATGGACAGTGTTGCCAAACAGTGGAACAGCTGATTTTGGGAGAGACGATGGTGGTTGTTGTTTTAATTTTTAATGACCCATGACTCGGAACACAGAATCATGGAGGAAGAGTAACTTGATGACGTAGGCTAAAGATTTGTTCTGTGGGTTAGACTACCGCCTTGTCGACGGCGCTCCAAAATATTACGATGAATCCAAAATTTTAAGTAACGAATTGTTGCTCCATGAAATCTTTTCTAGAACATTTTGCTTTCGAGTCTACCAAGGTAGCGGAAGCTTTGTTTTCACTTTTCAAGGACGAAAAAAAAAGATTTCCAAAATCAAAATTTTCACTCGCGTTTTGCGTTTTAGACCTTTCTGAACAATTTTGGTTCAGTGTCTGTGTGTCTGTCTGTCTGTCTGTCATGAATTCCTTGTTACGCGCATAACTATACGAAGTTATTGTCCGATTTCAATGAAATTTTCAGGGATTGTGCGGGTTTGTGTGTAGACGGTCCCCTATGAAAATCATCATCCTCGGACTGATAGAAGCGACTGCGCATGCGCAAACGTGAATTCCTTGTAACGGCCATAACTTCTACATTTTCCATCCGATTTCAATGAAATTTTCAGGGATGTTACAGATTAGTTTCTAGATGGTCCCCTATGAAAATCATCATCCTGGGATTGATAGAAGCGACTGCGCATGCGCAAACGTTAATTTCCTTGTAACGGCCGTAACTTCCACGTTTTCCATCCGATTTCAATGAAATTTTCAGGGATGTTACAGATTAGTGTTTAGATGGTCCCCTATGAAAATCATCACCCCCGGATTGATAGTAGCCGATGCGCATGCGCGAACGTGAATTGCTTGTAACAGCCATAACTTCCACAATTTCTACCCGATTTCGATGACATTTTCAGGGATTACGCGGATTAGGTTGTAGATGGTCCCCAATGAAAATCAAGGCCTTAAAATTTACTGTAGCCTCTGCGCATGCGCAATCGTAAAATCCTTGTAACAGCCGTAACAGTTGCGTCTGAGGTGAGGATCTCAAAGCCGCTCAATCTACCCCTTTGTAGATCAGTGAGCAAAGTACTGGACTCACACCCAGGAGTCCCAGGTTCGACTTCCAGTCTTGTTAAGAAATTTTTTGATTCCAATCACTACCGCACTTACATTTTTCGTCCAAATTCGATGAAATTTTCCAGGATTGTCCAGATTAGCGAGTAGATGGTCCCCTATGAGGGTAGTGAAAGGTACTTAGAGATTGGTGTTTTGAGATTAACTACTATGCATCGGATCATCTATATAATCGGGTTATGGATACGAGGATGCTATGAGCCACACCCACTTGTTTTAGGTTCATCCTGTAAGAATGAGGAATTTCACCGATTTCTGTTTGCATTTTTCCTGAATAGTTAATGGTGTGGGATAGATGAAAATCGGGCTGATTTCGGAAAATAAGTCTCCTGTTATTTTTGGGAGACAATCAAAATTTTTAATTTCAAAACTAACCGGGAAAACGGACGTGAAGCGGGAACGCTCGCTGATTGGGCTGTTCAGATCGCCGTCTCCACCCAGTGTTGCCCATTGGGACAACGAAATCGTGTTTTCTAAGAGAAAAGTTATCAAACAAAAACAGAGGAAACCTAATTTTCCAAATCTCGCTTTTTCTATTTTTTTCTTCAGTTTTTCGATTTTGAACTTTACTGTTTCATGTAATTTTGCATCTGGGGACTATAGATTTCTCGATCTCAGCGCTTCAAGCGGCCATAAATAAACTATTCCAGCATGACGTCATTTTCCCGGTTTTTTTAAACATTCGTATTTTCTACACTGTTTTGTTTATTCGTAAATTAGGAAGTTCGGGCTGAAAGTTTGCCTTAGGGGGTTTTTAGAGGTGCTGAATCCGATTTTGGGGTAAAAAATAGGAAATTCCGACATGGTGAAATTCCTCATTAAGCGGAATAATGGCAGTTCCGAAGGTCAATAGTTTTGCTTTCGAGTCTACCAAGGTAGCGGAAGTTTTGTTTTCACTTTTCAAGGTTGATAAAAAAGTTCTCCAAAATCGAAATTTCCACTCGCGTTTTACGTTTCAGACCTTTCTGAACAATTTTAGTTCCGTGTCTGTCTGTCTGTGTGTCTGTCATGAAATCCTTGTAACCGGCATAACTATTCGAAGTTATTGTCCGATTTCGATGAAATTTTCATGGATTGTGTGGGTTGGCGTGTAGACCGTCCCCAATGAAAATCATCACCCCCTGACTGATAATAGCCACTGCGCATGCGCAAACGTGAATTCCTTGTAACAGCCATAACTTCCACATTTTTCATCAAATTTCGATGAAATTTTCAGGGATTATGCGGATTAGATTGTAGATGGCCCCCAATGAAAATCATCTCCTACAGACTAATAGTAGTTGCTCCGCATGCGCAAACGTTAATTCCTTGGAACAGGCATAACTCCTTCATTTTCCATCCGATTTCGACGAAATTTCTCAGGATTGTACAGATTTGCGTGTAGATGGTCCCCTATGAGGATAGCGCAAAGTACTTGGAGATTGATGTTTTGGGACACTGCATCGGATCATGTATAAAATCGGGTTATGGATACGAGAAACACCCACACCCACTTGGCAGACGTTTTTCCGTGGGTTAGTCCCGTGAAGGCCCCGGTCAACGATCAAAATGAACGATAAATAAATGTTACATTTTGCCTAATTTTCGAAGAAATTTGAGCTACTCCAATGAGTCCGGTTTGAAACATTTGTAAACTTAGTACCTAGGTGCTCCTAAATTTATCCAAATGGTTCCTAAATGTAGATATTAAAAAACTCCGCTCCCATACACCTCCGGTTGATTCTTTTTCCATATTCCTTATGACATTGCAAAATCACCGAATGTGTGTTCGCGTTCAACTTCATTGTGTTACATCGTCCAGGGGATTCGAAATATTGTTTTTTTTGTAACATAATGTCATGTCGGTTTTTAACTGATTGGTGATAGCAAAAACATATAACATCGATACCTTAAAGCACCAAGGGGCTATGTCCAAAAATGGAGTTTTGAGAAAAACGCAAAAGAAATTATCACCAATGCACAATTCCTAAAATAATGTCTTGTTGCACTTAACTCTTTAATTTCCTCAAGACATTTTAAAGCTATTATCGTCAAGAAAACTCAAAAAAAGTTTTGTTGAATTTGAGTTTTTCTGAAATTAAAAAAAATAAAAAATGTGGAAGGTGGGTGGACATAGCCCCTTTGTGCTTTAAGGTATCGACATAATATGTCGATACCTTAAAGTTGTTGTTTATATACATAATGTTGTTTATGTTTTATTAATGTTTTTTTCATGTAGGTATTAATGTTTTTTCAATATTATTCTAGGGTGAAAAAAAATTAATACCTACATAAAAAAACATTAATAAAACATAAACAACATTAATAAACAATACAATACAATAATTTAAAAAACATTAATAAATTAATACTTGTTATTCCTGTGTTAATACATAAGTTGTTAAAAAGTCACCTCTTTGCTAGAATGACTGAAAATTGGATAATTCTGAATAGGTTAGGTCGGTATAGCATTTTGAAAATGTTGCTTGAATTTTCCTTAATTCTGATCCTCAAAGTTGAGCGGACTCATCAATTGACTATTTTCTGTGAAGTTTTGGACGATTGGAGCCCCTTTTAGGGGCTATCTCGCACATTCAAGAAACGTCTGCCAAGTGGGTGTGGCACATAGCTTCCTCGCATCCATAACCCGATTATATAGATGATCCGATGCATAGTAGTTAATCTCAAAACACCAATCTCTAAGTACCTTTCACTACCCTCATAGGGGACCATCTACACGCTAATCTGGACAAGCCGGAAAAACGGGTTTTAGACCGATAGACAGACGTTAAATCAAAACTGTTGATTCTTAAACTGCTACTCAAAATACACTGAACATGTATATGAGTTCATTGCTGTTTAAAATCAAGTAAATATTGCCTCTGACAGGGTGATACTGAATAAAAAGTGTTGAAAAATCGATAATTAAAATTTGTCACGCCTCAAGTCAAGTGATAAAACCCTGTGTAAGTTCAATATTATACGAAATTCAATTAGTATTTTTATCAGTCGTACGGTAGGGCATGCGTCAATTGATCGCGTAATTAGTGGCTTCCGTGTTGTTTTCCATTCATAGTTTGGAATTCTTATCAGAAAACGTAGGAATTTGATGCCTCGTACCTCTTTTTTTTGTTACGCAATCAACAGTTAGTTGTAAACAATCATGAAGTTAATACCTATATATATGGTCGAGTGATAAAGAGTTCAGTTCCACGTTAGGCCGCTATATGTACGGATTAAAATGAAGATCTATATTTTCATGACAGTAGTGTGCTTCGTTGTGATTTCAATTGATGGTCTAGGGGTGAATCGTTATAGAAAAATTCATTCGAGACAAGTACTCGGTTCAACGGGAGATCCTCTGTTCTTGACGCCCTACATCGAATCCGGTAGAGAAGAAGACGGAAGACGTGCAGCCGAAGTGCCACCGATTCTGGATAACGTCCAAAGCTATGCTGGTTACTTAACAATAAATAAAACCTTCAATAGCAACATGTTCTTCTGGTATTTTCCCGCAGAGAATAGTCCAGAAACAGCTCCTGTTATTTTGTGGCTGCAAGGCGGACCAGGAGAATCCGTCTTGTTCGGGATATTCACGGAAATGGGGCCTTTCGAAGTCAGCAGGAAGCTGGTTGCAAGCATGAGAGAACATCGTTGGTCTAAAGACATTCATATGATCTACATCGATAACCCTGTCGGAACGGGTTTCAGTTTCACCAAAAGTTCAGCTGGATACGTCACTAACGAAGATGAAGTGGGTAGAGATTTGTACGCCGCACTTGTTCAATTCTTTCAACTTTTTCCCGAGCTGCAACCCCACGAGTTTTTCTTAGCTGGTGAGTCGTACGGAGGTAAATACGCTCCTGCTTTGGGGTATACAATTCACGTCAATAATCCTACTGCTAGTTTAAAAATCAATTTGAAAGGGCTCGCAATAGGTGCTGGGTTCATAGATCCCGTGAACATGATGAAGTACGGTGACTATTTGGTGCAGCATGGATTGATCGACGATGAAGGTTTGCAGCAGTTTCATTTAATTGAATCCAATATCGTGGAGGCTGTGGAAAACGAACAATTTCTGGAGGCTTCAGAACATTTGGATACCATATTTACTTTGATGGACAATCTAACAGGAAGCGTGGACATATACAATTACATGAATGTTGGCTCTCCGGAGTTGGACCCAACCGTCTTGAGTAAGTACTTATCTCAAGATCAAATCAGAAAGAGAATCCACGTAGGGAAAATGCCGTGGAATGATGCCACCAAAGTCGAAAAGTATCTTAAACTTGACATGGCGAAGTCGGTAAAACCTTGGTTTCAAGTCCTCCTGGAACACTATGATGTGCTCCTTTACAACGGTCAACTTGATATAGTTGTGGCTTATCCTCTGACGGTAAATTTCTTGAAGAAACTCGAATGGAGTGGAGCGTCGGAATATGCTACAGCAGAAAGGAAAAAGTGGTTCGTCGGTGATGAATTGGCCGGTTACTCCAAATCCGTGAAGAACTTTACTGAACTTATGGTTCGCAATGCGGGTCACATGGTTCCCCTAGATCAGCCGAAATGGGCTCATGAAATGATTAAGAAGTTCGTTTCCCATACTCCATTGTAAATTTGTCAACATCTTTAAAATATATCATTACGTGACATCAACATAACATTACGTAACATTAGCGTTCTACTTTCAGAAAGTCCATTCATGCAGCATGCATTAATGAGCGAATTTTCAAAGAAATCTTTCAGCTGAAGGTATGGTTAAGAAAAGGAACAATAGTGTTGTAATTTCTTTTAGAAAGTTTTTTTTTACACGATTCTTGGTTTTTTCGATTTTTAGTATACCATACCAACATACTGTATGATAAGGGTATGCTTTGAAGATGTTAGGAGTCCAAATTCACGTTCTACTTGTCTCCACGAAGTCAAAGAGTACCCACACGGCTGTTGTTGGTCTTTTTCGATTTTCGGTATACCATACCAACATACTGTATGCACAGGGTATGCTTTGAAAATGTTAGAAGTCCATATTCATGTTCTACTCGTCTCTACGAACTCAGAGTACCCACACGGCTACTGCATTTCTGGGTACAACAAATATAGGTACGCAAGTTTTCTTTATATTTATAAATATCTGTAAATACTCTTTTTCTTTTTCGGACAATTTTCATTTTTGGAAAGTGCATCGGTATCAGAAATTTTGTGCTGAATCCGAATATACCGTATATTACTATGATTGTGAAGGTAATAACCACAAAAACGAAAAAACCCCGTTTTTGGTTTATTATTTTCAATAATAAACCTTTGGAATCGACCAAGAAAAATTTTTTTTTAACACCCCCTCAAAATTTGATGGTTTACGTTTCAAGGTACGTAGAATCCAAAAATCGAATAAAAATTTGGCTGTCCGTCCGCCGTACGCCGTACGCGGCTCTTTTGCCACTTAGCATTGACCGATTTTGATGAAATTTGGTATCTAGGCTCCTAGTTGTGCCCCGAAGATTTTGGTTGATGTAGGTCATTTCTAAGGGTTCAAAAATGAATTTTGAAAACGCCCTAACTCAAAAAATTTCGATATAAAGGTATTGTTTTTCCTTCAATTTAAGATTCTATAGAATTTTTAGAATTTTTTGAGACCACGCGGAGCTCTGTAGGACAAACCGTTTGCTCACTACGAGAATTTAAGGTTTAGACGTACGATAAATCAGAAACACGAGTGTGAATCGCAAAAGAGGCCTAATCTCCGTTCAAATTATAGCTGACCGAAATACGATCGATGTTTTTCTTCATGTTGGTGGCTTTGCAGGCGAGTGATCTATAGAAAAATAATAAACCATTGTGTAATAATTTGCAGCGTCTTTGGACTATTTTTGAAATTTTTACCACCATGGGCTGTCCAAAATTTCTGGCTAACGAACTAGTCTTTTGTTTGTTGCTACCTTTTGTTTCTCAGTTATCGACACATATATAAAGATAATATACATAAATGTTTCTTGGTAAAACGTCAGGGATCGTTTCAAAATGTTCCAAAACGGATTCCAATGAAAATGTTTTCTCGAAAAAGTCCATTCTAAAAATTTTGAAGCCATTGCAATAGCTTCATTTTTTTTTGAAATTCCAAAATCGGCTTTAGAAATATCATTTTCCTGAGTCACTGAGATGAAAATATCGAGACGTCAGAGGAGATTTGTCGAACTTGAACCTAACTCTTCCTAATGGGGTCTGACTACTGTCAAGGCACTAAAATATCGCCTGGCTATATCTGTCTGATGAATGCGTAATCCTTGATAAAAGAAGCCTATCTCTTTCACGAGGTTACTATTCAAAGAGCTCAGTATCATTCAGTTGGAACTATGACGATGCTATTTTTGCGTTTCTCTTTGATATTGTTGTTAGCAGGGTCGATTTACTGCCGCGGATTGAACAACTACCCAAAAATCACGCCATGTACACCGGAGGGGGCTACAGGCGACCCATTGTTCCTGACCCCCTACATCAAAGCTGGACGAGCAGCAGACGGTAAGAAAGCTGCCCAAGTGCCTCCGATTCTAGAAAATATTCAAAGTTATTCAGGATACCTTACTGTCAACCAAGATTTCAACAGCAACCTATTCTTTTGGTATTTTCCTGCCGAAAACATCCCAGAATCGGCTCCTGTCGCCTTATGGCTACAAGGCGGTCCGGGTGGGTCATCTATGTTCGGTTTGTTCCTAGAAACCGGTCCAATTTCAATAAACAAAAACTTGACTTTGAGCAACAAGAAATTCTCTTGGACCAAAGACCTTCACATGATTTACATTGATAATCCAGTTGGGACAGGATTCAGTTTTACTCAAAACGCTTCTGGGTACGTCACAAACCAAGAAGAAGTTGGTAGAGATCTGTATTCTGCGATGATCCAGTTCTTTCAACTTTTCCCAGAATTGCAATCACACGATTTTTACATATCTGGGGAGTCATATGCCGGCAAATACATTCCTGCTCTGGCATATACAATCCACGTCAACAATCCAACTGCAAGCGTGAAGATAAATCTGAAAGGGATGGCGATCGGAGATGGTTTAATCGATCCAGAAAACATGATGAAATACGGAGACTATTTGGTGCAGCATGGATTGATTGATGATGACGCCCTGCTGAAGTTTCATAATTTAGAAGCCAAAATTGTTGAACATATTAGAGCTGGCAAGTTTGGAGAGGCGAGTGATGGATTTGATGGTGTATTTAAATTATTGGTTTCTGTGGCAGGAGATGTAGACGTGTACGACTATCTGATCGACGGAGAAAACGAAATTCACGACAACACCCTCAGCAAATTTCTGTGCCAAGCACAAATCAGGAAACACATACACGTCGGGAAATTGCCTTTCAACGACGGCTCCACAGTTCATAAATATCTCTATTCAGATATGATGAAGTCCGTCAAACCCTGGTTCGAACTACTTTTGGACCACTACAAAGTGTTGCTCTATAACGGCCAACTCGATATTATTGTGGCTTACCCTCTGACCGTGAATTTTGTTAAAAAACTGCAATGGAGCGGCTCGGACGAGTATCTGAAAGCTAAACGGGAAGGATGGTTTGTTGGAAGCCAATTGGCAGGATACTCAAAATCTGTGGGTAATTTTACCGAACTATTGGTGCGCGATGCGGGACACATGGTGCCCAGTGATCAACCCAAATGGGCGCTGGATATGATTAGAAAGTTCGTTTCCAACTCCTCGTTCTGATGATCAAATTTAAAATATTATAAATTATATAATAAATTATCTTCTCAAGGCTAATAGAGAAGTGAATGTTACTGTTACGTCCGTATTTTTCCGTGAGCTTCCATGCCAACTTAGCAGAAGTGATCAAATTTAAAATGTTATAAATGATATAATAAATCATCTTAAGGCTGATAGTGAATGTTATTGTTACGTCCATATTTTTCCGTGAGCTTCGATGCCAACTCAGCAAAAGTGTTTTGCTGCCCTTCTACCCCAGTAAGTAGAAGGAAAGGGAAACTAGCCGCAATTTAGAATCAAAGTTATTTCACGTTTTACAAATGAAGTGATAAATTTACGGTTTACTTTCTTTCTACCAAGACGCACATGCACGAATTTGGCATAATTTCGTTGAAAAAACGATCCTAATAAATAGAAATGAGTTTATAAACCGAAACTATACGTAGGTAATACTTTCTTATTCCAAAGAATGCTTTATCCTGATTAATCCAGAAACTATTTGGTCGGATTATTTGGTTGGTCCAGGATGGATTAAAACCATTTCCTACTCGTGCTTATTTTTTAGGAAGCAGAGCTTTTGGTTTATTATTTTCAATAATGAACCTTTGGAATCGACCAAGAGAAAAAAATTTTAACACCCCCTCAAAATTTGATGGTTTACGTTTCAAGGTACGTAGAATCCAAAAATCGAATAAAAATTTGGCCCTCCGTCCGAAGCTTTTGGTTGATGTAGGTCACTTCTAAGGGTTCCAAAATCAATTTTGAAATTTTGAAAACGCCCTAACTCAAAAAATTGTGATATAAAGGTATTGTTTTTCCTTCAATTTAAGATTCTATAGAATTTTTAGAATTTTTTGAGACCACGCGGAGCTCTGTAGGACTAACCGTTCGCTCCCTACGAAAATTTAAGGGTTATATTGAAATATATATATATATAAATCAAAACACGAGTGTGAATCGCAAAAGAGGCCTAATCTCCGTTCAAATTAGAGCTGACCGAAATGCGATCGATGGTTGGTGATTTTGATTTTTTTTTCTTCTTTTCATATTGGATGGTTGGTGATTTTGTAGACGAGTGATCTATGTAGAAAAATAATAAACCATTGTGTAATAATTTGCAGCGTTTTTTGGTTTAATTTGCCTGGGTTATTTGTAAAAGGGAATGTGGGTTTACTCAAGATCTGAATTTCAGAAGTCAAAGAAGTAAGCTCTCAGATAGTCGATGACTAGGCCCCATTTGATTTGAGAAATCCAGAAAGTTTGGTTTTACTTAACCCTCGATAACAGATCTGCAATATGACTGCAGTCGGGAAGATGATCAGAACCGCGTTCTGACGGAACCGACCCGCTTATTCAGTCCGTTTGGAGAAGCCGCATATGAAAGCTCACCTCATATTTTATACCAGATACCAGTAAGTATTACAATGAATTATTATTCTAATATTTTGACGATTATTCGTGATGTAAAAACATATTGTTTAGTAATGCATGCATTCCAGGGGACGTCCCATTGGATAAGCATTAGATCAGTTTAACCAGTTGTTAAGTGATAAAACTGTTTCACTCGATGTAATTTATTTATTACTTTAGTCAAGAAATTCTGAAGAGCATTTTAAAATCCATGATCTACGATGCCCAACATTCGAATTCGAGTTCACCCCCCCCACCAATGGTGCCAGTCTGGCACCGAAGCAGAAATACGTCGTAACATTGAACTTTCATCTGTTAGTTTTGGTAGGCAGTCCGTCGAAGATCACATCCGTATTCAAGGTGAAACACAAAAAAAAAAAAAAAAAAAAAAAAAACACGAAATAAGCGGTTTATGGCATCATGGCACCACTATTAATTCCATGGTGGTACAGAGAATAATTCATGAAAATCCGGAGGTATAATGAGAATTTTTCCTCAATTTCAAAGCTTGGGTACAATTAGTAAGCAGTAAAGGAACCGAAATATTGAAAAATCGGATATTTTGTGAATGTTATCCCCCCACTCACCACCTCCCCTAGCGAATTTTGGTACTCCGGTAAAATCATGTACAACTCGGAAGTTATTTTAGTCTAACAAAAAAAGAAACACGCAAATCGGTTGGAAATTGAGGCCTGGGCAGAATTTACAAGATTATGCCCGCAAACGCACGTTTTTTTAAGCATTAACCCCCCCTTTCCCCCTCTTAAAAAGCAAAATCCTTAATTCCGGCGCCGTAGTGCACAACTAGATAGTATTCCGCGTCAAATGAAAAAAGAACCACGAAAAACGTTTGACAACTAAGGCCTGGGCAGAGTACACAAGATTATGCCCAAAAACGCACGTTTTTCGAGCATTAATCCCCCCTTTCCTCCCCTTAAAAGGCAAAATTCGAAATTCCGGCGACGTAGTGCACAACTAGATAGTTTTCCGCGTCGAACAGAAAAAGAACCAGGAAAATCGGTTGAGAACTAAGGCCTGTGCAGAGTACACAAGATTTTGTTACACACACACACACACACACACATACACACACACACACACATACACACACACACACACATACACACACACACAGACATACACCTATGGTTTTTTTCATGGATTTGGATTCAGAATGGTCTAAAACGGATTACTGTGTGGTTATTTTTTTTCTGTTGAGTGTTGTCCTCCTTCCCCCCAGATCGATCGCATAAGGACGCCCAAGTCTTACTGTGGGACGTAATTTGCAGCGTTTTTGGGTAGTTTTGAGACCCGTCCTGATAATGACAAGGGAAGTTGAGTAGGTACCTATCACTTTCTTTGTAGTTTTTCACTATGCGTCGAGTGGTAATATTCCTGAATAATTTTGACGAATAAAAGTTAACTTCCTGGGAGAATGATAGAATGTTTGAGCTATGTGTCCGACCTATTTCATGCTTAGCATTGTGAATAATTGAGGTAAATTTGTGCAAGAGCTTTCCACAAATTCAATAAACCCAGGAGCAAGCTAAAGTTGGTTAGATCAATTAATTCCTAAATCTACATACCTTTTTTTTTATCCTCTCTCCTTGGTATTCTTATTTCCAGGTACCTCTAAACTAATTTTTCCTCATATCAAACGAGGTCGATACCCGGAACACGAAAAGACCCGATAGTTATCACGTAGATACTTACTACACCAAATTATTTAACTTCGAAAACTAAATGAATTGTAGTAACTAATTACCGCTAATTGCTGGAAGCATTCTTCCTCAAACATGCGATCACACGATTCCATTTTCGAACCTTGAACGAAATTCACTGAACGTTTTAGTGAGTGACCGAAACTCATCAGTTCACCTCACCGAGTACTGATCACCAAAATTACCCTAATCTTATTTAAGTAGGTACCTACCTACCTATTCGTACTTAGAGAAGGTATGCCTCGCATTCTGTGATAATCAAATTACAAGTAGATACCTACCTACTTAATCCATAGAGAAGTTAATAACTATAAGAAACAAGTATTTCAATGTTTCAACCCTGGAAGGTAAATGAGCTACTAATGAGTTCCATAGCCAAATTTCCACTTTCTAGGACCTAGGTAGTGTGTTGATAGTTAGAAACATATCTAGATGGGTGTGCCTGATGCATTGTGGAAGATATCGATCCTCCATAGTCAAAATTTTCACTCGCATCCTAAGTTTTAGAGCTTTCTGAAAAAATTTGGTTTCATGTGCGTGAAATGGTCCGCCTGTGGTCAAACTCTTGTGCTACACGAAATCATGATGAAAATTCAGGGTAGGTGGTGCGTGTTAGCGTCGCGGGGTCCATGGAATTTCCTCTTGGAATTTCCAAACCTTGTTCATCCCTTTTGGTTTATTATTTTCAATAATGAACCTTTGGAATCGACCAAGAAAAAAAACGTCTGCCAAGTGGGTGTGGCACAAAGCTTCCTCGTATCCATAACCCGATTATATAGATGATCCGATGCATAGTAGTTAATCTCAAAACACCAATCTCTAAGAACATTCCACTACCCTCATAGGGGACCATCTACTCGCTAATCTGGAGAGTCCTAGAAAATTTCATCAAATTCGGATGAAAAATGTAAATGTTATGGCTGTTACAAGGATTTTACGTATGCGCATGCGCAGAGGCTTGTGTAAATCTTAAGGCCTTGATTTTCATTGAGGACCATCTACAACCTAATCCGCATAATCCTTGAAAATTTCATCGAAATCGGGTAGAAAATGTAGAAGTTATGGCCGTTACAAGGAAATTCATGTTTGCGCATGCGCAGTGGCTACTATTAGTCCGACGGTGATGATTTTCATAGGGGACCATCTAAATACTAATTTGTAACATCCCTGAAAATTTCATCGAAATCGGATGAAAAATATCGAAGTTATAGCCGTTACAAGGAATTCACGTTTGCGCATGCGCAGTCGCTTCTATCATTCCGAGGATGATGATTTTCATAAGGGACCGTCTACACACCAACCCGCATAATCCCTGAAAATTTCATCGAAATCGAACAATAACTTCGTATAGTTATGCGCGTTACAAGGAATTCATGACAGACACACAGACAGACAGACACACAGACAGACAGACACGGAACCAAAATTGTTCAGAAAGGTCTAAAACGCAAAACGCGAGTGAAAATTTTGATTTTGGAGAACTCTTTTTTTTCGTCCTTGAAAAGTGAAAACAAAGCTTCCGCTACCTTGGTAGACTCGGAAGCAAAATTTTAACACCCCCTCAAAATTTGATGGTTTACGTTTCAAGGTACGTAGAATCCAAAAATCGAATAAAAATTTGGCCGTCCGTCCGCCGTACGCGGCACTTTTGCCACTTAGCATTGACCGATTCTGATGAAATTTGGTATGTAGGCTCCATTTGGGGTCTAGTTGTGCCCCGAAGCTTTTGGTTGATGTAGGTCACTTCTAAGGGTTCCAAAATCAATTTTGAAATTTTGGAAACGCCCTAACTCAAAAAATTTTGATATAAAGGTATTGTTTTTCCTTCAATTTAAGATTCTATAGAATTTTTAGAATTTTTTGGGACCACGCCGAGCTCTGTAGGACAAACCGTTCGCTCCCTACGAAAATTTAAGGGTTTATATTGAAATATATACATATATATAAATCAAAACACGAGTGTGAATCGCAAAAGAGGCCTAATCTCCGTTCAAATTAGAGCTGACCGAAATGCGATCAATGGTTGGTGATTTTGATTTTTTTTTTTTTTCATATTGGATGGTTGGTGATTTTGTAGACGAGTGATCTATATAGAAAAATAATAAACCATTGTGTAATAATTTGCAGCGTTTTTCGAAATAAACGGTGTACTTAGTCGTTAGGTACCTACTACAGGTAGACACTTTTCGACGTTGCAATGTTATCCTATTCTGTAACAGCAATAAAGTGTTTCGCAGATCTAAACGTCAAAGTAGGAAGAAACGATGTCGTCTCGAAGTCTCCCATGGATTGAGTACGTCGTTGTTGCGGCGTCTCTCATCGGGACTACTGGTGTTGGCTTGTACTGCAGCAAATCTGGAGGAGGTTCCCTAGAAGACTACATGTTTGGAGGAAAGAGAATGACAGTATTACCAATCGCCCTGTCTATTACTGCAACGTGAGTATCGGGCATAGCCCTCCTATAAAGATATGCCCTCTTTATAAACTACCAAGGTAGGAGGATTTTAATGAGGTATAAATTATTTGTGTAGTCCCAAGCAAGAGTGCTCGCTTACATCAGGGTTTTCTACACGTTAGTTTTAATAACTGATATCACTACAATCAGGCAAAATTGTTATTAAAAATAAGTATATTTCATAGTTACTTGTACAGCAAGACTATAACTTAAGGGGTTCTCAACGATTTCCATTCATATTTAGATTATTATGCTTACTGTCAGATTGATGAGTGCGAACGTGCTGGTTGGAGGAGGACAAGAAGTGTACCTCTACGGATCGCAAATCTTCGCGGCTATGTTCCCCATGGCTGCTGGATCGTTATGCGGAGCTTACTTCTACCTTCCGATACTCTACGCCTTGAACAGTGTATCACCATTTGAGGTACCTACTCAAGTTTTTCCATCATTAGATTGACGACATGTAAGAGTGGACTTGACAAATCTAGCTGAGAAATGAATAAATTCCTGAAATTATCAAATTTAAATCCTCCGTTATTAAAATTTTTTTAAATCATTTTTAATAATGAACCGTCGGAATCAAGAATGAAAAAAACCGTAGGTAACCCTCCCCCTCAAAATTTGATGGTTTACAGTTCAAGGTATGTAAAACTCAGTTCAAAGAAATGAAAAAACGTCTGCCAAGTGGGTGTGGCACATAGCTTCCTCGTATCCATAACCCGATTCGGAACCCGATGATCCGATGCATAGTAGTTAATCTCAAAACAACAATCTCTGAATACCTTTCACTACCCTCCTAGGGGACCATCTACACGCTAATCTGGACAATCCTAGAAAATTTCATCAAATTCGGATGAAAAATTGAGTGAGTTACTCACTTAATCTACTGTAGATGTATGTGATTGGATCAAAAAAAATACTTAGCCTCGGCTGGGATTCGAACCCGCGACCCCTGGGGGACAGTTGAAGTCATGGCTGTTACAAGGAATTCACGTTTGCGCATGCGCAGTCGCTTCTATCAGTCCGGGGATGATGATTTTCATAGGGGACCATCTACAACCTAATCCACATAATCCCTGAAAATTTCATCGAGATCGGGTGGAAAATGTAAAAGTTATGGCCGTTACAAGGAAATTCACGTTTGCGCATGCGCAGTCGCTTCTATCAGTCCGAAGGTGATGATTTTCATAGGGGACCGTCTACACCCCAACCCGCACAATCCCTGAAAATTTCATAGAAATCGGACAATAACTTCGTATAGTTATGCGCGTTACAAGGAATTCATGACAGACAGACAGACAGACACGGAACCAAAATTGTTCAGAAAGGTCTAAAACGCAAAACGCGAGTGGAAATTTTGATTTTGGAGAACTTTTTTTTCGTCCTTGAAAAGTGAAAACAATGCTTCCGCTACCTTGGTAGACTCGGAAGCAATTCTCTAGCCGTCCGCTATAAGCCATACGCGGCCATTAGCCCTGAACCCATGGAACGATTTTGATGAAATTAGGTATATCGGCTCCATTTGGGATCTAGTTGGACCCCGATGATTTTGGTTATTTTCAGCCAATTCTAAATGGTACTAATGGGGGGGGGGGGGACGTTTCCAAAACGCAACAGCTAGAAAACTTTCTATGTACAGATATTGTTTTTTAATTCATTCAAAATAGAGAGGATTTTTAAGAATTTAATGTCACCATTTAAAGGTATGTTTTTTTAATGATTTTATTCAGAAAATTTAAACATTACAATATGACAAAATTGTACAAAATGCTACTCCCCTCTGTAAGCTTAGCCTGTGCTGAGGGGAGGAGTCCATTTCAACTCTTCTCACAATGAAAAAAAAAAAACTGAATTTTTAACCAATTTTCTAGAAATAGATACTAGTTGTAAATTAGGACATTTTTTCTTTTACATTAATATTGTCAACTAAATTACGGGCTGTTAAAAAGTTCTATTGAAATATTCCTTCAATTTTAATTTGAAAGAATTAATGCCAGTTACTATTCTAAATTCCTTTGGTAGACCATTGAAAAGGAATCAAAGCATTTCTGCCCACTCGTGGTAAACGGGAAGTACAATGGGGTATTTCGGTGGGTCGGAAATTCAAGTTTTTGACCTCAAATTTGGATTCAGCACCCTTGAAAACCTATATACTACAACTTTAAGCCCAATGATACTATAACATGTGGTAGAAAAATTAATTAAAGAGATCACACGTTTGAAAAAGGCGGGCCGCTATAAATGCACACACACTAGGCAAGGACTACGCCGCGGACAGCCCCGCACGCGTGTGTGAGTAGAATGTTGTAGTATCCAAGAGGGGTTTCTGTGCATGGATACTTTTTTCAAAGACAGTTGGCTAGCTACATCACGATTGGCTAGCTACCTCACACCATTCAAATCTTCAACTTTCCTTAGCTTCTCTGATTTTTTAAAAACATTTTCTCGACGAACAGACCCGATTACCGTTATTCCTGAGTCATACTCTTTTGAAAAAAAAAAAATAAAAAAAATTGACCGAAATACCCCATTGTACATTCCGCACTTGCACGGGTACCAGTGCCACTAACTATCAGGAGCTTACCGGCTAGCTTATCCCTAAACGTAATTCTACCCCCCTATGTGAGACTACTTTTCGCTTAGTGAGGATAATTAATTACCTAATTAGTGAATATTCATGTAGTTAGTGAATATTCATGTAGTTAGTGAATATTCATGATGAAACAAAAATGATACCACCGAGATAATCAACAATATGATTAAATGCGTTTTAATTGTGAAGCAGTCAACTCCCCCCCCCCCCATCTGCTCCTGTTCCTTAGAAGGTAAGTTGACAGTTCTCTCGCAAGGTTGGTCTCTGTGACTGTGTGGGTCAAATGACGGATTTGAAACAAGAGTGTGAATCGCATATGAACGTTCGCTGACGGAATTGAGCCAAATTTCAGCTGATCAAATGCGATCTTTTTTGTTTTATTATTTTCAATAATCGACCGAGAAAAAAAATTTAACCCCTCCCCCCCCCTTTAAAATGGACCTAGGGCAGGTGCCCCCCGTGGCAACTGCCCTCCCGGCAAACTGCCCTCCTGCAGGAGGGTAGTTTCAACCCAAAACACAAATGTGCGCCCTGTGGCAACTGCCCTCCCGGTAAACTGCCCTCCGAGGAGGCCAGTTTTTACTGTGTGTCAAGAGAAACTCCCCTCCTGCTCACACCACGTATTAGAAGGGCCCTCTCATCGAATCGGTCCTTACAAATGGACCTCCGTGGCAAGTGCCCTCCCGGTAAACTGGCCTCCTAGCCCTTACAAGCCCGAGTAGATATTATACCTGCAGAACACGAAACATAATGTTGGCATTACAACAAGCTAATGTAGATTACACGGGCATTGCTGGGTGTCCAAGTTTTTTATGCTAATACTTCAAGGATCGATTCTACAACTAATTTGCAACAAAAAATGTCTCATAGAGATTTTCTTTTAACCCCCTTAAAATCCGCCTTTTTTGACTTTTAAGATTTTTTTCGTGTTTTCGACCTTACACCATTAAAACGACCATAACTCCCTTGAATTACACTCAAATATAAAAAATAAGGGTACTGTTGGAAAGAGCGTTAAATTTCCTATAAGAATTATATCAGACCGATTTTTAAAAGTGGCTTCTGAGAGGTGTGTTTTGAGATCAAAGCTAAACTTTTTCGATTTCTACATTTCTTCAAAAATTTCAATGGCATTTTAAACCACCATTTTCGTTTTCCCAGCCGTTCTTCTCGACGGAAAAAAACATCTACGTTTTCTCAGCTTTCTAATGGTATAGTCATTTTTGTTTGTTTAGAAGGACATTTTTTGAGAAAATTGAATTTTTATGCGAAAAAAGGTGATATTTTTCAAAGAAATTGGTGTCTCGGAGCGCGCCCGCCCGCCCCCTTTCAGCCCTCCTCCCGCTGTCCAAGCCCGTCAGCGGGCGCGCTCCGAGACACCAATTTCTTTGAAAAATATCACCGTTTTTTCGCATAAAAATTCAATTTTCTCAAAAAATGTCCTTCTAAATAAACAAAAATGACTAGACCATTAGAAAGCTGAGAAAACGTAGATGTTTTTCCGTCGAGAAGAACGGCTGGGAAAACGAAAATGGTGGTTTAAAATGCCATTGAAATTTTTGAAGAAATGTAGAAATCGAAAAAGTTTAACTTTGGGCTCAAAACACTCCTCCCAGATAATCAAGAACGGATCGAAATTGCAGTTTAAACATTGAAAATTTTCTAAACATTTTTCTAAAAAGTTCCTAAAATAACTTGCACGTAGGTACGTTAACTACATTTCCAATAAAAACTTGCTGAAAACGGTCAAATCTCAGGAAAACTTGCAAATTTAATCGACTTTCTAATACTATGGTCAACTTTGCGATTCCTTCTCGATTTCAGCGAAATTACCGTGTCTGAAGCAACAGCCCACCCCCTTCCAGCCATCTGCCCACCATCCAACCCTCAAGTCTCATGCCGATTTAATGGAAAAAAAACTCCGATTTTCGCATAAAAACTCGATTTCTCCATGAAATTGATATTCTAATAATTAGAATAATTATTCTAATAAAATAATATTCTAATAATATTCTAATAAAATAATTATTATTTTATTCCTAATATATACTGATGATCGTTACTGAAGATCCATTATCATTGGCAGCTCATTATACTTTTGAGAGACCCATGTCCCAGAAATGAGAACTCGCACAGGTAGAGGAGATCCGTTCTGAGCAGGAGGGCAGTTGCTCGAGGAGGGCAGTTTAAAACCGGGGTTCGAAACTGACCTCCTAAAACAGGAGGGCAGTTTACCGGGAGGGCAGTTGCTCGAGATGGCCTAGGAGGGCAGTTTCAAACCGGGGTTTTAAACTGACCTAAAGAGGTAGGAGGGCAGTTTGCCGGGAGGGCAGTTGCCAAGTTCCCTTTAAAATTTGTTGGTTTACGTTTCAAGGTACCTACGTAGAATCCAAAAATCGAATAAAAAATTTTACGTCCGTACGCCGTACGCAGTACTTTTCTTAGTTCCCATTTTGATGAAATTTGGTATATGGGCTCCTTTTGGGGTCTAGGTACGCTGTAGATACGTGATAGCTAGGTAGTATCTATGGTTGCTTGGTGATAACAATGTCAAAGCCGAGTTCTTTGCAGGCGAGTGATCTATATAGAAAAATAATAAACCTTTGTGTAATAATTTGCAGTGTTTTCGTTCTATCGAGTGGATTTTCATATCTCTTATACGAATAAAATCACTCGCGATGAGATTGTGGAAAACCATTTTAATAAAAACGGAGTTGAGTAGAATAGACAACGTTCTACTCAACTCCGTTTTGGTTTATTATTTTCAATAATGAACCTTTGGAATCGACCAAGAAAAAAAAATTTTAACACCCCCTCAAAATTTGATGGTTTACGTTTCAAGTTACGTAGAATCCAAAAATCGAATAAAAATTTGGCCGTCCGTCCGCCGTACGAGGCACTTTTGCCACTTAGCTTTGACCGATTTTGATGAAATTTGGTATGTAGGCTCCATTTGGGGTCTAGTTGTGCCCCGAAGATTTTTTTTGATGTAGGTCACTTCTAAGGGTTCCAAAATCAATTTTGAAATTTTCAAAACGCCCTAACTCAAAAAATTTCGATATAAAGGTATTGTTTTTCCTTCAATTTAAGATTCTATAGAATTTTTAGAATTTTTTGAGACCACCCGGAGCTCTGTAGGACAAACCGTTCGCTCACTACGAGAATTTAAAGTTTGGACGTACGATAAATCAGAAACACGAGTGTGAATCGCAAAAGAGGCCTAATCTCCGTTCAAATTAAAGCTAACCGAAATGTGATCGATGTTTTTCTTAATGTTAGATGGTTGGTGGCTTTGCAGACGAGTGATCTATATAGAAATATAAAAAATAATAAACCATTGTGTAATAATTTGCAGCTTTTTTTTTTTTTTTTCATATCTCTTACTTGTGCCTCCATAAAAACTATCAATCACGACATTGGTTCAACGATATTTAGCTGCTATAAAATTCCTCAAAATTGAGGGGGGGGGGGAAATGAGTTATTATAATATCTTATTAATCTTAATAATCTTATCTTATTAATATATCTTATTATATATATAATGAGTTATTATAATACCTGAATGATTGATGGTTATCTGGTAGGCATATCTTTAGAGTAGCCTGGATTTAAACTTCAAAAATAATGTTTCAGTTTTTCGATCGGAGGTACAACAGCAATGTGAGGAAAGTCATTTCCGTGGTAAATGTCTTCGATACTGTAAGTTTTACTATTCTTCAAACTTTACAATATATCTTTGAGTTATTAAAGTTGTGCTTTGCCAAGCTTATAACGTCCTCCTTAGCTTTAATTATGATGCCTTATCAGAAGGTATCCTGTGCCACTCCCAAACCCTTCCTTGACAGTTCTATACTACCTACCTATCCTTAATAATGGCCACGCCTCTAGTCAATGAATGAAATTCAGAAAGTACGGTGTACATTTCAATGGTGTGGTTGTACATTTCCAGCTGCAGCTCATCGTTATGTCTATTTACGTACCCGCGCTGACATTTTCTCAAGGTAACTGTAATACAGTCGACCATAATAATAACAGTAATAATTAAAGTCTGCCAAGTGGGTGTGGCATATATAACCTCCTAGTAGCTATAACTTGATTGGGTATAATATACCTGATATCATAATATTATTATGATCCGATAGGAGGTCATATAAGCCACACCTATTTGGCGGAAGTTTTTTCGTCACAAGACCATTCTAGTTTGCAATAGTAATTATTGTAGATCTGTCATAACAATAAAACTGATTATTTCGATCATTAATCATACTCGTACAATCTTTAAGGGCATATGAAAATTATTAAAATATGTGTTCTAGCTTGCGGAATATCTCCCTTCATCATTGCGTGTGCGCTATCAGTAATTTGTTTTATTTACACGGTATCGGTAAGTAAAATTCCATAGTTTATTATATAATTGAAGATGAAAGTACTAGATACTCTAGTACCTACTAGATACCCAAATAGATGTCAACATGTTTTATTTTTTAATATAATATCATTTTCATCCGTTCAAGAGTTACTAAATGAAATTCCTTCATTGTGCAGGGTGGTCTCAAAGCTGTAGCCTGGGCAGATTCCTTCCAAATGATGATCCTTATCACGTGTACGATATTTTTCTTCACGATCGGTCTCATGAAAGCCGGTGGATTGTCCGAAGTATGGCGGTTGAATGACGAAGGATACAGAATAGAGTTGTTCAAGTAGGTTTCTCTTCTGGGTGTATCCCTTCGTGTGCCCTTATTCTGGTTACAAGAATTGACATGCAGAAATGAGCTGGTTTAGTTTTGGTTAGATAGTACCTACATACAACTTTTTCCGCCGATTGATGATGGGGCCGATTTCTGTTGATTCAGTTTCGATCCATCACCGTTCCAAAGGTCGACGTTCTGGTCATGCTTCGGTATCTTCTTCATGTGGGCGCCATATTTTCTGGCCGCATCTCAACACCAGAGATACAAGTCTCTCCCGACCCAAGGCCAAGCTAAAAAGTGAGTTTATTGAATATCAGCAATTGAAACCTTCTATAATTGGCTTTAGGTTACTTTCATCACAAATAATATGTAGGTACTCACCTCATATTCATACTGTTGTGTAGTAGCCTAATTTGAGAACTAAAACACTGTGGAATATTCGATACCTTTAATATGAAAGGGAGTAAAATAAAACGCGTGCTGCTAGCAAAATGGCGAGAGAGAAAACTGTTTATTGATATCATTAACATTTGATATCGACAATCGATCGATCGATGATTAGACCCGATCGATCAGAACAATCGAATACCTAACACCTCCCCCCTTTGGAAAAATAAAGTCTCCTTACATAAAATGAAAATACCTGATACTTAGGATTTTTTTCTTTAAACCTAGGTATGTCAATGAGAAATAACAAACTAAATCATCGTTGGGTTACAATCTTCTTAATTGAATAATTGGGCCTTGCGTGGCTGTCTTCTTGGTTTCGGAGGTGAAGGATGTGGTGGTGTGAAACCACGAAAAGGTGAAGTTTCCGTATCGTCAAATCCTCGGAAAGGAGAGGTGATAGTGTCGTCAGGATTTGGTTGAGATTCCCTTGTTGGAGGGCTTGCCATAGGACTCTGTTGAGGAGGACTATCCTGATTGGGAGGTAGACATGTCTCCACTTGATTTTGGGTTTGAGGCATCAATGGACGGCTCCTCATCTGGTTTACATGTCTCTTCCAGAGTTTGTCATCCTGGGTTTTGACGAGATATGTTTGCACTCCCAGTTTCTCCGAAATGCGACCCTGAATCCAGGAGGGTCGTCCAGGGTCGTGCCCACACAGGATCACCTTTTTCAAACTGCTCAGATCTGTTACCACTGTTCAATGCCATGGCTTGTTGCTGATCTTGAACGATTTGATCGCTTTCTGGGCGTAATCTATCATAAACAGTGGTTGGTTTTTGACGCAGCAGAATATCAGCAGGTGTCTCCCCCGTCGTGGAATGAACTGTGTTTCGGTATTGGAACAGGAACTTGTTCACTGCCAACTGTAGAGACGATCTATTGGAGCCGGCCAGTGTCTTCATTATAAGGTTGATACCTTCACACGTAATACTCGTACATAATAAGGTGGGCACAGTTAGGTAGGTTTGAGTTCGACCATGTCTGGAGACAACAGCCGACACATAATAGAGTCTATCAAACTTCTTGCTCAATGAAATTGAAAAATGTAAATTTTGATTTTGGGGAACGCAATTATTCTTAAACCAACAGGTTCTGTGTCCATATTACTTATTTATCCCGTTTCTAGGGTCATAATGCTGTCGATGTTCCTGATGATTTCCTTGACGCTTCTCCAGTACTGTATTGGTCTCATCGCCTTCGCGTATTTTGCTGGGTGTGATCCAGTATTGGCCAAAAAGGTAAGTAAAGTACAGAAGTACCTAGTAAATTACTTCAACACCGCAATGACCGAGATAGCAGTCAAACCACACATCCACAATTTTTGGTTTATTATTTTCAATGATGAACCTTTGGAATCGACCTAGAAAAAAAAATTTCAACACCCCCTCAAAATTTGATGGTTTACGTTTCAAGGTACGTAGAATCCAAAAACGCTGCAAATCATTGCTCAAAGGTTTATTATTTTCTGTATAGATCATCCTTCTGTATAGATCACTGGATCTCCATCAATAGCACCTACCACCATCTGTATTCTCCCTTGACCTTCCCTCTCAAATTTCAGCTCCTGCGTTCAATAGGATTGAAAATGGCTTCGGAGCTCACTCAGCTGATCAGTGATCAGAAGAGTGAAGAAGATCTCCTCGAATGCTGGAGACGCCTGGAAGAACACTTCCATTCAATAGGATTGAAAATGGCTTTCGAGCTCACTCAGCTGATCAGTGATGTGAGGAGTGAAGAAGATCTCCTCGAATGCTGGAGACGCCTGGAAGAGCACCTCCATTCAATAGGATTGAAAATGGCTTTGGAGCTCACTCAGCTGATCAGTGATGTGAGGAGTGAAGAAGATCTCCTCGAATGTTGGAGACGCCTGGAAGAGCACTTCCATTCAATAGCATTGAAAATGGCTTCGGAGCTCACTCAGCTGATCAGTGATCTGATCAGTGAGCAATGATTTGCAGCGTTTTTTACCTACAAACATTGTTTTACCTACCATTTTTTTTTACCTACCACACCTACCTATTGGTAGGTACTACCTACCACACTATAATGGCTTCACACCTTCACAATCAAGTTTATTAGAAAGAACTAAACGCTTCACACTCGATTCGAAAAATAGAAAGCTTGATATGGAAATTTGATTACTGGTTACGCAGAAGGCAAAACTGTATACAAATCGAAGAAATGAACAGCGATCGCATTTTAGTCCGATAAAATTTGAACGGCGATTAGACCTCTTTTGCGATTCACACTCATGATTCTGTTTTATCGAAGGAAAACCTTCAAATACTCGTAGGGACCGAACGGTTTGTCCTACAGAGCTCCGGGTGGTCTCAAAATTTTTTAAAAATTCTGTACTATTTAAAATTGGTGGAAAAACGATACCTTTATTTCGAGAGTTTTCGAGCTAGGGCACTCTTGAAAATTTCAACCCTTAATTTTCACCCCTCAGAAGTGACCTACATCAACCAAAAGCTTCGCGGCACAACTAGACCCCAAATGGAGCCCATATACCAAATTTGAACCAAATCGGTCCAGTGTTGCTAAGAAAAGTGCCGCGTACGGCGGACGGCGGACGGCGGACGGCGGACGGCGTACGGCGTACGGCGGACGGACGGAAATTTTTTTATTCGATTTTCGGATTCTACGTACCTTGAAACATAAAACATCAAATTTTGAGGGGGGGTTAAAATTTTTTTTTTCTTGCTCGATTCCAAAGGCTTATTATTGAAAATAATAAACCAAAATCGAATAAAAATTTGGCCGTCCGTCCGCCGTACGCGGCACTTTTGCCACTTAGCATTGACCGATTTTGATGAAATTTGGTATGTAGGCTCCATTTGGGGTCAATTTTGTGCCCCGAAGCTTTTGGTTGATGTAGGTCACTTCTAAGGGTTCCAAAATCAATTTTGAAATTTTGAAAACGCCCTAACTCAAAAAATTTTGATATAAAGGTATTGTTTTTCCTTCAATTTAAGATTCTATAGAATTTTTAGAATTTTTTGAGACCACGCGGAGCTCTGTAGGACAAACCGTTCGCTCCCTACGAAAATTTAAGTGTTTATTTTGAAATATATATATATAAATCAAAACACGAGTGTGAATCGCAAAAGAGGCCTAATCTCCGTTCAAATTACAGCTGATCGAAATGTAATCGATAGTTGGTGATTTTGATTTTTTTTAAATTTTTTTTTATTTATTTATTTTTTTTCCCTTCATATTGGATGGTTGGTGATTTTGTAGACGAGTGATCTACATAGAAAAATAATAAACCATTGTGTGATAATTTGCAGCGTTTCTTTCTTTTGAGCAATCTCCTGCTCCCTTCGAAAATCAAAGCGTGCTTTGAAAAACCTGCAGTTATTTCTAAGCGTTCTTTCAATTTTCAGTTTGTCCCAAAACCATACAAGTGTTGAAAAAGTGGTTTTTTCAATGTGATTTTTTGTTTGTACCAAATAGTAGTGAAGGGCAGTTGAAATCAACGTGTTGACCTGGATTCTCTATCGAGAGGTCGTTGAATTCAATCAAATAGTTTTCACTTTTGTCCATTATTAGGTCCTGTTCTAAAGCGCAATAGATTGAAATCTATTCTTGTTACAGGATATCCACTCATACTCTACAATAATTCCTTACTTCATTAGCCAGATATCGATTAACCATCCTGGAATGGCCGGGCTATTCTATGCTGACATCATAGCTGCTGGTCTCAGGTAAACACTCGTCGAAGATTTTGAAAGTGAAACCACCAGTACACTTGAATACACACCTAACCAGCTAATAATTTAAGTATTGATACAATTTTAAATTATTTTCTGATCCTGCATTTTGAGGGTTCGCGTAAACTTTTCAAATTAAGACGTTTTGCAAGACATCAATAGAGTCAAAAACACTTGGAATTCGTGTACATTCTCAAACAGTAATTTATGCACATATAGAGGGCAGAGCCAAAAAAGCTGAAAATTCTACATTGAAATTCTTTGGTGGGCTGAGTTGTCAAGAGTTCCTTATTATATTAATTGATAATGGTTCTTACAGCACCATAATTATGTTTGTGGAACACACTGTAAAGTGCAAAACCAAATTTTTTTTACCATTAAAGCTATAAAAAATTTGATTACAAAACCATTAACTCACATAATCAATTTGAGTTTTAACAGTGGAACTTTTCCGTACATTTACAAGATGGCTCATGTGATTCCTCTCTTCAAAACTGGCGACCCGCAGCTGATGAACAACTATAGACCAATTTCCCTTCTTTCTAACATATCAAAAATTATCGAAAAGGCAGCAAAAGCATACTTAGTTGGATGCTTGGAAGGAAAGCATATGTTGCATGATAACCAATTCGGGTTTAGAAGCGGCAAAAGCACACAAGATGCCATCAAATACCTGACAGAAAAGATAATACTTAATCTGGATCAGGGGAAGAAGGTGTTGGTGGTGTTTAAGGACCTATCCAAAGCCTTCGATACGATTTCTCATCGCAAGCTTCTATCAGAAATGGAGAAACTTGACCTGCATCCCACTCTTTTGAAATGGATCGGGAGTTATCTTGACAATCGATCCCAAAGAGTTAGAGTGGGGGATAATTTAAGTGATCCTTGCAAATTATCGCATGGGGTTCCCCAGGGCACAGTTTTGAGTCCGATTCTTTTCTTAATATATGTCAATAGTATTTTTGAGGTGGACATCAATGGGGAAGTACTATCGTTTGCTGATGATACTGCATTGGTGATAACAGGTGACTCTTGGGAAGAGGTGCTTATCAAGACAGAACAAAATATCTTGGTCATGAATAGATGGTTTCGTAAAAGGAAACTCAAATTAAATTTTGAAAAAACGAAATTCATTTGTTTCTCACCCAGGTCGTCGGCTACTCCTTCGATTGGAAAAATCGAGTGTCACCAATTTGACAACTGCGTTGGATGTACTTGCCCTTAAATTTCGCAGGTTCCACACACAAAACATTTAGGGGTAATTATTGACCAGACTTTGACTTGGGAAAACCATATCCAAATGGTAAATTCTAAATTAAGAAAACTCATACCTATTTGCTTCGAAGTGCGCAATTTTATGAACATGAAGCTAAAAAAAATCTTTTACAATGCAATGGTCCATTCCTTGTTGGTATACGGTGTAGTTGCATGGGGTTCAACATTTGAATCAAAATTGAATCCCCTAGCGCTAACCCAAAAGTGTCTAATTAAGATTTTACTTAAGAAGCCGGTGAGATCCCCCTCTTCAAGGAGTTCGCAGTGCTCGACTTGAGGAAGATTGCAGAAAAAATTACTTTGATTTTCACTTACAAGGAGTATTGTCTTGGAAGAATACAAAGAAATTTTAATACTACAAGAGCTTCGGACAAAATTCGGCTCACGCCGAGAATGAAAACAGCTATGGGACAGAGATTATATTCTTTTTGTGGTGTTTCTCGGTTCAACTCTCTTCCAAACTATTTGACCGGGAAACAGGAATCCTTAAATGATTTTAAAAACAAATTGAAAGAACATTTCATTTCTCTCCTTTAATCTTAATTAGGTGTCACCATATCATTTGATATTTTTTGGTTATTCTGATATTGTACGAGGGTGGATCAAATATAAACGGGACTCTGACCTCTGAGCGCCGACGGTTGACAGAAGTGGTCACTTCGAGATTGTTTGAACAGGTTCATTAGAAGGTGGATGAGGGGGGCGTCTCCCCCTTTACAACCTTTCATGAGTAGTTATCGCGATGTCTGAACAAAAGGTGCCCGTTTCCATTGAGCAACGAATTATCATACAATTTCTTACCCGTGAAAGAGTCAAACCTTCGGCAATTTTTCAAAGGTTGACTGCCCAGTTCGGGGACCAAACCCTCTCTAGGACCCGTGTGTTTGCCTAGCACAAAGAGTTTCAGGAGGGAAGAGAACGAGTAGAGAATGAGGAACACGATCGTCGTCCCCGGAGCAGCATTACGGATGAGAACATTCAAGCTGTTCGTGACATTCTTGAAGATGATCGACGAGTGACTGTCTCCGAAATCGCTGAGCAAGTAGGGGTAAGTTATGGGAGCTGCCAAACGATCATTGCAGAGCACCTAGGATTCCGTAAAGTGTGTGCCAGATGGGTCCCTCGCCTTTTGACTGCAGATCAGAAGTTGAGACGTTTGGAGGTCTGTCAGAGGCTTTTTGCAAGGTTTGAGGAAGAAGGGGAAGCATTTTTGGCTATCATCGTCACCTGCGACGAAACATGGGTCCATCATTACACACCCGAATCGAAGCAAGCCAGTATGGAGTGGCGGAGGAAGGGGGAGACAGCCCCAGTGAAAGCAAAAACTCGACTGTCTGCTGGCAAGGTCCTTGCAACTGTTTTTTTCGACTATCGAGGCGTTTTGCTCATTGATTTTTTGCATGAGCGAAGAACAATCAATGCTGCCTACTATTGTGAGCTGCTGACTCAGGTGAGGGCTGCATATCGCAGCAAAAGACGGAATCAACCAATTCGTGACGTCATCTTCCTCCACGACAATGCAAGGCCCCATACTGCAGCTCTAACTGTTCAAAAATTGGAAGAAATGCATTGGACTCCACTTGATCATCCTCCCTACAGCCCTGACCTATCGCCCTGTGATTTTCACTTGTTTGGGCCACTTAAAGAAGCCCTAGGCGGACAGCGATTCGAGGATGATGAGGGGGTCGAGGGGTTCGTGCGCAATTGGCTTCAGATGCAACCTTCATCGTTTTTTGATGCTGGGATTAAAAAACTTCCTATTCGCTGGGAAAAATGTGTCACAAAAGCAGGAGACTATGTAGAAAAGTGACATATACCCGCTTTTTATTTTCTAACAAATAAAATTTAAAAAAAAAATAAAGTCCCGTTTATATTTGATCCACCCTCGTATGTAGCAGTAGGCACGGTACCTATGTATTTTTTGTTCTTTATTCTTTAGCCAATTGATTTCTATTGTAACGTTATTTATTATATACTTAATTATTACTAGAAGATTACACTCCGACCCCCAGCACAAGATTTTCTTATAGGGGGTCGTAACATTGTAAATATGTATTGCTCACCTTTTGGAAAATAAAATAAATGTAAAATTTTCAAAAAAAAACAAAAACAGCTACCAATCCATGAGGTAGGCCTACCTGTGCCTAGGAACCTCACCTTCAACCCCCAACTATTAGTCAAATCAAATTCAGAACTGAATATTTCACTTGATGACAGCCCCTAAATTTTTTACTTGACAAAGCTGTCGAAGAGTTGCTACGCGCTGATAGCAGATGGTTCTTTGAGTTCCTCAAGCTTGTGGTTCACACTGCTTTACAGAACCACAAAGCTCCTTATTTAGAAACTATTCGATAGAGCTGTCGAAGAGTTGTCAGATATTTCTCGCATTGATTGATCATGGTTCTTTCAGTACCACGACAAGTTTGTGGAATACGCTATCGTGCACCATCTACGAAGATTTGGTTCGCCCTTTCATGAAACCAGTCTCCGAGAAACGGGCTCATGGAATCATCATCGGGCTGGTAGTGATCGTGGCTTTCATTACCACTTTATTGACTAAAGTTGTGGAATACCTCGGCACAGTTATAGAAGTAAGTTCAAAACATTTCTACTTGAAACTTGATTAGTTTTTTCCTTGCTAAAGGCCCTTGTTCATTCCGATCGGTAATTTTGGAATATGTTGGAAATATTTAAATACTCCTTTTCCTATAAACCATGGAATATGTTTATTTACATCCGTAATCTACTCGAAATATGTTCAATTTTGACTCTTACAGAAATGGACTTAAGCGCCACATTTAGCCAAATCGAGACGATGTTGGTATTTATTTCTGGTTTATTATTTTCAATAATAAACATTTGGAATCAACCAAGAAATTTTTTTCGTTTTCAAGATTTTGCTTCCGAGTCTACCAAAGTAGCAGAAGCTTTGTTTTCACTTTTCAAGGACGAAAAAAAAAGTTCTCCAAAATCGAAATTTTCACTCGCGTTTTGCGTTTTAGACCTTTCTGAACAATTTTGGTTCTGTGTCTGTCTGTCTGTGTGTCTGTCCGTCTGTCATGAATTCCTTGTAACGCGCATAACTACGAAGTTATTGTCCGATTTCTATGAAATATTCAGGGATTGTGCGGGTTGGTGTGTAGACGGTCTTCTATGAAAATCATCATCCTCGGACTGTTGTAACAGCTATAAATAGCTACTGCGCATGCGCAAACATGAATTTCCCTCTAACGGCCATAACTTCCACATTATCTACCCGATTTTGATGAAATTTTCAGGGATGTTACAGATTAGTATTTAGATGATCCTCTATGAAAATCCCCACCTTCGGACTGATGGTAGCCGCTGCGCATGCGCATACGTAAAATCCTTGTAATAGCCATAATATTTACAGTTTTCATCCGAATTTGATGAAATTTTCTAGGATTGTCCAGATTAGCGTGTAGGTGGTCCCCTATGATGGTAGTGAAAGGTACTTAGAGATTGGTGTTTTGAGATTAACTACTATGCATCGGATCATCTATATAATCGGGTTATGGATACGAGGAAGCTATGTGCCACACCCACTTGTTTTTTTCCGTTCGCTCCCTACGAGAATACGTTCGCTCCCTCCGTCGCACTTACGATAAATCAGAAACACGAGTGTGAATCGCAAAAGAGGCCTGATCTCCGTTCAAATTATAGCTGACCGAAATACGATCGATGTTTTTCTCCATGTTGGTTGGTGGTAACAATGGCAAAGCCGTCTTCTTTGGAGAAGAGTGATCTATGTAGAAAAATAGTAAGCCTTTGTGTAATAATTTGCAGCGTTTTTCTGTAGATTTCAGCGATTCATGCAGGTGGGGACCTTCTCCAAGCACAGCTTCAACTAAGAAATGGAGAACTATTACTCCGTAGTAGACGAATGCTCAACATTTCATTTCAACTTCCACTGAAATAACACAACGTTTTAAAGAGATGAACAGTTTTTTTTTCGATTATTTCGGAAAAAATGCATAAAGACCCTGCTTGAAGCGATTGATTGAAAAAATGTTTCAAAAATCGCACGACAATTTTTTGCTAGCGTTGTAGCCTGTTTTTGGGATTTTTAAATGTTTTTCGTGCACACTTTTTCAGAAAAAAATGGTGAGAAAAACGTTGGAATCTTCCGCGTTAATGAGGAGTTGGTCTCATTCGACGCGGAATTCGATTTTCTACGCCTCACCTATTTATATGTACTCTGTTATTCAGGCTACTGTGATACTGAGAACAACGACTCAAGCTGCTATATTTGTGCTGTTTAACGCTGGAATGTTCATACCTTGGATAAACTCGAAAGTGAGTCTTTAATATTTAGAAGGCAGATATTAAGTTACCTACCTTATGTAATTAATTTTAACAAACGAGCCAAACCACGAATCGTTTACCATCGTTTACTTTATTTACTTTATTTACTTTATATTACCAAATCGTTAAAAAAGAATATCAAGGGTTATCACGCATGAAACGTTGTTAGAATGTAGGCAGATTTTTTTGTAGATACAGGTTACAGGTAGGCCGTGTAATGGAGGTAGATAATTGACTTATACCCCACTGGAATTAACAGTATCGTGAAAGTATGGTTTGTAAAGGAATTTGATTAAGATTAATGACGAATATCTACATTACTACACTGTGGCTAATTATTTTATAATCAACAGATCAATACCTACTTGATCGGTTGATATCCCATGTGGAGTCAAACAGGGTAGTGTCCTTGGTCTTTGCTGCTTTCTGATCTTTATTAATGATTTGGCATATCAATTTGAAAAGGAAGGAAGCGTATTCTTATTTGCCGACGATATAACGAATTTGGCAGTTGGGTCTGGGTCTGGTGATCTACAGATTAATTCGACTAATTAAGACATGTTGATTGAAAGATGGTGCTCTGCGAATTCTCTTTTGCTGAACAAGGAAACATCGCAGATACTAAACTTTGCCTTAAATGGTCGTCAGGAACAATCAGCAAACTTTCTTGGACTACAGTTGGATAACAGTGTAATAGTCAGATTTTCCTACGTGGCCGATGGATTGGATTTTTATGAAAATCTAACGATTACTTGTCCCTGCGCCATGACTAGGATAGTTGGATCCACTTACCGTGGTGAAGATCTATGGTTCTCGTCGGCTGGGTGTGGCGTCGGAGTCGTTGACTAGGTGTTCCTTGGAATCACCGAAAAATGATCTCCCGTTTCACCTAGACCTTCGTGAGGTAAGTATGTTCCCCTTAGTTAGTGAATTATTGAACTTAGTTACTGCTTTCTTTCAATGTTAACTATTTGTCTTTTGTTTCAGGTACTCTTCGAGAATTGGACTTCTTCAGGTAAGTAAACTATCCCTAGAATAACCCTTGATGGATCTACGCAGTTCAGCAAGACTCGAATAAGGTAAGTTGATTCTATTTTCCTAGTTATATCTGCCTTTGTTTTACCAAGCACCAGGAAATTGATCAGGTAAGTCAGAATATAAACTACAAGGTTTAAATTACCGAACGAGAATTGTCTATTGGTTTATTATTTTCAATAATAAGCCTTTGGAATCGAGCAAGAAAAAAAAAATTTTAACCCCCCCTCAAAATTTGATGTTTTACGTTTCAAGGTACGTAGAATCCGAAAATCGAATAAAAAAATTTCCGTCCGTCCGCCGTACGCCGTACGCCGTCCGCCGTCCGCCGTCCGCCGTACGCGGCACTTTTCTTAGCAACACTGGACCGATTTGGTTCAAATTTGGTATATGGGCTCCATTTGGGGTCTAGTTGTGCCGCGAAGCTTTTGGTTGATGTAGGTCACTTCTAAGGGGTGAAAATTAAGGGTTGAAATTTTCAAGAGTGCCCTAGCTCGAAAACTCTCGAAATAAAGGTATCGTTTTTTCACCAATTTTAAATAGTACAGAATTTTTAAAAATTTTTGAGACCACCCGGAGCTCTGTAGGACAAACCGTTCGGTCCCTACGAGTACTTGAAGGTTTTCCTTCGATAAAACAGAATCATGAGTGTGAATCGCAAAAGAGGTCTAATCGCCGTTCAAATTTTATCTGACTAAAATGCGATCGCTGTTCATTTCTTCGATTTGTATACAGTTTTGCCTTCTGCGTAACCAGTAATCAAATTTCCATATCAAGCTTTCTATTTTTCGAATCGAGTGTGAAGCGTTTAGTTCTTTCTAATAAACTTGATTGTGAAGGTGTGAAGCCATTATAGTGTGGTAGGTAGTACCTACCAATAGGTAGGTGTGGTAGGTAAAAAAAAATTGGTAGGTAAAACAATGTTTGTAGGTAAAAAACGCTGCAAATCATTGCTCACTGATCAGATCACTGATCAGCTGAATGAGCTCCGAAGCCATTTTCAATGCTATTGAATGGAAGTGCTCTTCCAGGCGTCTCCAGCATTCGAGGATATCTTCTTCACTCCTCACATCACTGATCAGCTGAGTGAGCTCCAAAGCCATTTTCAATCCTATTGAATGGAGGTGCTTTTCCAGGCGTCTCCAGCATTCGAGGAGATCTTCTTCACTCCTCACATCACTGATCAGCTGAGTGAGCTCGAAAGCCATTTTCAATCCTATTGAATGGAAGTGCTCTTCCAGGCGTCTCCAGCATTCGAGGAGATCTTCTTCACTCTTCTGATCACTGATCAGCTGAGTGAGCTCCGAAGCCATTTTCAATCCTATTGAACGCAGGAGCTGAAATTTGAGAGGGAAGGTCAAGGGAGAATACAGATGGTGGTAGGTGCTATTGATGGAGAACCAGTGATCTATACAGAAGGATGATCTATACAGAAAATAATAAACCTTTGAGCAATGATTTGCAGCGTTTTTTTAGTGTAGACACAATGGTAACGTATTTTGCAAATAAAAGTGTACTTCGTACAATAAAACTCTTAATAAAATGTCAAAATGAGTATGTTATTTCTACTCCTAAGAGATCTGTGAATATAACGAAAGAATGAGGGAATAAGATACCCTTTACTGCCGAGGGCCCAGACGGGGTACCTCCAAACAATGGCGTCAATAAAGAAGAATATATGTTTGCAGCTTTCACAACTGTGGGTAGATTCCACAGTAGTTGTTAAAAATCGCCCCAGCTGTTCTTTTCAAGTGTTTTGAAATTTAGAAAAAAATTTTTCTAAAATGTTAATTCTGTACTTTTTCCCGGAAAAATATAATTCGGTATTTTGCTCCTTTTGTTCGCCGTTTTATTTCTACTTTGTACGTTACCAGGTATATTGGTGACCCCGCGAAAAATTTGTTCTGTGACGTACAGGTAGATCGCGAGTTCCGCGTTTCGTGTCCAATCGCCCACCGTCGTTCGCCCGTTTTAACAACACCATGTCCACATCAGCGGATATCGGATCCGGATCCTCCGCGGCCAGTGCGCCAGGCGAGCAGATCGCACGGGTTTCAATAAAAATCCCACCGTTGTGGCGGCGTAACGTCAAGGTTTGGCGACTTCAAGTCGACGCGCAATTTGCCAACTCGCCGGTCACACAAGAGCTCACGAAGTACAATTACGTGTTAGCATCCCTAGACGGCGACGTCGCAGAGCTTATCTCGGACTTACTACTCAAACCTTTATCGGTGACGCCTTACTCCGACCTCATTGACAGGCTGCAGGCCGAATTCGAAATTTTTGAGGGCCTACATCATCCCAGGACTAGACGTCACACCTGCTGAACTCCTCTACGGTGAACCAGTGCGATTACCAGCAGATTTTTTCGAAGACAGGTCCCTACACACGGATGCTCCCAACCTGATTCTCAAGCTGCGGGACCATGTGCGCAGCATTCGTCCAGTTCCCTTCCACCACAAAACGCCAAAGGCCACGTACATTCATCGGGAGCTGCCAAATGCCACCCATGTGTTTGTACGCCATGACGCTATCAGACGACCACTCCAGCCGACCTACGATGGACCATACGCTGTGACTGCTCGCACGGACAAAGTTTTTACGCTCCTCACTCCCAGGGGGGAACAAACCATATCAGTTGACAGGTTGAAACCAGCGTTCCTGCTAAATCCCAGCTCAGAAGTTCCCCTTGCTAGAAGCCCTTCACCGTCCCCAAAACCGCCATCCTCGACTACTGCCAACCCTGCGCCAGCGTCCACACGGAGTGGTCGACGTGTGCTACGCCCAGTAAGGTTCCGATGACTCTGGGGGGGGAGTACTGTGGGTAGATTCCACAGTAGTTGTTAAAAATCGCCCCAGCTGTTCTTTTCAAGTGTTTTGAAATTTAGAAAAAAATTTTTTGTTCTCGAGTCCGTTTGTGTTCTAAAATGTTAATTCTGTACTTTTTCTCGGAAAAATATAATTCGGTATTTTGCTCCTTTTGTTCGCCGTTTTATTTCTACTTAGTACGTTACCAGGTATACAACTATCAATAACTAGAAAAGGAACAATACCTAGGAGGAGTTTATATATATACAATGTGATTCTACTAAAGAAAGAATTAAAGATTTACAATCTTTACCGGTATAGACGGGGGTTGAAGCGTGGCGTCGTATGGTGGTCCGTTGGAATGCAGAAGTCCTCGAGTCCTTCGTTCTGAGCTCAACTGGTAGGGCCTATCGTGATCCAATTGCCTCAGTATAACGGGGTCGAGTTGCCAGATGTTGAAAAGTTCGTAAAGGTAGGCTCTAATGTTCACAGCAAAGTTCTCTCACAGTTAACTATCACTTCTTTCTCTTGATCACTGTTCCGACACAGCTTCGGATCACAGTATCATGGGGTGTGTGGGCTCTAAAGTTGCAAAGGTTGTTGGTGAGTGCTCGATCAAGACACGACTGACTCCGTGGGGTGGCGTCGCAACGGTCGTTCGCCCCTCCCCATCCGCTCCCCCACTCCACTAGTGCCTTGTCCCCTTCCGTCCGGTGCTGCCACCTACCCGGCCCTTGGTTTCCTCTTCCTCCATGCTTTGCGGGATGTATGGAAGCCCCTTTTTCGGCTTATCGGCCGATGTGTTGGATTCGTCTGCTGATTCATCCAGGGAGTGGGTGGATGCTATAAGAGCCGTCAACTTGGGTGGCGGCTCATTACAACAGAATGTCTTGGTTACCACATATTGAGGCACTTACTGCCAAGCTTACTTCATGTACCTTCATGATTCGCAGATTGTCAGCAGTTGTGTCGAGGGATGCTCTTCTCACAATTTATCACGCCTGTTTTGCAAGCAGAATGTCCTATTGTTTAGCATTGTGGGGGAATTCTTGTCACTCAGTGGAGGTTTTCAAATTACAGAAGCGTGTCATTCGCATCCTCGCTGGCCTCCGATGGGGTGTTAGCTGCAGAGGGTCGTTCGTTCGACTAAATGTGCTCACTCTACCAAGTGCTTATGTCCTTGCGGTTTTGACTATTACCAAGTCAAATCTGCCTCACCTCAAGACGGTGTCAAGCTCACATCGGTATCCCACAAGAACTGGCAAAGATATTGTTATCCCGTTTACCCGCCTCAGCGTGGTCCAGCGATGTGAGCCCTACCAGATCGGTTCAAGATTATTTAACCCACCGATATCCGCAACCTCTCGGAGAAACCATTTACGCGGAAACTGAAAATGAAACTTTTACAGGCTGAACTGTATTCAGTTAGTGATTTTTGGTTTATTATTTTCAATAATAAGCCTTTGGAATCGAGCAAGAAAAAAAAAATTTTAACCCCCCCTCAAAATTTGATGTTTTACGTTTCAAGGTACGTAGAACACGAAAATCGAATAAAAAAATTTCCGTCCGTCCGCCGTACGCGGCACTTTTCTTAGCAACACTGGACCGATTTGGTTCAAATTTGGTATATGGGCTCCATTTGGGGTCTAGTTGTGCCGCGAAGCTTTTGGTTGATGTAGGTCACTTCTGAGGGGTGAAAATTAAGGGTTGAAATTTTCAAGAGTGCCCTAGCTCGAAAACTCTCGAAATAAAGGTATCGTTTTTTCACCAATTTTAAATAGCATTGAATTTTTAAAAATTTTTGAGACCACCCGGAGCTCTGTAGGACAAACGGTTCGGTCCCTACGAGTACTTGAAGGTTTTCCTTCGATAAAACAGAATCATGAGTGTGAATCGCAAAAGAGGTCTAATCTCCATTCAAATTTTATCGGACTAAAATGCGATCGCTGTTCATTTCTTCGATTTGTATACAGTTTTGCCTTCTGCGTAACCAGTAATCAAATTTCCGTATGAAGCTTTCTATTTTTCCAATCGAGTGTGAAGCGTTTAGTTCTTTCTAATAAACTTGATTGTGAAGGTGTGAAGCCAGTATGGTGTGGTAGGTAGTACCTAGCTGGTAGGTAAAAAAAAGTTGGTAGGTAAAAAAAATGTTGGTGGGTAAAAAACGCTGCAAATCATTGCTCAAAGGCTTCTTCACTCTTCAGATCACTGATCAGCTGAGTGAGCTCCGAAGCCATTTTCAATGCTATTGAATGGAAGTGCTCTTCTAGGCGTCTCCAGCATTCGAGGAGATCTTCTTCACTCCTCAGATCACTGATCAGCTGCGTGAGCACCGAAGCCATTTTCAATCCTATTGAACGCAGGAAGATGAAATTTGAGAGGGAAGGTCAAGAAAGAATACAGATGGTGGTAGGTGCTATTGATGGAGAACCAGTGATCTATACAGAAGGGTGCACCCTTCTGTATAGATCATGATCTATACAGAAAATAATAAACCTATGAGCAATGATTTGCAGCGTTTTTAATATTGAATGGTCTGTTTAACTTTTTTTTAATATGTATATTGACGACTCAAAAGAATTGAATGAATCATAACAGGGTATAATAGGGTTTATTTAGATTTAGTTGACTTTAATTGTCTAGCAGAGGAATTTTTTTGTAAGTACTCTGTCTAGTATAGTGGTAATGCCTGATCTGTGATATTTTTTGTCTTCGTGTTTTTTTTTTGTTATATTTAAGAATTAATTATTAGTGGTGTGAATGTATTTATTGAATGAATGAGTGTATGGGTGGGTTTTCCTCTCCTGTTGGTCGGTGTCGCCCTATCGGTCCTGGGGGCGGCTCCATTGTTCTCTTTTCCCTGTTGGGAATGGGATCCGTGGGGATGTCCTGCGTTGGGGGCGGCTGGTTACTTGCGTGGCAGCTGTTTCCCTCGTGGGTGTCTTATGCGGGGAGCCGTCATGGTGGGTGGGGCCTGGGGCCGGTCGGGTGGCGCCGGCCGGCGGGTGGTGGGGGGCTCTTGCCTGCGCTCCCTTCACCCACTTGTGATCGGCACTGCCCTAATTGAACTTAAAATTTTGTAATTGTATTGACATTTGTATTGCCTATTTTTAGGATATGCAAAATAAAACTTTTGAATTGAATTGAATTGAATTGATGGATACAAAGTCATCATAGCGTGAATTTCGTTGCCACCTGTTTGACATCAACCATTATTAGTATTATCAATCCGTTATGGAGCTCATTTTTGAGTTGAAAATACGGAAATAAGGTATTTTTTCGGCAGTTGAGAAGCCATTACTATACAATAATTATGTTCATTATTTCACTATCTACCCACTCCGGCTTTAGTGAAACTGACCCTAATTGAATTTAACCGAGTCAATACTTTAATTATTATGTACTATTATTATCCATTTCCCAGGGCATAATAACTGGTGGTCTGACAGCAGCTAGCGTGTCGTTGATCGTTCTCATCGGCAATATCAACGCTCGGCGATCCGGACTTGCTCGAGATGTTCCTAAATTCTTAACTACCGAGAAATGCGAGGGCAATTTTACTACAATGTTGACCAAGTGAGTGGATACTTGATTCTTCAATAATATCATAGGTATCTACCGAAGTTACAACGTTGGCAACGTATTTTTTTGGACATATACAGGGTGTCTACACTTTGGATGGGCATAACTTCAGGATTCGATTCTACAAGGTATTTCAAACAAAAAATTTCTCTTAGCAATTTTCGTTTAACCCACTCAAAATTCCTTTTTTTTTCACTTTAAAGTTTTTTTTCGCGTTTTCGACCTTACGGCACTGACATTGTTATAACTCCCTTATTTCTCCTGAAAATTCAAATCTGACTACACCGTTAGAAAGAGCGTTAATTCCTAAGCTACCTAGTGCAAAATCAAAATATTTCAGCAATAAAATAGTTCCAAAAAATCAAGTCAAAAAGCCAACTTTCAAAAAATTTTTGAAACTTGACTTTCTTCGACCAAAGTTTTCACTCTAAATCCCTGCCCATTTCGACGGGCGCTCTTCGGTGAAAACATGCTCAAATTGTCAGCTTTCCAACGGTCTATAAATTTTTCTTTTTAACATTAAAATTGGAGAAGTAAATGAAGTTTGAATGTCAAAAAACGTGTGTTTTACAAGAAAATCCAGTGTTTTAAGGGGTTTATGGTCCCCCTTGATCTCAAGACGGCTTGGCGAGTTTGGTATCATTTTCTATGTAATTTTTTACGCTGAATCCAATGGTGATACTTCCGTATGATTCCGACTGCTAGAAATTGGATTTTTCGAAGAAAACCTTCGTAATAAATAAAAATTATTTATTATTAAATTAAATTAAATTAATAAAATACGCATTATTCGTAGATATGGCAGTGATCATAAATTAATACCTTTCTACTCAATAAAAACATCAATCAGATAGAAATTTGATGTTTTTATTGAGTAGAAAGGTGTTACTTTAGGCTCACTACGATATCAACGAATAATTCGTATTTTATGTACGAAAAACGAAGGTTTTCTTCGAAAAATCCAATTTCTAGCAGTCGGAATCATTCGGGAGTACCGCCATTGGATTCAGCGTGAAAAATTACACAGAAAATGATACCAAACTCGTCAAGCCATCTTGAGATCGAGGGGGACCAGAAACCGCTTAAAACACTGGATTTTCTTGTAAAACACACGTTTATTAACATTAAAACTTCATTTACTCTTCCAATTGTAATGTTAAAAAGAAAAATTGATATACGGTTGGAAAGCTGACTATTTGAGCATGTTTTTTCCGAAGAGCACCCATCGAAATAGCCAGGGATTAAGAGTGAAAACTTCGATTCAAAAAGAGACATATTTCGAAAAAAATTTGAAGTTTCCTATTTGACTTGGTTTTTTAGAAATGGTTTGTTGCTAAAAGATTTTTATTTTGCACTAGATAGCTTAGGAATTTAACGTTCTTTCTAACGGTGTAGTCAGATTTGAATTTTCAGGAGAAATAAGATAGTTATGACCATATCAGTGCCGTAAGGTCGAAAACGCGAAAAAAACTTTAAAGTGAAAAAAAAGGAATTTTGAGTGGGTTAAAAGAAAATTGCTAAGAGACATTTTTTGTTGGAAATACCTTGTAGAATCGAACCCAGAAGTTATGCCCATCCAAAGTGTAGACACCCTGTATATGGCTGGGGGAGGGGGGGGGGGGGGGGGCAGGTAAGTACAAAAATTGGAATTTTACTGAAGAGCATATTAAAGTTTCAAATTGTATTCCTAACTCTCGAATCCACAATAATTTATACTTAACCCTGTCAATTTTTTCACGAAAGTATTCTAAAACCGAAATGATAACTCCGAACTGCCCCTCAAATTACATCTTAATGGTAAATTCAATGGTTTTTTTTAATTGGCGAGTTACCAACAGTCTAATTTCCATACTTACCTGGTTACGTGTAGTCTAATTTCCATACTTACTTGGTTACGAGCAACCAAATTTTCGGACTTACCTAGTTAACCCTTATTAGCCCAAGAAAAAAATTCTCCCTCGCCAATTTCTTGTTCATATTTTGTTACATTTTAGTTCCTAATATACGTAAAAAATATTGGACCCATACTGGGCCTGAAATCTTGAAAAACAAAACGGTATCTTTTTTGGATACCGTGAGCATGTGGGGGTCAATTACGTCCCTTGTTTGATTCCAAAATGACACCCTGAGATACGATAGGTTCACCTTATAGCAAGAAATATTGTCACATTTGAACAGTTTATTATAAAACGTGGATACAAAATTTGAAAAAATATGAAATTTATTGTATTATTGAATATACAGGGTGTAAGCCTAACTGGTCTGCCATACGGTACCAGTCAATTCTACAACTAATTTGCAACAAAAAATGTCTCTTAGCAATTTTTTTTAAAGCCTTCGTTTTCGAGTTATTTTAAATTCAAACTTTTTTTTCGTGATTTAGACCTTATGTCATTAAATTGGTCATAACTCCGTTAATTAGCTGTGTAAATTACAATTAGAGGATACCGTTAAAATGAGCATTAAATTTCCTACCGGATAAGTGCCTTAACTTTTTTTTGAGTCAAGGTTTGAGACATTACAACGTCCTCTAAAAAGAGAATTTTTCGTTATTTTGGAAACCTCGCATTCTTTCAATCTCAAATTGAACTACGAGAACACATACTTTTTCAAGATGCAAGAACAGTGAAAACTGCGCCAGAATCTCAGCTTTCCAATGGTATAATCAAAACATATTCTACAACCGTATTTAGGGGAGAAATTCGGGTTAGAACGCGGAAAAACGATAGCAGTGGGTGGGTCGGCGCCGCAGTAGACTGCGAGGCCTCCGGAAACAGGAGGCCAGAGCGCTGATTTCGTTGAAAAAATGCACGTATTTCCGCGTTCAAACACAAATTTCTCCCATGAATTCGGTTGTAGAATATGTTTTGATTATACCATTGGAAAGCTGAGATTCTGGCGCAGTTTTCACTGTCCTTGCATCTTGAAAAAGTATGTGTTCTTGTAGTTCAATTTTAGATTGAAAGAATGCGAGGTTTCCAAAATTACGTAAAATTCTCTTTTTAGAGGACGTTTTCATGTCTCAAACCTTGACTTAAAAAAAAGTTAAGGCATCTATCCGATAGGAAATTTAATGCTCTTCTCAACGGTATCCTCAAATTGTAATTTACACAGCTAATTAACGGAGTTATGACCAATTTAATGACATAAGTCAAAATCACGAAAAAAAAAGTTTAAAGTTAAAATAACTCGAAAACGAAGGGTTTAAAAAATAATCGCTACGAGACATTTTGGTTTATTATTTTCAATAATGAACCTTTGGAATCGACCAAGAAAAAAAAATTTTAACACCCCCTCAAAATTTGATGGTTTACGTTTCATGGTACGTAGAATCCAAAAATCGAATAAAAATTTGGCCGTCCGTCCGCCGTCCGCCGTACGCCGTAGCCGTACGCGGCACTTTTGCCACTTAGCATTGACCGATTTTGATGAAATTTGGTATGTAGGCTCCATTTGGGGTCTAGTTGTGCCCCGAAGCTTTTGGTTGATGTAGGTCACTTCTAAGGGTTCCAAAATCAATTTTGAAATTTTGAAAACGCCCTAACTCGATATAATATAATTAATACGATATAATATAATATATAAAATATAATTTCGATATAAAGGTATGGTTTTTCCTTCAATTTAAGATTCTATAGAATTTTTAGAATTTTTTGAGACCACGCGGAGCTCTGTAGGACAAACCGTTCGCTCCCTACGAAAATTTAAGTGTTTATTTTGAAATATATATATAAATCAAAACACGAGTGTGAATCGCAAAAGAGGCCTAATCTCCGTTCAAATTAGAGCTGATCGAAATGTAATCGATAGTTGGTGATTTTTATTTTTTTTTATATTTTTTTTTATTATTTTTTTTTTTCCTTCATATTGGATGGTTGGTGATTTTGTAGACGAGTGATCTATATAGAAAAATAATAAACCATTGTGTAATAATTTGCAGCGTTTTGGATATCGTGAGCATGTGGGGGTCAATTACGTCCCTTGTTTGATTCCAAAATGACACCCTGAGATACGGTGGGTTCACCTTATAGCAAGAAACATTGTAACATTTGAACAGTTTATTGTAAAACGTGGTTACAAAAATTGAAAAAATATGAAATTTATTGTATTATTGAATATATAAACGCATTGAGAGACATTGGTTCACTCGAATTGATCACAACCCATCACTGTGGTCTGAAACCATTACGATCATTTTCTGCAATATACTAAACTAACGACTACCTTAGTCATCAGAGTCTTTTACTTCGATAGCAAAAATCAAACATAGTACTTCTGCTAGAATTTTTCCTCAATCATTTTATATTGGCTAGGAAATCAAAAACTTCTAAAAAACGCTGCAAATTATTACACAATGGTTTATTATTTTTCTATAGATCACTCGTCTGCAAAGCCACCAACCATCCAACTTGAAGAAAAATATCGATCGTATTTCGGTCAGCTAAAATTTGAACGGAGATTAGGCCTCTATTGCGATTCACACTCGTGTTTCTGATTTATCGTGCGTAAAACACTTAAATTCGCGTAGCGAGCGAACGGTTTGTCCTACAGAGCTCCGCGTGGTCTCAAAAAATTCTAAAAATTCTATAGAATCCTAAATTGAAGGAAAAACAATACCTTTAAATCAAAATTTTTTGAGTTAGGGCGTTTTCAAAATTTCAAAATTGATTTTGGAACCCTTAGAAGTGACCTACATCAACCAAAATCTTCGGGGCACAACTAGACCCCAAATGGAGCCTATATACCAAATTTCATCAAAATCGGTCAATGCTAAGTGGCAAAAGTGCCGCGTACGGCGGACGGACAGGCCAAATTTTTTAACACAGAATGTGTTTTTGCGATGACCTACCGAAAAAAAATCGTCACGAAAAAGCGACAGAAAAAACATCTGGTGATATGTTTATTGGTTGTCATGTTAATGTCAACTCCACATTTATTATTGTTGTTTTTTATTTAACGGATGACTAGTATCGCAAAAACACATTCTGTGTTCCTATGATTTCATACAGAGTATGGAAAAAGAAATAAACCGGGGGGTGCAGGGGGGCGGAGCCCCCCGCCGAGGCGCAAAGCGCCGAGTTTTCGATTTTGGTTTATTATTTTCAATAATGAACCTTTGGAATCGACCAAGAAAAAAAAAATTTTAACACCCCCTCAAAATTTGATGGTTTACGTTTCAAGGTACGTAGAATCCAAAAATCGAATAAAAATTTGGCCGTCCGTCCGCCGTACGCGGCACTTTTGCCACTTAGCATTGACCGATTTTGATGAAATTTGATATGTAGGCTCCATTTGGGGTCTAGTTGTGCCCCGAAGATTTTGATTGATGTAGGTCACTTCTAAGGGTTCCAAAATGAATTTTGAAATTTTGAAAACGCCCTAACTCAGAAATTTTGGCATAAAGGTATTCTTTTTCCTTCAATTTAAGATTCTGTAGAATATTGGAATTTTTTGAGACCACGCGGAGCTCTGTAGGTCAAACCGTTCGCTCACTACGAGAATTTAAAGTTTGGCCGTACGATAAATCAGAAACACGAGTGTGAATCGCAAAAGTGGCCTAATCGCCTTTCAAGTGTTAGCCGACCGAAATACGATCGATGTTTTTCTTCATGTTTGATGGTTGGTGGCTTTGCAGACGAGTGATCTATAGAAAAATAATAAACCATTGTGTAATAATTTGCAGCGTTTTGGATTCTACGTACCTTGAAACGTAAACCATCAAATTTTGAGGGGGTGTTAAATTTTTTTTTTCTTGGTCGATTCCAAAGGTTCATTATTGAAAATAATAAACCAAAAACAGGCTTCAAATTTGCACGAATTAGTCAGAATTCATTGAGGCATAACATTTTGACTTTTCTCCAGCAAAAATCGTTGCACCAATCCAAATCCTAAAAAATGTATCATTCCAAGTCCCATATAAATAATCATAAAGTAGGTGTTTGGTACATCTTGATGGTTCCTGCTTGGTTGGTGGGGCTTGATTTCAGGTAGAGCGACTTCTTTCGTAAATTTTCGTTTCTTCCAACTGTAAATAAGGGATATATAATTAGACTACAAAATTAATCATCTTTCTACTGTATTAATCATCTTTCTATTAAATCATTTTACTTCTAACATGATTTGATAAAGAAACTTACCGGAACCCAGATCCTTTCTTGACAAGTTTCGGTTTTTTATTTTCAATAATTTGCAGTTTATTTTCCTTTGCCTCGGCGATAGGAAGAAGTCGCCTCGTTCGATTTTATTTCGAAATAGAAGGTAGATGAGGCTTGTCAGTTTCAAATTTGTCTCTTTCACAATTTGGAGCACGCGAATCTTTCGAACACCATTCCATTCCCTGCCGAACCCATTTGAAAAGCTCGATCCAGGTGGTCATTGCCCTCTCCAATTCTCTCAACAACACAATATTGACATCCTTGTTTCAGCGCAACGCTAACTTTGGGCGCAGAAAGCTACGGGTCTCATTCGATTGCAGACGACAGCGTGTTCTGGCTGTTCAAATTGTCCTTTTGGTACTACCAAGTGCCAGGTAAAAACGTGAAGTTACATACAGTAGTGAAGCTATACAGGGTGTAAGCCTAACTAGTCTGCCATGCGGTACCAGTCAATTCTACAACTAATTTGCAACAAAAAATGTCCCATAGCGATTTTTTTTTAAACCCTTCGTTTTCGAGTTAAAACCTTTTTTTCGTGATTTTGACCTTATGCCATTAAATCGGTCATAACTCCTTCAATTTGCTGTGTAAATTACAATTTGAGGATACCGTTGGAAAGAGCATTAAATTTCCTATCGGATAGATGCCTTAACATTTTTTTGAGTCAAGGTTTGAGACATGAAAACGTCCTCTAAAAAGAGAATTTTACGTAATTTTGGAAACCTCGCATTTTCTCAATCTCAAATTGAACTACGAGAACACATACTTTTTCAAGATGCAAGAACAGTGAAAACCGCGCCAGAATCTCAGCTTTCCAACGGTATAATCAAAACATACTCTACAACTGAATTTAGGGGAGAAATTTGTGTTTGAACGCGGGAAAACGTGCATTTTTTCAACGAAATCAGCGCTCTGGCCTCCTGTTTCCGGAGGCCTCGCGGTCTACTGCGGCGCCGACCCACCCACTGCTATCGTCAGACCCCTCAGATCGACTAGGCAGAGCGCCGATTTCGTTGAAAAAATGCACGTTTTCCCGCGTTCAAACACAAATTTCTCCCCTAAATATGTTTGTAGAATATGTTTTAATTATACCATTGGAAAGCTGAGATTCTGGCGCAGTTTTCACTGTCCTTGCATCTTGAAAAAGTATGTGTTCTTGTAGTTCAATTTGAGATTGAGAAAATGCGAGGTTTCCAAAATTACGTAAAATTCTGTTTTTAGAGGACGTTTTCATGTCTCAAACCTTGACTCAAAAAAAAGGTTAGGCATCTATCCGATAGGAAATTTGATGCTCTTTCCAACGGTATCCTCAAATTGTAATTTACACAGCAAATTGAAGGAGTTATGACCAATTTAATGACATAAGGTCAAAATCACGAAAAAAAAAGTTTAAAGTTAAAATAACTCGAAAACGAAGGGTTTAAAAAAAATTGCTACGAGACATTTTTTGTTGCAAATTAGTTGTAGAATCGACTGGTACCGTATGGCAGACCAGTTAGGCTTACACCCTGTATATAGGATTTCCAAATCTAATTCGGAATTTTCCAAATCAATTTCGGAAATTTTCAAAGCATATTCAGAATTTTCCAATCCAGTTTCAGGACTTTCCAATTCAATTTCAAAACTTTCCAAGTCAAATACAAAATTTTTTAAGTCAAATTCAGATTTTTCCAAAACAATCTCAGAATTTTCCATTTCAATTTTGGAATGTGATCAATCTTTCTGTGTGGATATATATATTGTAATGAATCACCTCCAGTAGTGTCTTGGTTTCATATTGATGGTTGTTAATTGTTGATTTGGATGTTTTGGAGAAAAAAGGTTGTTGCGAAAATATTTCAGAAAAAGTTGATTCTAAAAGTTGTTATCATTATAATTTTGGGGGCCCGTCTAAACCAGTGTTTTTTTTTCTTTCACGAGAGAGGAGGGGTGGAGTGAATGCCGCGTCATAGGACACCACCTATCAGGACGGTTTCAACCCGTCGACGAGCCGCAGATCCACTGGAAGAACCTCCCTCGTTGAATTTGGAAACTGGAATGGCCAATGACCAGTTGGTAGGAGATACAACTTCTGAACTGGTACGCGAAGCAAGTGTCAGTTCAATGCATCGTCAACAAGAAGATAGAGTGGATTTCGGAGAAGAGCTGAGACGACTCCAAGCTGAGAACAGTCGCTTGCGTGCTGAGCGTTCCTTCAGCAGCACCATGCTGGTTCATGAGGCACCTCTTCTACCTTACGACGGTAAGTCAGAGTGGGAGGAGTATCTCACTCATGTCGAAGTAGTGTCCACGTTGAACCAATGGGATGAAGATAGGAAAGCCCAACGTGTAGCCAGTTCTCTTAGGGGTACTGCACTAAGTGTCTTAAATTCACTGCCTATCAGAGATCGCACTCAATGGATACCTTTGACCACAGCTTTGAGTCAGCGATTTGGTCAGGAGGCTCTTGCTCCTAAATGGCATGCAGAACTACAAAGCCGCCGTCAAAGACCAGGAGAATCTCTGGTAGATCTTTCAAATGAAATAGAGAAGCTGACACGCTTAGCGCATCCAGGGTGGCCTGACTTCTGCAAAAATCAGATTGGGGTACGTGCCTTCTTAGGTGCCTTAGCAAGTCACCAAATTCGTGGAATAGTCGCAGCAGCTGCCCCAGTAACCTTACACGATGCACTTTATCGGGCACAGCTGGTGGAGGCATCCATGCGTGGGTGTGATGGTACACGTGAAGGTTGTTACGAATGTGGCCAGAAAGGCCATTATCAAAATAGGTGTCCTAACAAGAAGAAGGAAAACTAGTTGGGGTCTGGGCCAGAGGGCATTCCCAGGCTCAAACAAGAGAGCCCTCCTTGTACGTAAGCTCAATAGGGTTGAGGGGGGAATCATTGTTCGTCAAGGCAGACATAAACGACAGGGAATGTTTCTTTTTGGTAGACACCGGTGCCACAGTATCTCTTCTTCGTCCAGATCTGGCAGAAACACTTGGAGTGAGGGTGAATCCATCAGTCCAATCTGGCCTTCGAACTGTCCAAGGAAATGTTTTAGAGATTACAGGTGAAAGTTTGGTTCGACTGAAATTAGGGGATAAGTTTTGGGATCAATCGTTTCTCATTGTACCTATTAGGGATGAGGCAATTCTTGGTCTTGATTTTCTACAAACAGCTGAGGCTTGTTTGGATTTGAAAAATCCATCGATTGACTCTCTCAATCGATTGACTGAAAACCGTACTGCTTTTGTTTGGGATGGTGAATGTCAAAGAAGTTTTGATCGACTGAAGGGAGCCATGACCTCCACTCCAATTCTTGGTTATCCAGACTTCACACAAAAATTCATGCTAGATTGTGATGCTAGTGCACATGCCATCGGCGCTGTATTGTCACAAACAATTGATGGAAATGAGCGAGTAATAGCCTACTATAGCCAGGCCCTTTCCAAGCCAGAACGCAATTACTGCGTGACTAGGCGCGAACTGTTGGCAGCAGTGAAGAGTGTCCAGCATTTCCATCAATATTTGTATGGCCATAAGTTTGTACTAAGAACAGATCACTCTGCTTTGCAATGGCTCTCTTCATTCCACCGACCAGAAGGTCAACTTGCTCGATGGATTGAAACTCTCCAACAGTACGACTTCATCATAGTTCACCGTAAAGGAAGTCAGCATGGGAACGCTGATGGGTTGTCCCGTAGACCATGTGGGGAAAATTGTAAGTTTTGTAGGCGTCGAGAAGAGATTGATACCCCTGAAGCTGCGGTAGTTTCATTCAAATCTGAGGAATGGGAAGTTAGGCAGCAATCGGACCCCATCATCAAGTTTGTACTCGACGCCAAACGTCAAGGGAGCTGCAAACCGCAAGGGCCTGATATAATAGCAAATGACGCAAAAGTACGACAGTTAATTAACAGATGGGATTCTTTGGAAGTTCACAAGGATCAGTTATTTCATCGCTGGCATGGGACCTCTGCATCATGGCTTCAGTGGGTAGTTCCCACCTCCCTCATCAAAGAAGTGCTAATACTCTGCCATGATAACCCAGCTGGAGGACACTTCGGTTTTTTCAAGACGTACGTAAGGTTGAGGAAGGAGTATTTTTGGCCAGGGATGAGCCAGGATGTCCGATCATGGTGTAATACTTGTACTGTGTGTAGAAGATTCAAAGGTTCATTGAAGTCCAAAGCACCTCTTCGACAACATGTAGTAGGAGCACCTTTTGATCGGCTGGGTATAGACATGCTGGGACCATTCCCAACTTCTAGACGAGGAAACAAGTATGTGTTAGTTGCAGTGGACTACTTCACGAAATGGCCCGAAGCCATAGCTGTGCCAAATCAAGAGGCGAAAACTGTGGCAGAAGCTCTGGTGGAACATGTATTCTCGCGAAATGGGATACCGGTTGAAGTACACACCGATCAAGGCCGGAACTTCGAGTCTCAACTATTCCAGGAAGTGACCACTTTACTAGGAATTAGAAAGACAAGGACCACTCCCCTGCATCCACAATCCGGAGGACTTGTGGAAAGGTTGAACCGGACAATGACCAAATTTCTTGCAATTTTTGTAAATAACCACCAGAATGATTGGGACGAGAAACTTCCGTTGTTTCTTCTGGCGTATCGGTCGTCCCCACATGCAACAACGGGGTTTTCACCAGCACAGTTGGTCTTTGGACGGTGTTTGTGGTTACCTGATGCCCTCTTTCGAACCAGTTCACCAGACGAAAAGACCATAGCAACTGTGCCGTACACACTAGAGCTGCGAACTTCAATGGAAGAGATTCACAACTTGGCCCGCGACAGTGTACGACTAAAAATGAAACAACAGAAAGAGAACTATGACCGGAGAACGAAATTACCACTGTTTGCAGTTGGTGATTGGGTGTGGGTCCACGACCCAAACCGGAAAATAGGAAAATGTACAAAATTGATGCCGCAATGGACAGGTCCCTGGGTCATTGTCCAAAGAATCAATGACGTGCTGTTTAGGGTGAAGTTTGGAAACAAGAGAAGATTGCTGCATGTTGATAGACTGACGAAGGCGGACGTAAGGCCTGAGGACAGGCCTTGAAGAGAAAGGGAGGATAATGTAATGAATCACCTCCAGTAGTGTCTTGGTTTCATATTGATGGTTGTTAATTGTTGATTTGGATGTTTTGGAGAAAAAAGGTTGTTGCGAATATATTTCAGAAAAAGTTGATTCTAAAAGTTGTTATCATTATAATATCATTTCCAAGTCAAATGAATCCTTTTCCAAACCAAATTAACCCTTTTCCAAACCAAATTACCTGATCCTTTCCCACAACATAACAATATATTTCCGTAAAGTACCTACCTAATTTCACAAAGTAGATGGTCCCCTACGAATGGGAAGGTGGTCCCCTATTGATTAGGAGGATGGTCGCCAATTCATAGGGGACCATCTACTTTGTGAGATTAGGTAGGTACCTGCTTTGCAGAAATATGTTATGTTGTGGGAAAGGATTAATTGTGGTTTGAAAAAGGATTAATTTGACTTGGAAATGCTATATATATCACCACACAGAAAAACGGACCACATTCTGAAATTGAAATGATCTCAAATGAATCTCTCTCAGATGATGAAAAATCTCAATTTGACTTGAAAAATGTTGTATTTGACTTGGAAAGTTTTGTAATTGAATTGGAAAGTTTTGAAACTGGATTGGAAAATTCTGAATATGGTTTGGAAAATTCTGAATATGGTTTGGAAATTTCCGAAATTGGTCCTCATTGAGGAATTTCACCATGTCGGAATTTCCTATTTTTGACCCCAAAATCGGATTCAGCACCTCTAAAAACCCCCTAAGGCAAACTTTCAGCCCAAACTTCCTAATTTACGAATAAACAAAACAGTGTAGAAAATACGAATGTTTAAAAAAACCGGGAAAATGACGTCATCCCGGAATAGTTCATTTATGGCCGCTTGAAGCGCTGAGATCGAGAAATCTATAGTCCCCAGATGCAAAATTTCATGAAACAGTAAAGTTCGAAATCGAAAAACTGAAGAAAAAAATAGAAAAAGCAAGATGGGGAAAATTAGGTTTCCTCTGTTTTTGTTTAATAACTTTTCTCCTAGAAAACACGATTTTGTCGTCTTAATGGGCAACACTGGGAGGAGACGGCGATCCGAACAGCCCAATCAGCGAGCGTTCCCGCTTCACGTCCGTTTTCCTGGTTAGTTTTGAAATCAAAAATTTTGATTGTCTCCCAAAAATAACAGGAGACTTATTTTCCGAAATCAGCCCGATTTTCATCTATCCCACACCATTAACTATTCAGGAAAAATGCAAACCATTTTTCCTGAATTCGGTGAAATTCCTCATTCCGAATTAGACATGGAAATTCTACATATTTAGTTAGTAGTAAGAGTTCATTTAGCAATATCATATTGTTATTTATACATAACCTATTAGATAGTCATGATAGTCACCTATACGATAGTTATGCTCGATTTATGTCCGAATTGACAAACATCAACACTGTTGTGAATTTATTTTTAAAACTTATTTTAACAATTTCTGAACAATATTTTTTACTTGAGGGGCACAACTCGACATAAAAATAGCTAACCATGTAACTCACAAAAAACTGAAAAATTCCCGTTGCGGTTTGAATATTCTTCAATTTGGCTTAGAAAATCTGAAGATCTGAGATTATTGGTTGCAGGTATCATAGCTGGCACCGTAATGTCCGTAGTCGTCAGTTACCTCACAGGGCCGCAGAGCCTGGAGACCGTCGACCCGGAGATGATCGTACCTCAGATGAGATGGCTGCTTCCCAGCTCCGCCAAGAACAATCGGAACGGCACCAAAGACGTCGTTATCGCAGACGACGCCCCCGACACCTACCAAGAACTGTACGCATTGGTGCCGCAAGAGGCACCAGAAGCGGAACCGGAAGAACTTGAGTCAGATCGGACTGTGAGATCATGACTTGCAGTATTCTATCGTTTATAAGTCCACCGATTCTTTCTTTTTTCAACGTCCATTGAGGGAATATACTGTTAGCTGACCAAAATTTCCGAAAACAATAATAGTTTTCTTACTGACCTGTATGCGGAGCAGTAGTAGTACCACCGATGAATGCGGGTGCGCCGGATTTTTTTTAAAATTTTTAATCGAAAGTAGACCTTATCCTGAGAATTTTGACACCAGCCGTTTTCTTTTTGGATGTGTAGATCTTTTTCTATGATTTTTGAAGGTTTCGAATGTTTATGATGTCACGCGCCCCTCCCGCCTGGGCGGGACCCCCCAGCTCACTGTGACGTCATAAACATTTGAAACTTTGAAAAATCATAGGAAAAGGTCTTCTCACGCTAGAAGGTCGCGGTTGGTGTCAAAACTCTCAGAATGAGGTCTAGTTTAGATTAAAAATAACAATAAACTAAGAGTTGGCCTTCATGAACAGAATTGAGAAGTATCGCAATTATGTTGACGATATTTCACTTTTTCACATGTAATAACAAAAAGCTGCAAATTATTACACAAAGGTTTATTATTTTTGACATTTTATGTCTTTACTATGGCACATGAATGAAAAATCGTCACGCGGGGATCGTTACGCGGGGAGCGTTATGAGGGGAGCGTTACGCGGAAATTTCTGATGGTTACCGTACTAAAGACATAAAATGTCCCAATGTGTTGCACACTCGTATGCAAGCGTTCTCTGGTTTATCATTTTCTATTGTAAGCTTTTGTTGGTTTCGAAAGTATGATGATTAATAGACTTGAATGGGTCTAAATGCAAATGCTCTGAGGGAGCCAATGGTAGCGCAATTCAAAACCGTGAAACTCACAAAATGATACTAAGAGAATTACTGATACCCCTAGTACCTTGGACACCTTGGATCATGGGAACAAGAAATGTAGACGACACAGGTTACAAGTTGCTGTTCAAAAATTGTATTAAAGAAAATAAATGAAATGGTCTACAAAATAATATGCGTATTACTCGTACCTGAATTATAGTACTTCAAATATAGGTATATGTCAAGAACCAAAACGTATCACGCTGGTAAATAGGAAATGGTACGCAACGCGTACTGACTGAAATAATATCACACAATTCAAGACTAAGTGTGGGCTGTAAAATATATGCAAAAGGTAAGTTGTACCGAAATGAGTACCTAAATAAGTAATACAAGTTTTATGAGAAAAGACAGGCGTACTGAAAATATGTACCCTTCGAAATGACTATCAAACAAGATATATGACGAAAGTAAAGCGTATCGTTACGTGTATCGAAAATACTATATGAATTATTAGGGCGTACCAAAGGTACCAAAATATGTATTATTACAAATGCTGATGGCGTACTGTTATTCGTACCAAAAATGTTGCACAATTACTGAATTTACAATAGGTTGCATATGTACCTATGAAGCTACTAACCAAAGTTGCGTTTGTACCGATTAATAATCTTATTCAAGAACAATATATAGAATCTGGAATGTAGCGAGTTAACTGGCACGTAGCAAAACAATTGGAAGTAAGATGAGCTGGGGATTACTGTACTACAGAGGTCCTGGAGTCGTCTCAAGGGTGTGGCACGGGATGTACCAATCGTGAAGGCGCCTGATCCAGTAGTACCGATGTCCAAGGAGGGTTTCGACAAGCCCGGAGGTAGTTGTCGGAAAGAAATGACGAAAAAGGTTAGGCGTACCGTTAGTGACTTTAGGTACGTGAGAGATTGGAAAACTGCTACAAACGCTACACCAGTCTTTGGCAAAAAGACGACGGCCCTGGTGCGCACAACTGCTCTGGTCAAACGTAGGAAGCTGACTGACGGTGGGGGAGCTCGGTTGAGGGTGACTGGCTGCTGCTAGGGTGGGAAGAGCCGACGACGCCCGACGATCACCGAGGAGCTCCGAGGAATCAGTGCCCCCCCTCGGGCTGCTCCGACGTGGAGGCCCGGCTGGCTTGACTCGCCCGCCGTGACGTCACTCGCTCCACCGCCCCATCCCCCGACTTACACTATATAGATCACTCACCTGCGAAGAACACGGCTTTGCCACTGTCACAATCTACCAACCATAGTGTCAATATCTTGGTCTGATTTTAATGAAAATTTCGAAGTTGTTGCGGGTTAGTCTCAAGGGAGTCCTATATGAATTGCTTCTGTATGTGCTCTGATTCAAACGTGATTTCACTCGATCATCATTCCTCATTCCGTACAGATCACTCGCCAGCAAAGAACACGGCTTTGCCATCGTCACTACTTACCAACTAAGTCTTCGCTTCATAATCGAGTTTATTTAGATGAAATAAAAGCTTCATACTTTATTTGAAGAAATAAAGAATTTCTTCATTTAGAATGAAGGTGATTACTAGTTGTTAAGGAAATAACTGGTTGCTAAGGACGCAAAACTGAGTAAAACTCGAAAAAAACCCGAACAGATCACGTTTTGGTTAGCTAAAATTTGAACGGAGTTAGGCCTCTCTTGCGATTCACACTCGTGTTTCTGATTTATCGTAAGTCCGACTTGACCCCAAATGCCCGTGTAACCCCATTTATCACTATGGGAACCCTCGAAAGGGAGCAGAGGAATCTAAATAAGAATCTAATAGAGAGAATCAAATAAAGATGCTTCAAGGACCTATTCTGTACTGCTATTATGAATCAATGCGGATACAACTTACCTTAGCCGTCTGTATTCCCTGGAGATGTAGAGCTGCCACCACCTACTTAGAAAGTAGGAACTAGTCTGTTGACTAGTTGAAGTTAAGTTAATAAAAATGAAGTTAATGTTGTCAAGTGAAGTTACGTTAAATTTTTGATAAAGCAAAGCAAGTGAATTTACTGTAAAAATACCTATTATTGAATTTACTGGTGAAATATACCTGGTCAGTAGGAGATAAGCCAGTGAAAGATAGAAGTACTTCCGTATGGGTGTTGTATTGTCAATCCGTGAAATAAAATATATGTTTCACAACTCAATCCTTACTCTCTACTATCTCTACCTACTATCACTCTTACTCTCACTCTCTCAATATCAAAAGAAATTACTCTACTTGGTAGACAAAGGTGGACTAGTGGTGGACACTTGAGGTGGACACCACCTGATGACAAGAATTTAGTTTTACAAATGAAAATAATGAATTAATTACAATTTAAAATACAAGGGGGAAATTATGGGAAGGGCCATTCTCAGTCTCTGTCTATTATCGTGGTATTATAAGCGCCAGCTCGCCAGTTTATAGAAGGAAATCACTTAACCTAATCCGTCGAAAAATGTCTATATACAAAATGATGTGGATGAATCCTACCAGTGAAAGTCTGTGATGGGCAGGTGCTGTCGCAGTCTTATCTTGAAGTGGAGAAGTCAAAGTCAGGGTGAAACCAGAGTGAACTCACAGTGTGTTGGGGGGCCCCAGTCTCGGCGGGCTTGTACTCTCAGCCACAGCAGAAGCTACTCATGGAATGAGGCAGTTAGGGCTGTGCGTGGGGGTCCTTTGGTTTGGAGGGGGTGGTTCGTCGGCAGGGCGCATGCACGGAGAGAGGGGGGACGCGACGGTGGCGCTTCCGGTGTCGGCTGGCGGAAGCTGCTGCTAGGCACTGGTGGCGCCATCGGTGTTGGCTGTTGGAAACTGGTGCTTGGTTCTGGCGGCAATCCGGCTGATCGGGCCCGCGCGCGTTTAAATGTGGCAGTAGGGCGACTAACGGTAATCCTTAGGGGAGGAACCCGGGGATTACACCCACATACCAAATTTCATCAAAATCGGTCCATGGTAACTAAGGAAAGTGCCGCGTACGGCGGACGGACGGAACATTTTTTATTCGATTTTCGGATTCTACGTACCTTGAAACGTAAAACATAAAATTTTGAGGGGCAGTTAGAAAATTTTTTTTCTTGGTCGATTCCAAAGGTTCATTATTGAAAATAATAAACCAAAAGCTTGACAGAATGAACATCGGTCAAGCCGATGCACAGTACTGTGAGTTTATAGGTCAATTGATCAAAAATCAATTTGTGGAGAGTTCTGTTAGAGAAAGTTGCTCTGATCATGGATTTCATACTACTTCATATTTTAAGGAAAGAAAATTGCACAACAAATAATATTAGAGCGAGTTTATTAAAAGGGTGATTCTCAAACTACGGGACAATTTATGTCCTTTGTTAATAAAAAAATTTCTGTTCAACTTTTCTCAAAAAACCTTTTTGTTGTTGTTTTTGTGGTATCACGCCTACATGACACCACCCTAGTTGATCTATAAACCGATCAATTCATGAGCACAATCAATCGATATGTACCTCAAATCTCATTGTCGTGGCCTGTCCCAGAGTCAGCTTTTCAACATTCTCGAATTTTTCACTGCCAGTTATAAAGTTCCACGGTAATTGTTTTCATTCAAAAATTTTAAATTTCATTTAAAAATAGATATTGAACCACAATATGTTACTAAAGTTTGTCCCATAATAGTTTTCTCCTCATTGTCATGACCTATGAAATTTATAAAATCAAATTTTGAGCAACTTAAGGGTTATCATGCATGCTCACACAACAGAACACCTTTATATTAGACTCCCGAAGGTAATTTAAAAAATTTAAAGGAAATTGAGAAGGTAAAATTTTTGAAATTTCCAACTCCAAATTGTCCCGTAATTTGAGAATCACCCAAAAATATTGAAATTTTAAATTCAAAACAAAAGTAACATTTGACCAATTTTACAAAAGTTTAGGTACCGAAACATTGGTTATAATTAGATGTCTTAGAAGTGTATTACACTGAATTATGAATCTAAATCGTCACTGTCATTAGCGCTGCTGATGCTGGAGAGAGCGCTTAAGGGGACCAACAAGTCGATTTTTGGTCGGAAGGGTCAAAATTTTTTTTCCTGTTTTTCAATAATATACTTGATTCTTAAGATTTCAAAAAAAAAATTATCCAAATATGATGACTAGAAGTGTTTCAAATAGTGCTTGGAACCTAGCGCGTCAGATGGCCTCGAGCAATATGTTAGCCCCAGAGCGCGACGAGAAAAGGTTAGCTTGTTCTTTGTTATTATTTTCGAAGATTTGAGGTGGCCAGTCGATGTTTCTGGTTCGATATATCGGTTCTTACTATCGAGAATGAAAATGCAGTTTTATTGGCTGAGAAACGGCCAATCCAATTGCCGGAATCTGACTGCCGCGATCTGACTGCCGCGTTTTTTCGATTCAAACCGCTCTCCTGTAGAATCTCATTTTTGAGCACTCATGTTCCTTTTTCCAGGAAACTACTCGTCTGAATGCAACCAAATTTTCAGACCATGTTATCATAGTTGTGATATACAAATACTGCAAGACATTCTGCGATATTAAATCATGAAAGTTCACCAGAAAGGCTCGTTTTTCAAAATATGTGTTATAATTGAAAATTCTTGAAATTTTTTTTCTAGGGAGTTTTGAAAGAAGTTGCTTGCCATATCGTGCACACTGTACCTACTGAGTATGCTGTAAAAGTTTCAGACCTGTAGCTTGAGTGGTTCAAGAGAAAAATGAACATTTTGATGAAAAAATGAGGTTTGCAGATCATTATAATCGGGGCTACAACTTCGTTCTGGTAAACCCGATTGATTTCAAATTTTCACCAATCTACCACGATTATTAGAGGACCAATCTCTGAAAATTTCATCAAAATCGGGCGACTCATGGCGAAAATATTGCAAAAAAATAAAAAGCTGCCCGCGGCGCGGAATCGACTTGTTGGTCCCCTTAACTCAGTTCCATAGCGTTAGATGTGCTTGGTACAGCACTAGGTATCAGTTTTGTGGATGGTGGTCGCGTCAATGTTATTATGTTATCCCTAATCAGATACCTACTGGTTGATGACTTCATAATCTTTTCTGTTCTATTCTGTTGATATGAAAAATGCGAGGATGTGGGTTTTTTCCTCTCCACACTTTCCCACGACTTCAATTTTTCAAAAAGCTTTCTATTCGTATTGAAAATTTCATAGAAAAAAAAGTCGCGGCTAGTCGCGGCAAATTCCAACGGGATTGAGTCAAGGGATAGTTCCAGAAAACATTCATCGAGTGCTCTAATTCCTCATTTCTCCTCTTTTTGAGAAATTCACTATTTAATGTTAACGTTTAAGAAGAAAAATTGGGAATTATGATTGTGACGATTTTACCGAGTGCTTAGGGGAAATTCATACTTCAGAAATCATTAAAAAACGTGAATAAAGCACGTACTTATGCCGTGACTCGTCATGAAGAGCAATAACACCCAACTTGTTGGTATGACGGTATCCGCACTCATAATGAGCAGGTAGTTCATCGTAAGCGTTTTCGGTGAAATGAGTTATTAACATGAATGATCGCGGAACTTGCCCTTTGGTGATCCGTAGGAGGCTTGTGAGGTCAGGAAACCTATTTAAACGTGCTCAAAGACTATCTGGGGATAGGTTCTTGCACTCCTTTCCAATACTAATAGACGTTCGATTTTTCGATTTTTTACACATACTCACTACTGTGCGATGTAGAGAAAAACGGAACTGAGTTTGGCTCTCGAAAGTGGCGCCATTTAGGAAACAAGTCTAACTAAAATTGGGGACATTCATATTATTTATTAGGAACCGTGTTTAGGTTCTTCTGAAATGTTGGCTCAGTGTAGTCCCTACTGACGACAATAATCATGTGAGCATGTAGTCATCGAGATAATAAATTATTCTTATCTTATTCCCACTTATATGACTTGTAGAATGGAAAATAAAGGTAACGAACACACAAATTGCCTAAATTAATTTATTTGAATAGTGGAGGTTACAGCTCGTTAGTTTTTGCAGGAGGTTTCAGCTGTAGTATTGGTTCAGTATTTTATATAATTAGATCACCATGAAGTTCTGAAACAGAAGAACATTGTTTCGTACACGTTATTGTGAAGGAAAATTGTGGGAATTTAAGAAAATTCAAGTAGGTACTTAGACCGAGCCAGGGTGGTATATAGATTCTGACAGAGCCAGGTGGTGAAGGGGGGGGGGGTTTCGAAGGTTTCAGAGCAAAAAGCCCTTTCATGCAGTAAGAGTTAATGAGCGATTTTTCAAAGACATCTTCAAAGCTATGTTTAAGGCTAAATGTCACGATGTTTCAGTGTGATTCTGAAATAAGAGATGGCAGCACCATCGGGGCCAAATTTCGTTTACTCCTAAGTTGAGAACGGATCGAGATATTATAGTTCTGCAAACGGATTTCTTTTCAAGATCACTGTAGAATTCCGGGTAATTGGTTTAGAAAGTGTGCAAAAATTTTTTGCACACAGTTCCAGCAAAAATTTGTTCAAATTTTGAACATTTTCAAAAAGTGGCCTTATAGCCACTTGCAGAACCTTCATCAGAATACGAATCCGTTTGCGGAATTTTTCTAACTTGATCATAGCCGTCGGATTCTCGTTTTTACGATATGGAGGGGGGCAATCATGGGCTGGGGGGGGATTCATGTTTTGCTAGTATGCACCCTTTGGTCGCTATTCCTTTTCCTGGCCTCCTAATAGGTAGCTACCATCAACCTTCCCATTTCCAACTTCTCTGCCTTGAGGTTGATCCAATTGGGCGAAATTTCCATAAAAAGCAAGACACATAGACAAATAACTTATGAGAAAGATTCTGCGTTAATTTGATTTAGATAATGGTTTGCACTACTAAATAGTTGGTTCAGAAATTGTGGTAATATCAGTTCACTGTACATGGACTAGGTAGGTACCTACTTAGTTGTTCAAATTTCGTTGTGCAAAATCTAGTTGCAAAATTCATCTCACACCGTTCTAGTTGCACTAGCAATAGATGGTTTGAGGAGCTAATTCTAGACGTTTGACGTTGATTTCCAAATTTAGTGAACAGCTAATGACGATGAAAAAAACGTCTGCCAAGTTGGGTGGGCAGTATAGCTTCCTCACTCATTGTAACATGGACGTACAGAATCAGTTGGCGAAAAAATTATGATTCAAAGAGTTATTGAATACCAAAATATTAGCGGTCCACCGTCTAGGACCTAACCCACACAATTCCTGAAAATTTCATCGAAATTGGTTGAATAGTTGCGGAGTTTTGGTTGTAACAATAAATTTAAAGTTCGCGCATGCGCAGCGGCTATTGCTTGACCAATTTGATTGAAACTTATAGGGTGTCTCTTAGAAGTTAGTACCTAACTAACCTCCAAATTTGAGCAAAATCGGTTCATTAGAAACCGAGAAACCGAGGTTCCAGGAAATTCACGTTTGCGCATGCGCACTCGCTCCTATTGGTCCGAAGGTGCTGAAATTTATAGGGGACCGTCTAGGACCTAACCCGCACAATCCCTGAAAATTTCATCAAAATCGGACCACAGGTTAGTATAGTTTTGCCCGGGACAAGGATTGACCACAGACAGACCGACAGACAGACAGACCGACAGACCGACAGACAGACAGACAGACAGACACGGAACCAAAATTGTTCGGGAAGCTGTAAAACGCAAAAAGCAAGTGGAAATTTTGATTTTGGAGGACATTTTTTTTTTTCACTTCTTTCACGAATACAAAGCTTCCCTACCTTCGGTAGTGAGGAAGCAATAATTAGTGGGTAATTCACTCTGCAATAGTGTTGAAAAAGGTAAAAACACCTGTTCATTATTTACCAAAAATTCAAATATCTTTGAAATAATATCAAAGTAAATCTAAATAATTGAAACTAAAATCCCCCGTGTCTGAATTTTTATTCTCGAATTCTCTCCTCTAAGAGTTAAATTATCAATTTTCTCTGTTTTTTAATGTCATTTTTGATTTCATGTAATTATAACGCAAATTACAAACATGACTGTCCCAAAATTACTGTTAGTGCACTGTAATAAATACCCTAGAACTATTAGGTATAGGTGTGCCACAAAGCACGAATCGTTAAAATTATACCATCAACCCTTGGTTAAAAATTGAAAAAAAAAAAAAAAAAAAAAATCTCGTAGAATAGATAGCTAGAATTGATTTTGTGAGTACATACATAACTATTTGTGATTTTGAAAATCCCCGGACTGATTCCTTGGCATTCATTCAGCAGAAGTAGTCGAAATTTATCAAATTTTTTCCTAAACATTGACTGTATTTTGTGCATACCTACTTGGTGGTTGAAAATTACAAAATTCTTCTCTATATGCTACCATTAGATAGTTAAATACCATCTACCATATTGAAAATGCAACGTTTATACAGGGTGTAAGCCTACCTGGTCTGCCATACGGTACCAGTCGATTTTACAACTAATTTGCAACAAAAAATGTCTCTTAGCAATTTTTTTTAAACCCTTCGTTTTCGAGTTATTTTAACTTTAAACTTTTTTTTCGTGATTTTGACCTTATGTCATTAAATTGGTCATAACTCCGTTAATTAGCTGTGTAAATTACAATTTGAGGATACCGTTGGAAAGAGCATTAAATTTTCTATTGGATAGATGCCTTAACTTCTTTTTGAGTCAAGGTTTGAGACATGAAAACGTCCTCTAAAAAGAGAATTTTACGTAATTTTGGAAACCTCGCATTCTTTCAATCTCAAATTGAACTACGAGAACCCATACTTTTTCAAGATGCAAGACAGTGAAAACTGCGCCAGAATCTCAGCTTTACAATGGTATAATCAAAATATATTCTACAACCGTATTTAGGGGAGAAATTCGGGTTTGAACGCGGAAAAACGTGCATTTTTTCAACAAAATCGGCGCTCCGCCTAGTCGATCTGAGGGGTCTGACGATAGCAGTGGGTGGGTCGGCGCCGCAGTAGACCGCGAGGCCTCCGGAAACAGGATGCCAAAGCGCTGATTTCGTTGAAAAAAGGCACGTTTTTCCGCGTTCAAACACGAATTTCTCCCCTAAATACGGTTGTAGAATATGTTTTAATTATATCGTTGGAAAGCTGAAATTCTGGCGCAGTTTTTACTGTTCTTGCATCTTGAAAAAGTATGGACTCTCGTAGTTCACTTTGAATTTGAAAGAATGCGAGGTTTCCAAAATTACGTAAAATTCTCTTTTTAGAGGACGTTTTCATGTCTCAAACCTTGACTCAAAAAGAAGTTAAGGCATCTATCCAATAGAAAATTTAATAGTCCAAATTTAATAGAATATTAAAATAGTCCATATGCAAAGGACTAGCCCAAGGGCTGTCAGACCTTCTGCAGATGTTTGATTCCATCATGCTTTCAAATTCCTTTTGTGCATTTGCAAGTTTATCTGAGAGTAGTCGTCTTGGTCTTGAAAACAAAGGGGGTCCCTTTGTTTTTATTACAATGCCTGGTTTTTTATCTTCACCAATTATTTCTGGGAATTCCTTCAGTATGTTTCTGAAAGGGCAGTCATTCGTGATTGCTCCCACAGCTTTCAAGGCGATCAGCCTCTTTCCAACTAAATCAGGTAACAACTTGTTCCTCTCCAAAAAATCGGCCCCAATAACCGGTTCGGTTATGTCAGCCACAATGAAGTTCCAATGAAATGGTGATTCAAATCCTATATCAAACTCAAGCTTGACTGTGCCAAATTTTGGAACTGAATTTCCTCCAATGGTGCTAATAACCCCAGCTTGAGCCTGATTGGTGGTTGCTGCATATTGTTTTGGTAATACGGAGACTTCAGCTCCGGTGTCAATCAAAAATATCAAATTAGAGCGTTTGTCTTTCATGTACAAACGAGGGCTATAATCGGGTTTAGGGCTACTCTCATGTTTTTAAAGCAGCCCCCCTAGGCGTTTTTTGGAAATGAACATGGAGGTAGGCACTTGAATGCCTTATCCCTGAACTGTCGATGAAACCTACACCAATCTGAAGCGATCTCCTCCTCCTTCTCATTTTTTGGTTTTACGAGGATTTGCGTTCTCAAGGCAGCTACCTGAGCCGTCAGCCTTACAATTTGATCCTCTGCATTAAACCCAAGTGCAGACGTTCCAACATCTTGCAGGCTGGCAACCCTACGGTTGTCATTCAGCGCTGCGAGTTCATCTGCCTTGGCAGCTAAACACTACCAAAGGTTCATTTGTTGCTGCCAGTACTGTACGAAGTGGGTCAGGAAGCCTTCGTAGCCACAAGTTGCGCAAGTAAGCTTCTGACACGAGGTCGAGTCCTATTGCCTGCATCTGTGTAAGAAGGTAAGATGGTTTATTTGTTCCTAGCTCCATGCTGGCTAGCTTATCTTGTTTTTCACTCAAACTATCTGAAAATTTGAGGATCAGCTCAGCTTTGAGGGCTTCATATTTACCAAAAATTGGAGGGTCAACAACAAGCCTCTGGACCTGCTCTGCTACGTCCATCTCCAGCACTCCGACAATGCAACTGTACTTGTCGTCATCCTCAACCATTCTTGCGGTTCTAAACAAAGCGTCGCATTGTGCAAACCAGAGTTTGACATTTTGTTTTGCAAATTGTGGGAGTTTGGGAGGCCTAGGTCTTTCATGTCGATCTGGACGATCGTCACACTGTTCTGACGACCCTTGCATCGGATTACTGCTTAATCCTAAGGAAATTTGACTCACCTGTTCTGGAGTTTTCTTTTTCATCTTTTTTATCCTCAAAATCTCTCTTTGCCTAGCGGCTGACATACTATCTTATTCTCAATTCAAACGGGGTCACCACTTTGGTGTTTCTAGCAATTACGACTATTTTACTTTGAGTCAAACAAGTTTCGAATTCTAGAACACGAAAGAATGAAGATTTTATTCCGTAATATCAACAATAATTACTTGCTCCTAGTAACGATCTTCGAAACTGCAGTGTAACCACTACACTCTTTCCAACGGTATCCTCAAATTGTAATTTACACAGCTAATTAACGGAGTTATGACCAATTTAATGACATAAGGTCAAAATCACGAAAAAAAAGTTTAAAGTTAAAATAACTCGAAAACGAAGGGTTTTAAAAAAATTGCTGAGAGACATTTTTTGTTGCGAATTAGTTGTAAAATCGACTGGTAGCGTATGGCAGACCAGTTTGGCTTACACCCTGTAGAGAGCAGAAGCCAACATACAGGTACTTGAATTTCTGATCAAATCTCCCAGGTCCAAATCAGCACCCGGAAATTGACTTATGAGTTGGTGGGACCTACAGGAATAACTTCAGCACCATTCCCTCAGCAGTCAAGTTTGTTTAAATGTAATTTTGAAATTTTGAGGGGGTTTTCATTCAAGTTAATGGTTTTGAAAGGACTATGTTGACCCCATTAAGTTCCACTGGTACCCAAGAGGCTGTGATCTGACATCCTCTTGACAAATAGCTGGAAATCTAAATAGCCCAAATCACAGAAACCTATCAGGTAGAAATCGTCTAGTTGAATTCTATTTGGCCATCACGTTCGATCCGGCCATGGAAAGCTGTGATTATCCAAACCAACCACCAAGCCGTGATTATCCAATTTTTACAACCGATACAGATAAACTTATGACTAAGACACTTACCACAGGATCAGCTTTTTGGAGGCACTTGTTGAAGTTCATTGCAAGATCACATGGATCAGCGCCCGCTGAAAAAATTTAAAATTTCGAATAGAGAATTTAACACATGAGGGATGGATAGGTCACAGGTTTTGATAGCTAGGTATCTTCGTTAAATCAGCTGATTTGTCTCCATAGATGATTGACTGCCTTGAAATAACCATACATAGCTTAGGTACTACGATGTGATGATAGGATATTTTTTTGACTTTTGAAAAATACGTAAATTATAAAAATAATTATATGACTGTACTACAACGTGAATACGTACTTGTGCTCCCACAGCCTCTGATGGTGGGTAAGAGTGCTTGCATGTTGTCAGGCAGAATCGATGCGAAAGCTTCTGCGTCAAGTTCTCCGTCGTCCGAAATCTACCACGACAGATATGAGTTATGAATTCGTAGTGAATCAGGAGAAAAGTTGGAATTGACCAATCACCAATCTCTTATAATGCATTCTATCAAGTCAAATGAATCCTTTTCCAAACCAAATCAATCTTTTTCCAAACCAAATTAATTTTTTTCCAAAACAAATTAATCCTTTTCCAAATCAAATTAAACTTTTTCCAAACCAAATTAATCCTTTCCCACTTTCTGTAAAGTACCTAATATCACAAAGTAAGTACATCATCAGAATATCATCTAGGAAGGACGTAGTACACGTGACGCAGTTGTATCGTTGATCAGATCGGCTTTGGAATTCTTGGAGGGAAAGAATCATGTGGAACTTAGACTCTATGATCTTTCCAAAGCATTCGATTTGGTTCCGCATGATCTCCTCCTACGAAAGTTGGCCTACTACGGTTTTGGTCGTGTGGCTATCGATTTCCTTGGGAGTTATCTTCGAGGGTGGTCTCAGGTTGTTTCCTTCAATGGAGAGAATTCTGAGAAGGTTCCGATCCCTTGTGGGATAAAACAGGTTTCTGTCCTGGGACCGTGCCTCTTCTTATTATATATGAACGATCTGTCATACCAGTTGTAACAATATAGGATGAATTCCAGAATGAAATTCACCTTATTGCTCATAATTAGTCAGAGGAGGGTGTGACGACCCTACCCCCTTCAAACCAGTGTTTAGATTAACCAGCCGGCCCGAAGAGGATATCGATTCATATCTCTATGAATCGGATATCTCGACAGGCGTAGCTTCAACAAATTGGGAACAAACCAACTGGTTTGTCCCGTAAAAATGTAGAGTCGTCACACTCCTCTCCCTAAAACATACTTCTGGGTTTCAAACAGAAGTATGTTTGAAAAAAGTCAAAGGGACTGAAAATAGTATGAAGTCCAGGACAGGACATCTGGAAGCTTCAAGGGAATTCCTCCATCGTGATGGTACTCTTTAAAAAGAAGAAGAAGAAGAAGAATGCCACGAATGGGTCATTTATGCCACGAATGGGCCATTTATATATAAAAGAATAAATCAATGGAACTGAGGAGAAAGCAAACTAAATAAAGAATACGAACGGCGAAACATTCAAGTGTAATGATTGAAATGGCAAACTTAGAAAAGGCTTATATAAAAGAAAAACGTAATTAAAATTAATAAAATGCCAGATTGACAAAACCCTAACAAGGGAATGAATTTAATATAATTTAATAATATAGAGATTCCTTCTGGAATTCTCTTTGGGTAATTCCTTCTGGAATACCCAAGGAAAAAATGGAGGGAAAATGATGAAATAAATTCAGTGCATTTCCACCAAACCACGCTCTGCTACCATGTAACAATATAGGATAAATTCCAGAATGAAATTCACCTTATTGCTCATAATTAGTCAGAGGAGGGTGTGACGACCCTACCCCCTTCAAACCAGTGATTAGATTAACCAGCCGGCCCGAAGAGGATATCGATTCATATCTCTATGAATCGGATATCTCGACAGGCGTAGCTTCAACAAATTGGGAACAAACCAACTGGTTTGTCCCGTAAAAATGTAGAGTCGTCACACAGTCTATGGAGTCAGGGCAGCTGATCCTTTATGCAGATGATATAACAGTAATATCTGCAGCACCTGATACTAAATCCCTGAGCAGCAATGTTTCAAACTCCGAAGACACCTTGAAGAAGTGGTGTGCTGCGAACGATTTAATTTTGAATGATAGCAAAACCCAAGAGTTGATTTTTAAACTCAACGGTCGACTTGAGAATGCGGTTGATGTCCTGGGTGTCTCAGTGGACAATAGATTATCTTGGCTCAGCCACATAGAGAGGCTCTCTTCGAAGCTGTCCTCTTGCAATTTTCTCCTACGTAGACTAGCTTATGCTGTGTCCCCCGAAGTACTTCTCATGGTGTATCACGCTTGTTTCGCCAGCCGTCTCTCGTACTGCGTCTCACTGTGGGGTAACTCCAGCCATGCTGAGGCGGCTTTCAGACTGCAAAACAGGGCTCTCCGCACCATATTAAAGCTGGGTTTGAGTGAAAGCTGTCGAGGACACTTCAAAGCTCAAGGCATTCTCACTCTGCCTAGTATGTATGTCCTCGACTGCCTGCTGCTTGTGAAGAGTGAACTGGACGCCTTCTCCACTGGGTTCACAACGCACGACCACTTTACGAGGTCCCGTCATAACTTGTGTCCCCCTAAGGCCAGGTTGAATTCGTCTATGACCTCCAACCCTCATCAAATGGGTTGCCGTTTCTTCAATTCCTTGGATGATATAACAAAGAAACTACCCTATAAATCGTTCAAGATTAAGGTCAGAAGAGTTTTTTACAATGCTATCCAAGAACCGTCAGACTTAAATTTAAGTAATTATTTGATATTTTGTTATTGTTTTATGTACGTTTCCGACTTTTGTATTGCCTGATAAGGCCAGTTACAAATAAAAACACTTTTGATTTGATTTGATTTGAAATTCAATCAAAATTTGTGTACATTTTCAAGGAAAAAGTGAAGATTAGAGAGAAATGACTTGCTTGTCATGTTGTTGAAAATCACATCTGGTGGCGGCTCGAGGCAAAAGCATCATCACTAGAGCTCGGAATGTGCATATTTTGCATATCTGTTATTATGCGGTATATCTTTGTATTTGAACGTATTGAAGGTTTCTGAAGGGTATGCGGTGGTTCACATTGAAATTGAAATTGCATATTTTTGCATATTTCGGTCATTTGGGGGATTTTTGCATTTTTTGGTCATTTTGGGGATTTTAGCATATTTTGCAGCATATTTTACCAGTTTTTTTGCGTATTCTGGATTTTTTTTAAAGTCAGTGCTGGAAGTTGACAATATTTGAGGAGGACAGGCAGATCGCCCATCGTTTGGCCTTTATAAATGCCAACTTTAGTACCATACTCCATTTGATAAACCACCTGGAGACCAGGGGGTTGGATCTCTGCTCTGCCGTAGGTGCTGTTTCCGACCTGCTCGAAAAAGCTCCCACTGGCATGGAACAACTGGAAAAGCCTCTCCCTAATCCAAAAGAGATTTCCACTTTTAAATTTTTGCCTATTGTATCTTGCGATGTAGAGAGATCGTTTTCTGCATTGAAATAAATTTTAAGTGACAGGAGACACTGTGTTACACCTGATAATTTGGAGCGTGTAATTGTTGTCCAATATAATATGTAGTTCATCTTTACATTTTATACCTAGTTCGTATAAATGTATAAAAGTAAATAAAAAACGTATAACTGATTTTTTGAATTGCTTGTTTACTTTACCTGATGCTTCATAACTTTTTTCTAGGATAAAAAGCAGCTTTTAGCACTTATTTCTACTAGAAAAAAGTGCTAAAAACGTCTGCCAAGTGGGTGTGGCACATAGCTTCCTCGTATCCATAACCCGATTATATAGATGACCAGATGCATAGTAGCTAATCTCAAAACATCAATCTCTAAGTACCTTCCACTACCCTCATAGGGCACCATCTACACGCTAATCTGGACAATCCTAGAAAATTTCATCAAATTCGGATGAAAAATGTAAGTGTTATGGCTGTTACAAGGATTTTACGTTTGCGCATGCGCAGAGGCTACTGTAAATTTCAAGGCCTTGATTTTCATTGGGGACCATCTACAATCTAATCCGCGTAATCCCTGAAAATTTCATCAAAATCGGGTAGAAAATGAGGAAGTTATGGCTGTTACAAGGAATTCACGTTTGCGCATGCGCAGCGGCTACTATCGGTCCAGGGTGATCATCTTCATTAGGGACCATCTACAATCTAATCCACAACATCCCTGAAAATTTCATTGAAATCGGATGGAAAATGTAGAAGTGATGGCCGTTACAAGGAAATTCACGTTTGCGCATGTGCAGTGGCTACTACCAGTCCGAAGGTGGTGATTTTCATAGGGGACCATCTACAACCTAATCCGCATAATCCCTGGAAATTTCATCGAAATCGGGTGGAAAATGTGGAAGTTATGGCCGTTACAGGGAAATTCATGTTTGCGTATGCGCAGTCGCTTCTATCAGTCCGAGGATGATGATTTTCATAGGGGACCGTCTACACACCAACCCGCACAATCCCTGAAAATTTCATCGAAATCGGACAATAACTTCGTATAGTTATGCGCGTTACAAGGAAATCATGACAGACACACAGACAGACAGACAGACACGGAACCAAAATTGTTCAGAAAGCTCTAAAACGCAAAACGCGAGTGAAAATTTTGATTTTGGAGAACCTTTTTTTTTCATGCTTGAAAAGTGAAAACAAAGCTTCCGCTACCTTGGTAGACTCGGAAGCAAAAATGTAATAATATGGAACATCCTTTCTTAAAATACTGAAATTCCAAAGTCGTATGCAGTTTTAAGGGCAAATGCATATTTTGCATATTTTTCCAGTTCCCGGTGCATATTTTCGGGAAATTTTCGTGCATATTTTCCGAGCTCTAATCATCACGTAATGGGGGGAGCGCATGATTTTTGCTTCCGAGTCTACCAAGGTAGCGGAAGCTCTGTTTTCACTTTTCAAGGTTGAAAAAAAAAGGTTCTCCAAAATCAAAATTTCCACTCGAGTTTTACGTTTCAGACCTTCCTGAACAATTTTGGTTCCGTGTCTGTCCGTCTGTCTGTCATGAAATCCTCGCCACAGCCATAACTGTTACATATCTCACCCAATTTCGATGGAATTTTCAAAGATTGCGCGGGTTGACGTGTAGATGGTCCCCTATGAAAATCATTACCCCCAGACTGATAGTTGCCGCTGCTCATGCGCAACACGTGAAATCCTTGTAACGGCCATAACTTCTACATTTACCATCCGATTTCAATGAAATTTTCAGGGATGTTACAGATTAGTATTTAGATGGTCCCCTATGAAAATCATTACCCCCGGACTGATAGTTGCCGCTGCTCATGCGCAACACGTGAAATCCTTGTAACGGCCATAACTTCTACATTTACCATCCGATTTCAATGAAATTTTCAGGGATGTTACAGATTAGTATTTAGATGGTCCCCTATGAAAATCATTACCCCCGGACTGATAGTTGCCGCTGCTCATGCGCAACACGTGAAATCCTTGTAACGGCCATAACTTCTACATTTACCATCCGATTTCAATGAAATTTTCAGGGATGTTACAGATTAGTATTTAGATGGTCCCCTATGAAAATCATTACCCCCGGACTGATAGTAGCCGCTGCTCATGCGCAACACGTGAAATCCTTGCCACACCCAGAATTTCTACATACCTAGTATCTCTTCTGATTTCGATGAAATTTTCAGGGCTTATGCGGGTTAGGTTGTAAACGGTCCCCTATGAAAAGCATCACCGCCGGACTGATAGTAGCCACTGCGCATGCGCAAACGTGAATTCCTTCTAACAGCCATAACTTCCACATTTTTCATCCGATTTCGATTACAATTTCCGGGATTACGCAAATTAGATTGCAGACAGTCCCTTATGAAAATTAAGGCCTTAAACTTGACAGTAGCCTCTGCGCATGCGCAAACGTAAAATCCTTGTAACAGCCATAACACTTACATTTTTCATCCGAATTTGATGAAATTTTCTAGGATTGTTCGGATTGGTGTAGATGATCCCCTATGAAAATCATCTCCCCCGGCCTGATAGTAGCTACTGCGCATGCGCAAACGTGAATTCCTTATAACAGCCACAACTTTTACATTTTCCATCCGAATTTGATGAAATTTCTCAGGATTGTTCAGATTAGCGTGTAGATGGTCCCCTATGAAATTGATGTTTTGAGATTAACTATTATGCATCGGATCATCTATACAATCGGGTCATGGATACGAGAAAGCTATGTGCCACAACCACTTGACAGACTTTTTTAAAATTCTCAATCGAAAATAGACTTTATCCTGAGAATTTTGACACCAGCCGTTCTCTCATTGGATGAGTACATCTTTTTCTATGATTTTTCAAAGTTTCGAATGTTTATGACGTCACGCGCCCCTCCCGCCTGGGCGGGACCCCCAGCCAACTGTGACGTCATAAACTTTCGAAAGTTTGGAAAATCTTTATTTTTTACCCCTTAAAAGACTAGCAATAACCAACAGCTTCGCACTAGTAGACTAATATTTAGCCCTTGTACCAAATTTTACGTAAAGAAAAATACGTAAATACCTAAATTGTACGTTACCTTGTTCGGCCCTAGGTAACTTGGAAAAGTGAACAAGATTCAATAAATAACCTTTGGAATCGAGCAAGAAAATTTTTCTTACCCCCCCCCCCCGCCATCACAAATGTGATGGTTATCGTTTCAAGGTAGCGTAGAATCCAAAAATCGAATGAAAAAATGATCCCTAAGCGCCACTTTTCTTAGTTACCAACAAATAAACCCAAACCTTGAAAGTTGAAAATTAGTTGAAAATAACAAAACAAAACGTTAAAGTTGGCCTCATTCGATTCTCAGTTTGATTTTCTACGACTTTCCCTCAAAACTCTTGTAATTTCGGAAGACAACAAAATAGCCTGTAAGAATCAGCATTCAACGAAGAGAATTTTGGTTTATTATTTTCAATAACGAACCTTTGGAATCGACCAAGAAAAAAAAAATTTTAACACTCCCTCAAAATTTGATGGTTTACGTTTCAAGGTACGTAGAATCCAAAAATCGAATAAAAATTTGGCCGTCCGTCCGCCGTACGCCGTACGCGGCACTTTTGCCACTTAGCATTGACCGATTTTGATGAAATTTGGTATGTAGGCTCCATTTGGGGTCTAGTTGTGCCCCGAAGCTTTTGGTTCATGTAGGTCACTTCTAAGGGTTCCAAAATCAATTTTGAAATTTTGGAAACGCCCTAACTCAAAAAATTTTGATATAAAGGTATTGTTTTTCCTTCAATTTAAGATTCTATAGAATTTTTATAATTTTTTAAGACCACGCGGAGCTCTGTAGGACAAACCGTTCGCTCCCTACGAAAATTTAAGGGTTTATATTGAAATATATATATATAAATCAAAACACGAGTGTGAATCGCAAAAGAGGCCTAATCTCCGTTCAAATTAGAGCTGACCGAAATGCGATCAATGGTTGGTGATTTTGAATTTTTTATTTTTATTTTTTTAATTTTTTTTGATTTTTTTTTTTTTTTTTGATTTTTTATTTATTTATTTATTTATTTTTTCTTTTTCTTCATATTGGATGGTTGGTGATTTTGTAGACGAGTGATCTATATAGAAAAATAATAAACCATTGTGTAATAATTTGCAGCGTTTTTATTCTAGGATTTCTACCGTCGATTTCATTATTATTGTAGGCAATAACAAACCCTTTTAAAATCAGGGTTTATGAGTGAGATTATATCGATACCTTAAAGCACAAAAGAGCTATGTCCATCCACCATCCACAATTTTTATTTTTTTTAATTTCAGAAAAACTCAAATTCAACAAAACTATTACCTATTGAGTTTTTTGACGATAGTAGCTTGAAAATTTATTGAGGAAATTAAAGAGTTTAGTGTAATTAGCCATTATTTTAGAAATTGTTCATTGGTGATAATTTATTTTGCGTTTTTCTCAAAACTCCGTTTTTGGACGTAGCCCCTTTGAGCTTTAAGGTATCGATATTGTTGCAAAAATGAATTATTGATGGTTACTTACGACTCCGAGGTTGCCAAACACACATTTGAAGTAGCACTGAAATAAATAGATTGTCATTAAGGCCGAATTATATTATTATCCAACTTATGAATTATTGTCAAATATCAATAAAATGAAATCACTCACGATGAAATTGCGAATTGAATACACCATGTAGGTGTGTTTTATGTTTCTAAAATTGTAGGTAACTATGTTCACTGATTAGGGAATAAAGGGATCCATTATAAATTACCTTTAGTTTTGGGTCATCAGCAAAACTTCCTTTGGCACACGGTGCTATCAGTCCTGAAAAATGATTTTAGTGTTGAATTTACAGTAACTTCTACGCTTTATTGGTTAATTATTTTCAATAATGAACCTTTGGAATCGACCAAGAAAAAAAAAATTACCCCCCCTCCCCCCTCAAACTTTGTTGGTTTACGTTTCAAGGTACGTAGAATGCAAAAATTAAACTATGGGGATGGAGGTCGCTGGGTATGGTGAAAGTCCATTCTGGTTCTCTACCAACAGGAGTGAGGAGGACAAGAGGCAGGCGTACCGGCATCAGCCATCTATGCCGAATGGGATGTCAAACACCCGAAACAGCCTCGCATGTGCTCCAGATTTGCCCAGCCGTGGTAAGACCCAGGTGTGCCCGTCACAATTCTGCCCTGAACCCACTGGAAGCCTACGCTCGCCGTAAAGGATGGCCAGTATGGCTAGAGCCACACTTTAACCTGGAACAGCGAGGTTATCGTCCAGACCTCTTGGTGGTAACACCAAAAGGAGCCTTCATTATTGATGTCTCAGTGGTCTCTGGCTCCGGCCAGAGATCACTCGCTGACATCAATGCTTCCAAAATTCAAAAATATGAAGTTGACGCATTACTAGATGCTGCAGCAGCACTTGCAAACATTCAGCGAAACCAACTGAAGGTGATTGGAGCAACGATTACCTGGAGAGGGATATGGCATGGCAAGTCAGCCAAGGATCTGATTCGGGCTGGTTATCCACTGTTTATCCTGGAGTGGATGACCACCCGAGTCCTAACAGGAGGATCATTCATCTGGTCTAAATTCAGGGCTACGGCCACACGACGGCGTGCCACGGCTCGAGCAAGTGGGCCCCGTGGGACTTGGAGCTGAACTCGAAACCCATGGGGAGGAGAAGCGTCGACTGATGGCATAGCCAGAAGAGGCACAATCCTCGGTACTTGAGTATTAAACGGAGGCCACCTAACCTATAGAAATATTTCGTACCGGATACCAAAAATAACTACATAATTGGAAAGAACACGCTTCAATAGATTTACAGGTGAAGTTTAGAATTAATCCGACGTCTGGTTCTGACGTTGTGCAACCCAGAACGCAGCAATGTCGGTCAGGATTGAGTTGAAAGCGTCGCCGCCGCTAGCAGTCACATCAGATCGCCACATGTATTCTGCCAAATAGCTATCCAAGGAGGGGATTCTGCGAGTAGACACATGACTCATCTGATAACGCTCGACTCACAACAATACTAGAATAGTTCTACTACAACATCTATAACAATTTAACCTTCTATAAGTGCCGCGGCGCGTTTCGTAATGGTGGCCTCCGTTTAATACTCAAGTACCCAATCCTCCCTCCATCATTTGTGGGATAAGGTGATTCAACCTTGTCCCTCACCCCAATGTCCGGGGTCGGATCTCGGACCCCGATAACAAGCAGCCAGATGGACATGACTGCTGAGTGCTGAAAGTGCTGATACAATACTGTGATGTAATTATTTATGTACAATACCATTAATTGTAGCGGTGAAGTATTTTTTCCAAATATAAATTGTTAATGGTATGTAGGCTCCATTTGGGGCCCCGAATTTTTTGAGACCACGCGGAGCCCTGTAGGACAAACCGTTCGCTCCCTTCGAGAATTGAACTTACGATAAATCAGAAACACGAGTGTGAATCGCAAAAGAGGCCTAATCTCCGTTCAAATGTTAGCTAACCGAAGTACGATCAACATACGAAATACGAGTAACAATGTTAACGCAAAAAGTCTCGAAGAACTCTGTATTCAAGAATTCCTGCATAAAGAAACGCTGCAAATTATTACACAACGGTTTTTATTTTGCTATGTAGATCACTCGTCTGCAAAGAACACGGCTTTGCCATTGTTACCACCTACCAACTTGAAGAAAAACATCGATCGCATTTCGGTCAGCTAACATTTGAACAGAGATTAGGCCTCTTTTGCGATTCACACTCGTGTTTCTGATTTATCGTAAGTCCAATTCTCGTAGGGAGCGAACGGTTTGTCCTACAGGGCTCCGCGTGGTCTCAAAAAATTCGGGGCACAACTAGTCCCCAAATGGAGCCTACATACCAAATTTCATCAAAATCGGTCAATGCTAAGTGGGGAAAGTGCCGCGTACGGCGGACGGACGGCTAAATTTTGACATTTTCATGTCTTTGCCCTGGCACATAGCACAAAAAACTGTCACGAAATTGCGTAACGAAATTGTGTTACAGTGCCTTTATAATGATTTCCGCTTACAACGACCCCGTTGTTCGGTTTGTTCCTTTTCTACACTTTTTAACCCACAAAAATCGTTCACCACTCGTTGGAAAGCTCTCGATTTAACGAACATTTTCATGTTCTCCATAACATATTGACTATACGAATAGCGGAGCTATGGGCATAACTGTTCTCATATTTTATTTACAAACTAATGATCGTGAGTGTAGAAGATAATTAATCCGGAATCGTCTATTTTATTGAAATTAGGTACCTACCTCTTAATATTAATAATTGTGTCAATTTGTAACATAATATATCTACACTCTTTCGTAGTACCTACCTCTTTACATGGTACATGTGATGTTCAATAATTTCGGTAAACAGCCAGTGAGATAAAAGCTAAGTAGAGTAGACAACAGCAACGCATTGTGAGGTTTGAAAAATACAACAAATAGCTATAGATAGTTATTATGTTAATGATTCGTTTCACATTCTGACAACAACGGAGGGTGGGTTATAAAATCCTATAGTGAGGTAAAAAGCAATAGGTAAAGACGTGAAAATGTCCCAATGCGTTGCAGACTCGTATGCAAGCGTTTTTTCTATCAGGATTAAATTAATAAATAGACCAGGATGATTTGAAATAACCAATGATGTGTATGGACGACCATTGGCTGGAGGGTGGGGTAAACTCTCAAAAAATACACCAATAACTGCATAACTCACTAATAAAAATGAATTTAAGCAGTGGAGTAATAATTGTTTGATATCAATATCAATATTGAATGATGATGTCCATGACAATAAATGAGGTTTAAACAATAAAAAAAATAATTACACCTTCATTTTTGGAAATTGCTACTCAAAATTAAAACATTTAAGTTTCAAAATAGGTAGGTAATTGAATTTTTAACTATTCTTTGAAATTTGTGTCTGCTTAAAAACTCCCTAAAATTAAGAAAAACCCTAAAATTTAGAATTTTGTGATCAAACAATTATGCTGATAATCCTCTTTATGTACCATTTTATCTGCTTTTACCTGGAAAACGGTTTACCACGAATTCATGATTGTTTGTATCCGTAATGGACATAGGTAGGGGATATTATGAGGAGGTAGATGAAAATGACTTCTTCTTCTTCTTCTTCTTTTCTTCTGTTTTTTTTTTTTTTTTTTTTAATTTATGGCGTGCCTCCTCCGTCACCAAAGACATTTTGTCTTGAGGGGAGTTAATTTAAAAAAAAAAAAAAAAAGGATAGGATATAGCACTGCATTGAATGGGTTAAATAGTGCGGCCTTCGGTTTGCAGGAGTGTTTGGTCGGATTCCAGGCCGATTAAACAACACGACCGAGCGGTCGTGCGGGTTAGGTATCACCCTTCTCTGGAATCCCGCGGAACACAGAATTGAATAGCCAGAAAAATAAGAAATCAGATAAATTAGTAAATGTCTACTAACTTTGTCCGAAGAAACAAAATTTTCTCCGCAGATGAAATACCATTTATAAAAGCGTCTCGAATAATGTCTTGACGATTGACATCAGCTGTGGCAGGCTTAAACTCGCAGTCCTTGCTAAGAGTTTTGAGCGCTTGGACAGACTGATCGATAGACTCTTCAGCTTGCTGCTTCCTGGTAAGTTGGACTTCATTTATTCGATTTTTGGATTCTACGAACCTTGAAACGTAAACCAACAAATTTTGAGGGGGGTAAAACAATTTTTTCTCTTTGTCGATTCCAAAGGTTCATTAAAAAGGTTCCATTAGGTTGAAAATAATAAATCAAAACATGTAAAGAGAAATACTGTAATGATGTAATGAAAAGAATGAGTAGGTAACGAATGAGCTGGAATGGAATGAGGAAGTAAAGTTGTAAGAGAATTCAGTTATTTAAAGAGCTAAGAGAGTTAAGGCTAAAGGGGACGGGGGTCTAGTATGATTCTGAGATGATAGATGGCACTAGTGTCGCCCCATACTTTCATCCGGTTTATCTAAGCTTGAAAAATAGTTATTTTCAAATCTAACCATATGTATGTTATCAGAACAAGAAAATCTTACAAGCCAACATCTAACATATTACCAACAAAAAAAATTTTTTAAAATATTTTTTTAAAGTTTCATTTAACAATTGAAGTATGCTTTTAATTCAAAAATTCGAATACACCCCGTGTTTGGAAACTATCCTTCTATATGTAGGAATTATCACAAAACAATTTGTGTGAAAATTAGAGGCCGAAAGCGAAAAATTGGACTAAACAAAGTGGCCTGGGAAGACTAGATGAAATTTGGTACAGGTTATAGAAGAAGAAGATAATTTTTTCGACGACAGTCTGTGGTGGTTGAATGCTATCTTTTTATGGTTTTCATGAAACTTAAGTCCAAATCACATTCGAAAAACTGGTATTTAAGGCTGCAGATTCGCATGCAATCCGTCCTCCCCATATAAAAAATATACACATAAAATCCCAACCGTAGGTAAGTGCACGTCGCTGATCGTCTGGGAAACCCGGGTTCGATTCCAGGCCGTGAAATCACAATTTTTTTTTAATTTCTTCGTCTTTTTTCTAATTTTTTTCTTTCTAGTTTTTTTCACATATCTACAATTTGTTTTTGCCTACTTTTAGCAGGCTTGTCAGCTAGTCTACCATATTGCGTGAGTACCTATTGCATTCGCCATATATCATAGATTTTTCTTTTTGGTTTCTGAGGCCCTCAAGAAAACTTGGTGCTCTTCACGCGGTAAAAGTTACCTCTTTTACTCTTTATCAACTTCATCAATTTCCTTTAATCCAGACCACATAGAGGGTACATTGATGGAGCTAAACACAAAGGAATTGAACAGGATTCATACAAACTAATTCTATGTTTTTAAACAATTATCGTAAGTGAAGAAGATATTCCGCCCATTCAACTAGGAGCGTTTTCTTTCGTCCTCGATATTTTCTCGATATTATTAAAGTGAAACCTAAACATTATTTATAAAGAAAATGTGCACAATTACTATTTACCATTGTCTACTCCAGTTTCTCCTACGCAGCTGTCATGAAGTCCCTGAGCCATTTCTCTCATTTCTTCCGGTAATTCGCCCGCCTGACACAGAAAATACGAAACTATATTAGTTATTAATGTTATATTGTAGAGCACAAAGCAATAAATTTATGATTTAAAGAAGGCTATGAAGGGAATTGGGGTATCTGGTGCACCATTTTTACTTTCCTCAACCCATCAAAGTGTATAGGAATGTTACGCAATTGGCTGAAAGCACTTGATAATATTGGTTCGCCATACACTTTTCGAACAAGTATGTACGTATTTATTGTACAATGGAGAGCCCGGCGAAAATGATGGATTTTTTCTTCTCAATTTTTATGGTTCCCGTCCTTATGTCGATTGTAAAAGAGACACCTAGAATTACAGCCTTGAAGGTGAGAAAAGTAGTGCGAAACCTTGCACCATATCGAAGACCCGTGAGCAAGAGAGAGACCAGCTCTGCGGGTTTGTCTTTCATTCAAGACCTCGCGGTGTAGGGGATTTCTAGAGGAAAATTGATTTAACAAAAAATGTAAAAAAATTAATCAAAATAATCAAAATAGTAGTGTCCAATTGCAGTATATAGGTCCAAAATCAAATGTTCCACTCGCATTTTGCGCAGTGTTTAGAGCATTCTGAAACACTTCTACTCGGTCTCGGTGTCTTAGGATATCCCTACACGAAACCATCAAAATGATCATGAAAATCCATTTCCACATACTATCGCACCCTTGCGACGAAAGTGTCACAACTCGACGAAAGTGGTCAACTTTTCAGGAAACGCGAAAAACGTCTACGGCACACATTTATGGATGTATCGGGGTTGATTCTTCACCATATTTTGATATAGTGACCAAAAATGCGTTTTACCTGCATTTTTAAATAGAACCTCAATTTTTGTTCCCGAAATCGTACAAAATATCATGTTTTTCGAGTTATCACTCTTTTCATGAATCACTCGAGCATGGAACGACTTAATATTTCGAGATGTGACTGTTTCGCTGAAAAGTTTTTGAGTTATGACTGTATTGATGAGCAAGCCGACTCTATCAGTACTACGCATATTTCGACTTTATACTCTATCGTGCATAACTTATTTCTGAAGGGAGGGGAAAAGATTCAAAGAAATATCGACCAATAGACTTTTAATAAAGTAAAAAACGCTCACAGCCTTAACATTGGACACAAACAAATAGTAGAATTTCAAATACCAATCTAAAATAAGGCGTAGGTATGTATCACATTTCAACATAAAGTAATAAGTTTTGGAAAACATTATTTTGGACTGTTAAACATGGAAAACTGATTGTGATGAGACTAGGAAATGAATAGTTCGTAACAATCAAAAAATAGGAACTTACGACTGATTTTAATCCTTTTGAAACTAATAAACGTTTTAGGAGAAAGTGCCTCCCATTTTGTACTGTTTCAAAAATAATAAAGTGATAAATTTTAAAATTAGAACTTGTCAAAAATCTTAGAAGTTGGCACCTATAATAGGTAACATATTTATGAACGAAAAATACAAGAATAATTATCAACATGACTCTAAGTTTCACAGCAGGTCAGTCTCTTTGAAGAATCTAATAGTACCTACTTAATGAGGAACTCTTTTTTTTTAAATCTCGCAGCTCCAAAACTGCTTGGTAAAACGATTCGTGATAATACTGAGGAGCAATTATTTTATCACATAAATCATTATTGTCTTTATTTTTATTCACTGCCAAGGGTATTTTGCTTGAGTAAGCACGAACAACTTGACTGGTGTGTTGTCGGGATGGTGAAGATAGAGTAGCCAGACGGAGAACTCTTCGAAAGTGCTGTTTTCACCATCTTGCTATTGATGAAGAGAGTTGACATGAAAAATGTCTAGCAAATTCTAGTGCGAACTCCATTCATGTCAAAATAGAAGGTCCTGTTAAGTCACGCAAATCTTGGGTGCTAGAATACCGACATTTGGGTTTGATTTGCTGGCTGTGATTTGCTATGTACTCCCTTTGGCGCTGTAAATCTTTCAAACCCCAAGATCCTGAGAATTGGCGTTGACGTTCTTCTTCGCAGACTTACCCTGGACACTTCAAGCGACATTTTACTCCACAAGGTGGTCCAACTTTTCTGGAGCTGACTTGTATTTTTGATTTGTAAGTCTCGTAAGCCTACTATTTCGCAGCATTTTCTTCTTTTGGGCAATCCACAAGGCTGGGTTACTCTTCCTTTTTCCCCTTTTAACTGCCGCGTTTCTTCTTCATTTTCATCCGCATGATGTTCATCCAGGCATAGAGAGGGCGGCAATGGTGAGTACCCCAATGAATGTGAGCTTAGTCCAGAACACTGACGTTTTCTTGGCATTCGTTGTAGACAGGGTCCTTACAATGGGGAGTGCGCCTTGATTTTTTTTAGATTTTTAATCGAAAGTAGACTACATTCTGAGAATTTTGGCACCAACCGCGACCTTCTCGCGTGAGTAGATCTTTTTCTATGATTTTTCAAAGTTTCAACCGTTTATGACGTCACGCGCCCCTCTCGCCTGGGCGGGACCCCCCAGCCAACTGTGACGTCATAAGCGGTCGAAACTTTAAAAATTCATAGGAAAAGATTTACCCACGCTAGAAGGTCGCGGTTGGTACCAAAATTCTCAGAATGAGGTCTACCTTAGATTAAAAATAACAATAAACAGTTTTTCCTACCAAGGCGCACACCCTATTGCCTTGGTCTTCCTCACTGCTGCAAGAGGTATCCATAGAGGTACTTGGAACAGTCCTCAAGAAATGCAAGAGTTTGTGTTTCTTTTTCTTTTGTTTCACCAAGTGTTTGTTTCTTCAAAAACGTCTGCCAAGTTGGGTGGGCAGTATAGCTTCCTCACTCATTGTAACATGGACGTATAGAATCAGTTGGCGAAAACTCGGCGCTGCGCGCCTCGGCGGGGGCTTCGCCCCCTGCACCCCCGGATGATTTCCGCTTAGAGCCTAATGGCTAAAATGTGACATACCTTGAAAAGGTTTTTGCTCCCTCTCCCTCTTTATCTTTCTTCCACTGTAATATTTAAGCTCACTCAGCTGATCAGTGACCACTCAGGCACCTTTAGCATTCTCCATTGACCCGCCCTCTCAAATTTCAGCTTCCTGCGTTCAACAGGAGAGAAAATGGCCTTGGAGCTCACTCAGCTGATCTGTGATCACTCAGGCGCCTTCTGCATTCTCCATTGACCCGCCCTCTCAAATTTCAGCTTCCTGCGTTCAACAGGAGAGGAAATGGCCTTGGAGCTCACTCAGCTGATCAGTGACCACTCAGGCACCTTCAGCATTCTCCATTGACCCGCCCTCTCAAATTTCAGGTTCCTGCGTTCAACAGGAGAGGAAATGGCCTTGGAGCTCACTCAGCTGATCAGTGACCACTCAGGCGCCTTCTGCATTCTCCATTGACCCGCCCTCTCAAATTTCAGCTTCCTGCGTTCAACAGGAGAGGAAATGGCCTTGGAGCTCACTCAGCTGATCAGTGACCACTCAGGCGCCTTCTGCATTCTCCATTGACCCGCCCTCTCAAATTTCAGGTTCCTGCGTTCAACAGGAGAGGAAATGGCCTTGGAGCTCACTCAGATGATCAGTGACCACTCAGGAACCTTCAGCATTCTCCATTGACCCTGCCTCTCAAATTTCAGCTTCCTGCGTTCAACAGGAGAGAAAATGGCCTTGGATCTCACTCAGCTGATCAGTGACCACTCAGGCGCCTTCAGCATTCTCCATTGACCCGCCCTCTCAAATTTCAGGTTCCTGCGTTCAACAGGAGAGGATGTCAAGCATATTTGTCGTCAAGCATATGATAAATCATAGCGCTACTTTCCTGTCGCTTTTTCCTCTCGCTTTTCACTGTCGATTTTTCCTGTCGAAATTCACGTTTGCGCATGCGCACTCGCTCCTATTGGTCCGAAGGTGCTGAAATTTATAGGGGACCGTCTAGGACCTAATCCGCACAATCCCTGAAAATTTCATCAAAATCGGACCACAGGTTAGTATAGTTTTGCCCGGGACAAGGATTGACCACAGACAGACAGACAGACCGACAGACCGACAGACAGACAGACAGACAGACACGGAACCAAAATTGTTCGGGAAGCTCTAAAACGCAAAAAGCAAGTGGAAATTTTGATTTCGGAGGACATTTTTTTTTTCACTTCTTTCACGAATACAAAGCTTCCCTACCTTCGGTAGTGAGGAAGCAAAAGTTGTTTGTGAGATCTGAAAAATCACAAGTGTGACAACGCCATGGTTAGGACTTAAACACAAATGTGATGATCAATGTGCAGCTTTTTCCAGTGAAATTCATAATTTTTTCAACCAATTTCATAATTATTTCAACCAATTTGAAATTTCGTAATTTTTTTCAACCAATTTCATAAATTTGTCGACCAATACCATAATTTTTTCAACCAATTTCATACATTTTTCAACCAATTTTATACATTTTATTTAATGAGGTATAGTTTTCATGAAATCATAGGTGGAAAGGAAAGAAAAACACACGTTATGATTCGCAGCCAGACGTTTTTCTAGGAACTGTCCCCGGCGCAGCCTTATCATTTACATTTTACAATTTTACGTTTCAAATTTAAATTTAAATTTTACCTTTTATATTTCATTTTTTCACCTTTTATATATTTCAATTGTTACCTTTTATATAATAATATTTTAATTCATATTTACTTTTTATCATCCTTTTCACCTATCATTACTTGATATACAATGATGCCTCATTAAATAAAGTGTATGAAATTGGTTGAAAAAATTACGATAATGGTTGAAAAATTTATGAAATTGGTTGAAAAAATTATGAAATTGGTTGAAAAAACTAAGATATTGGTTGAAAAATTATGAATTTGGTTGAAAAAATTATGAATTTTACTGGAAAAAGCTATAAGTTTGGGGAACGTAGGGACGAAAATTCTAGTGATAGAGGGTGAGGTAAATACGTCCTTTGTATCCATAAATGATAGCCTACCTACTACCTGATATGAGGTTAATTGTGAGATCTTTACGTTCGTGAATAATCAACGAAAATGATCAATCTGACTGAAATTTACGGGTACCATTATACGACTGAACTTTTTTCATCAAAATCGGACAGCGACTTACTTAGTTTGGACCGTTGCAAGAATTTGGCCCTCACTTAAACAAAAATATATACTTGGGGGGGTCTCAATCGGTCGAACGTTCTGGGTGAGTATTTCCCGAAATTACCGGCGCTCAAACTTTAAAAATTGTACTTAAATTTGAAATTTTGAAGGATTTTTGAAATTTATTAGTGCAACAGTCAAGGCCAGTAGTCAAAGCCAGAGAAAACGCTGCAAATTATTACACAATGGTTTATTAGTTTTCTATGTAGACCACTCGTCTGCAAAGCCACCAACCATCCAACATGAAGAAAAACATCGATCGCATTCCGGATTAGGCCTCTTTTGTGATTCACACTCGTGTTTCTGATATATCGTACGTCCAACCCTTAATTCCCGTAGGGTGCGAACGGTTTGTCCTACAGGGCCCCGCGTGGTCTCAAAAAATGCTGAAAATTCTATACTATCTTAAATCGATGGAAAAACAATACCTTTATATCAAATTTTTTTGAGTTAGGGTGTTTTCAAAATTTCAAATTCCATTATTCAACCCTTAGAAGTGACCTACATCAACCAAAATCTTTGGAGCACAACTAGACGCCAAATGGAGCTTACATACCAAATTTCATCAAAATCGGTCAATGCTAAGTGGAGAAAGTGCGGCGTACGGCGGACAGACGGCCAAATTTTGGTTTATTATTTTCAATAATGAATTTTTGGAATCGACCAAGAAAAAAAATTTTAACACCTCCTCAAAATTTGATGGTTTACGTTTCAAGGTACGTAGAATCCAAAAATCGAATAAATTTTGGCCGTCCGTACGCCGTACGCGGCACTTTTGCCACTTAGCATTGACCGATTTTGATGAAATTTGTTATGTAGGCTCCATTTGGGGTCTAGTTGTGCCCCGAAGCTTTTGGTTGAGGTAGGTCACGTCTAAGGGTTCCAAAATCAATTTTGAAATTTTGAAAACGCCCTAACTCAAAAAATTTTGATATAAAGGTATTGTATTTCCTTCAATTTAAGATTCTATAGAATTTTTAGAATTTTTTGAGACCACGCGGAGCTCTGTAGGACAAACCGTTCGCTCCCTACGAAAATTTAAGTGTTTATTTTGAAATATATATATATTTAAATCAAAACACGAGTGTGAATAGCAAAAGATGCCTAATCTCCGTTCAAATTAGAGCTGATCGAAATGTAATCGATAGTTGGTGATTTTGATTTCTTTTTTTAATTTTTTTTTTTTACTTTTTTTGATTTTTTTTTTCCTTCATATTGGATGGTTGGTGATTTTGTAGACGAGTGATCTATATAGAAAAGTAATAAACCATTGTGTAATGATTTGCAGCGTTTTATTCCATTTTTGGATTCTACGTATCTTGATTCGCAAACCAACAAATTTTGAGGTGGTGTTAAAAATTGTTTTTCTTGGTCGACTCCAAAGGTTCATTATTGAAAATAATAAACCAAAATGGGACAAACTCTTCTTTCAGTTGAGTTTTTCCCATTTTTCGCCAGCAATTATTGTTCGATTTTGATTATTCCAGCGGAAATATTTCAGTTTTTCAATTCCCTAGACTGCTACCACTAACGAATTCCAAAAATCTTGGAACATTTCAAATTTACGTACAACTTTTAAAGTTTGAGCGCCGGTAATTTCGGGAAATTCTGAACTGACCCGGAAAGCTCGATTGACTGAGACCTCCAAGATGTCAAAAACGTGAAATGCGATTGGATTCCTTGATTTTTAAGGAAAATGATAAATGTTCACCCAAAAAATGAAAAGAAAAAACTCATCTTGAGAAACTAAATGGTTATTGTCGGGAGCTCTTAAGATACTTTGTGAAAGAGGAGTATTAGAAATTATTTATAATTAAGAAACACTATAAATTTCATATGAAACCCTTGAAGATATTGGGGGCAAAAAAATCAAATAAGTTCTAAAATTCTGTTTTTACCTATTTTCATAAAATTTAATCGCCTGTAATTACATGTTGGTTTTAAATATTGGCCAAATTGCCGTAGGACCTTCCTCATACATTGAAATCTAAACAGGTATTTGCATTCGTCTGCATTCGTTAGAAACGGATGAAGATTGGCACGGGCTAGGCTGTATCGTTACAAGGATGGAATCTCAAAAGAGACAAATGGTTTAAACTGAAATATTGCTAGCTAAAGAAATTTTGTTGTTTTTGCAAGTTACATTGATTATGAATGTGAGAGTCAGCAACGTGAACGATGAAACACATAATGAGCTAATTTGTACCTATTTTATGAGTGGAGCACCTACAAAACAAGTTTATTTGTGTTGGATAATATCGAATGTAAGCGCTCCTAATAAAATGTTTTACTCTATCGTTAATGAAGATTTATTTTATAGACGATATTCCTATTTTCTATCAATTTATTGAATTTTAGCTTCTGCAACCGGAGGTAGGTAAACTATTCGTGCAGCAAATCAAGAGAGAAGTCTGGGTCCTACAAAATCAAAATTTCTACTCGTATTATGCGTTTTGGAGCATTTTGAACAATTCTTCTCTCGGCTATAGTCAAATCCCCGTCCAAGGCGTATAATGCCCGAAATCTGTAACAGGATCTGCCCCGATCTTTAAAATTTGGTGGAGTCGTTTCAGGCTGGGAATATGCTGATTGATTTCAACATGACCCGATCAGTAAGAGTGAAAGAACGGAAAACCATCGACTTACTCTTGACCCTATTAGCGTTCGTCAACTCAAAAATCTATCGACATGGTGAAAATCATTTACCATTTTATTCAATTCATCAATATGGTAACTATAGACCAGGAATATAATCTATCGTTTATGTTATTTTGAGTGAGGAAGATGTACCGCCCATCCAACATGGTATCAATCATGTAGGTACATGGTTACCAAACGTGGTTATGTCTCAAACACTTGATGTATTAATAAGTGTTGTTAGAACGTTACCTACTAAAAATTGTAATAGATATGAATTTTAATTTACTATAAATGTTATTGGATCAGAAACGCGTAAACAATAGCAAAAAAACTTGTAGGCTCGGGAACAATAAGAGGTACGAAATCTAATAAGAGCTTCAGTTGTTATTACGTGGGTAAGTACAATCCAAGATAGCAGAGGAGGAAAGACGTACCAGGACGCACGTAAGAGCCGCGGTAAACAAAACCAAAATCCTCATTTCGGCTGGGTAGAGAGAAAATTTCGTATTTCTCAAAAATGTGTACACTTTTCCGCAACTTCACACAAAATGACAATCGCGGCGGTCACAGCTCACAAAACGTCACTTTTCACCTCACGAATTCACGTCAGTTCACTGATTCACCCGGTACCATGGGAAAGGTATATATAGGCACTTAGATCCCCATAGAGCAGACATCCGTCGGACCCCACTCCGTGGTCAAGGGGGCTGGGAGACCGTGGATTCGATAAGTACACGGTTTGCTAATAATGGAGCTTTATAGTGACCAGTGACCACCTTTAACCGTTCAGAAAGCCGGCCATTGTTTCATTATATCAACAAGCTTCCTGTTATTAATCAAAAAGTGGCTACCAACCCCCAAAGAACATGTTTATAAACCTGTTCTTTGGGGGTTGGTAGCCACTTAAGAGCATTCTTCCAGAAGGTATAAATACCTTCTGGAAGAATGCTCTTAATCAAGAAGTGGAGTTAGAAGAGTGTTGAAGAGTTTTTCAAAAACGCTGCAAATTATTACATAACGGTTTATCATTTGTCTGTGAAGATCGCCCGATTGCGAAAAAGAAAATCAGTAAATTTCAGTAAATGTACCTACTTACCTACCATAATATTATCGCGCAATCAAGATTAGTTTGGAAGAAAGTACCGACCAGCAAAATATCAATACAAAATTTGATTCATCGTTGTTGAGGGAGCACAACCGGGTGACATGAAATTCTATTCACAGAAACTAAATACTGTTTGCTTGTAAGTCAACCCTTACAAGTAATTATTGTAAGTTCTCGTAGGGAGCGAACGGCTTGTCCTACAGAGCTCCGCGTTGTCTCAAAAAATTCTAAAAATTCAATACTATTTAAAATTGGTGGAAAAACTTCCGTGAATTTTTAAATTAAGTTGTATAGGAATAAATCGTAATTGAAAAAAATCTTCCCAAGGTACAAGTCTTTCCCGTACCTTTATTTCGAGAGTTTTCATGCTAGGGCTCTATTGAAAATTTCAACCCTTAATTTTCACCCCTTAGAAGTTTTTCAACTCCAAATAGCGCCCATATGTACCTAACTAAGGAAAGTGCCTCGTACTGCGTATGTGTATAATGATAGATTACGAGCCTTGACATTTTGAAAATGCCCCCCTTTAATACCCCTTAAAAGTGACTGTCGATAACGAAAGCCTTGGGGGAACAACTAGACCACAGATGGAGCTCATACCGATTCCAAATTTCATCAACATCTCTTACAATATTACTCTTATTATTTTTTCTTACTCCATCGGAATCGAGTAAGAATATTACCGATCGAGTAATATAGGAGGAATATTATCCAAAAAGTTCATTTCACCTTCAATTGAATGAAACAGTCGAGAAAGAAGATCAAAATCATCAAAACTCGTGGGTTTACTCGTGTGCTTTAACTTGTCTCAAGTAGGTACTCTGTGCTCGTGTGACCACTTCAAACTTTGCTTGAAAAAATTTGCTGAAAAAGCCGAGATTGGAAGTCGAAACTTTGGACTTTTCTCGGTTATTCAGTCTCAGCTATACCCACCTCACAAAGCTGGAAAAAGCCCAGAACTGCGCCCTGCGAGTCGTAACAGGTGGCCCAAGGTCTACACCAATCACTGCAATGCAAGTCCAGTAGGGCATTGAACCTTTGAAGGACCGACAGCAGTGTAAGCCGGTGTTGCTTTAGCTTGTGTGCTTTTACTTGGCTTGACAAATGGGATACCAGTATTGAGTACAAGTGTAATGGAGTCAAGGTCCCTAGCTCTCCATGTACCACTAGTTAACAACTGCTTCCATACAACTTCCATGCAAGTACAACGTCAACCGTAATACCAATGTCCGCCACCCGCCGCCGGAGACATCGAGCACGCCAACGGCCTAGAACCTTCCACCGCCGAAAAGCAAGATGGCCGAGGGCATATAAGGGCCTGCCCCCTCCCTCGTGCCTCAGTCTGTCAGCCACGCGTCTCGATTGTAGTCGAACCCAACTAACACGACTCATCCCCTCTAACTTCTGTGTCGGTGAACGAACTGAGAACCCGTGAGTGAGTGCATCTTCGGAACATTTCACCAATAGCCGTTCTACTGAATTCCGCCAGTCGGATCTCTTGTGTTTTCTCCCGAATAGCCACGGCGCGGGACACAAGGATCTGCCGCCCATCTCCATAACCCCGCAAGAACCGGTACGCCGTTCGACCCCCGGACCGAGGCAAGTCTGCCCCGATCCCAGGCATCCCCCACAAGCATTACGCAGAAGAGGCCCTGGACGCAATACACCTGCTACGGAGATTCGCATCTGGATCCAAGCTCGGCAAAAGGGTGAGCACCATTCCCTCAACCACGTAAGCGCTTTCTCTCAATAAAATCTGGCAAAAATCCCCCCTTATGAACATAACGCCCCTGTAAAAGTAACTAGAGAAGAGAATAAGAAATTGTGAAAGAAAGTTGTAGTAGAAAAGTAATTGTAAAACAAAGTAACGTTGTAATTGTAGAAGTCTGTATAAAAGAAGTTGTATTTCAGTCAGTAAAGAATTAAGTATAATTATAAACAAACGTAATAAAATAAGTCGTAAATGTATAGTGTTGTAAAGTCAAATCTCTAAGTCATAATCTTTTTAGTCAAGACGCTAAGTGATTGCGAGTTTCGTGCAAGTCTCCTAAAGACAAGTGTGAATTATATTGAAGTATATTTTTGAATACCATATATTTTCTTGCCGTGGTTCCTTCTGAATCCACAAAAATCCGCTTCACGGTAACAAAACTTATACGATTTTTATGAATAAAAATCCTACGTGTTTTCTTGCAAATTGTGTTCTTCATTTCAGAAGGTAAAACCTTTCCAACTCAAACGGACTCAGGTATTTTGCAATTAGTAAACTTTGGGTATTTCCTGAGGTCAACACTCGACCCAGGTGGTGGCAGCAACCCTAGGCATCCCTCAGGTAGAACCTTTTTATCCTCTGAGCCCTTTGGTCCAAGATAACCCTCTACCTGGAGATCCCTAGCCTCACATAAATAAAGTTTTCAACCATTTATTTGAAGGTATTAGGATAACGCATAAAAGTAACAAACAAGTCTCAGTAACGTCTTTATTTCGCATAATATCATATAGCAACCAATCAGTGTTCCTTTTACGCATGGTCACACGCAACTACCATATTTAGTAAAATCATCTTCATCTTCAGCAGTCTACGCACGATAGTAAATGCTGGTAAGTACAATATCCTAAAATAACCCTTTTGGAAAACTTTAATTTTAACAATTGTAAATTCAAATCAAATCTTGATAATTCAAGATAACGTAAACTGCCCAAAAGAAACTAATAAATTACAATTGGTGACCAGCGGTAGGATCAACGAAAATTACGATTTTCAGAACCCACAAATAAAAGCAAATACCAGTCCTTGAGTTCGAGAGGTGGTTGAGCCACTGAAATTTGGAACTTTAAAATAAGAAATACCAGTAATTTTTGCATATGTTTCGAATTTTAGTTTAAAAATACTTGTCACACTCTTAGTACACAACACGTATTTTGTACAAACAAAAGATTCAGCCGGAAAGTGAGAGGAGTGCAGAGAGTTCAGTTTGGTACGCAATTCGTACTCTGTATTGTGCATGTTATCAACCATTACCACTCCACACTCCGCCGATTTCGTTTCTGACAAGCATTCCGTTCGTACTAATAGGCAGTTCGACCCGATTTCGAACTACAACCATACTCTTGTTCGGACCAAACCGTAGTCCGACCCGATCCTAGACAGTAACCGTACTTCATACGAACCAGATTCGTAGTTCGAACCAAGACAGTACGCGGACCAGAACCATACCATACCAGCTTACAGATCGAACCGCTTCACGGTCCGAACCAAGCCATCATTCGTACCGAATCGAACTTCGTACCGATTCGTGATCCGAACCATTAGTTCTTTTTAACCAGCATAACGAACGAACCGCTTCACGGTTCGAACTAAATTCACAACTCAAATAGGTACGTAGGACGAACCGCGTCACGGTTCGAACCTTCATAATTAAATCATTAAAATACGTTGAATAATTTCAATTAAATTAAAATACTAAAATTTTTGTTAAAGTTTTAAATAATACCGATAGTAATAGCACATTCTTCATCCCCATTTTGATACTGTTAGGAAAGTTTTCTCTTGGGTAATAAATATTGGATCAGATTCGCCTAACCCCTCGACTACCGATTCAGTGCCGCGGGAAGTGAAGTGAAATATTTTCTGATATTGCCCGTGCTTTTCTTTTTCGTTCTTTTATTTGTGACTATTATCCAACCACGACATCATGGACGCCGGAAAAGGTGATAATGAAGCAACCACAGACTTGGTCGATGCCATGACGGAGGCCATGACTAGGATGGGAGAATTCTTCCGAACCGCACAAGCCCCAGCTCAAGGTCAGGCACAACAACCCCGAGACCTTCCACGATCCTTGTTCCTGGAAATAGAACACTGGAATCCGGACGACCCCGATTCCATTTCGGCCGCCTCGTTCTTTGCCGAGGTAGAACAAGCCACCCACGACTTGGATCAGGAGCAGAAACTCCGATTTCTCCGTACTCGACTCCGGGGAGGAGCCAAGCGATTCCTTCAGGAAGATCTGGGAGCCCATCCGTACGATAACCTCCGCGACGCAATCCTCCAGTGGTATGAGAGCGAAGACCCTGAGAAGGCCATGATACGCCTATGGACAACCAAGAGACAACCTGAGGAGAGTATACGACGATTCGCGGAAAAGCTCATCGCCGCCGCGAAGACCGCCGTCCGCAGCGAGATAGCCCTCACCGCCGCACAAAGAAACGAGTGGGTTAAAACGAAGACTCTTCGAGCTTTCATACGAGGAGTCAACAAGGAGATCAGTCCTTTCCTCCAGAGTAACCCACCTGACACCTTGGAAGAAGCGGTGAAGCGCGCAGAAGATCTCGAAGACACCACTCAGAGTGAAAAGGTCGCTGACTTCAAATGGGATATAGCCGGAGTCCTCAACAAAGATCCCTTGAAATGCTACACCTGCGGGGAAGCTGGACATTTCGCCGGGAAATGCCCTCAGAAAGGAGCACCGCAAGGACATAACCGAAGTCCGATGACGACGCCACTTCGCACTGAGCAAAGCAGACCTGGCTGGAAGCAACCATCACCAAACCCAAGATACCCATGTCTATACTGTGGCGACTACAGTCATTTTCCTGTGAATTGCCCGCACGGCATACAGAGTGCTATTTTCTGTGATTTTTGCGGAGCTCGAGAGCACCTGGAAAGTGAGTGCCTGCGGAAAAAGAAAATGCTGCCGGTGTCGCAACCGCGAGTAGGTACTACAAGTTCCGCGGCCGCCATAGTAACACATCCACCCGAAGACATCCCGGAAGAAGAAATCCGAGGGGACGAGATAGTAGCTTTCCAAGCCACCATAAATTGCACCACACGCCCGATGATCCGGATGAAAATCGGTTTAGGTAACTACAACCGCGACGTGATCCTGGATACTGGTGCCGCCGTCTCCGCATTGTCACATCCAGTGCCTGGCGTCCCCGTCAAACCCACATCTACTGAGCTCTGGGGAGCAGATGGTCAGAAGTTACCCCTGTTGGGAACGCAGGAACTACCCGTACGCATCGGCGATAAGAGAACTTCGCATCGGTTCTACGTTTTCAAGAGACCGGACTCACATCTGGACTTGATGGGCCTAGACTTGCTAGGAAAATTCCCCATCGAAATACGTACCGACACCGGACTTGTCACGATGACGAACAGCGAGACGGGCGGACAGTTGATCCTTGGCGCCGTTTGGGAAAGTTCCAAGATGTTGAAGCACCTGCGCCAACTAAAAGTGAAATCCAGGAAGGTTGAACCTCCCCGATCTTCACTCCCTGCGAGTCAAAATGTAAAAAGACGACCTTCAACCAACCCGAATCCCCAGCTGTACGATCCACGTGAACCAGCACCAAAGAAATCCCGACCAACCCCCGTGGAAGCTACGGCAGTAGGAGCGGTGGTACCCGAGAAGCTGCAGAATCTGGAGGAGCTCCCCATAGAGGTTTGGGACGATCAGCCTTCCCGTGAGGATACAACCATGCAGATCCATCAGCAACTAAGCCACCTAGTCGGTGACGATCGAAGAAAAATCGAGGATTGTCTTCTGCAAAACATCCAGCTCTTCGACAAATCTGGAAGAGAGGGTTGCAATATGGACGTGTCGCACGAGGTCGGGACGGGAGAGGCTGGACCGACCGGCCGGAAGCCCTATCCGGTACCTCACGCTATGAGAGAGTTCGAGGTAAGCCAACCGGTGTACGCTCGCCAAATGGTCTCCCCGACCAACGCCACACGAAAGTTTTGGAATCCCGGGATAGGACCCCTCACCATCGTACGACGGCTCACTGACGTGAACTGCGGGGTCGGGAACGTAATGGGAAAAACGACGAGGTATCATCTCAGTCGTCTGAAACCGGCCTTCATGGAGAGAGTACCGGACGAAGCCATCACTCGGGAGGAGCCGCACTCGCGCGAGGCCCCCGCACCAGCTACGCCGCCCGGAACTTCTCAACCAAATTTGGAACCCTGGTTCGAGTATGACGACGAAGATGAGCCGCAGCTCATCGAGACTACCTGCGTTACCCCAGACGTCGAACGCTTGCAGCAGGAACCCGCACCACCGCAGGAAGGACTCGCCATTGAGAACGCATTGCCCACTCCAACTGTCGGTAGCAGAGCAACTCCGTATGATCTACGACCTCGAAAGATCGTTGATTATAAACGATTGCACACCGGAAAAGTTGCAGTGGTAGATATGGGTCCGGAGGAGGAAGCAGGATAACCTGTAACAAAAATGTCGAAGTTAACGTTATTAAAAAAAAAAAAAAAAAAAAAAAACATGCAGGGTTATTATTCAAATTTTATGTTCTAATTTATGTCACATGTAAAAATAGAAAAGATCTTGCCATACTTACGTAGCAACCTTGTTTTCTTCATCTACCCAAAGCCTGAATCCAAACGTCGACGGGAGGGTTGAGGCAGTCGATCCATCCAATAGGGTAAAGGGGGAAGGTAACTAGGAACGGTTAGGTCCCTGAATACCTAGGAACGTATCGGTAATGTCGCGTACGTGTACGAATGGGCGGAGGTGTGGAGCGAGAGAATGGGAGATCGAGTAGTAAGTAAGATGGCTGGGTTCTTTTGTTTCAGCAAGATGGCGTTCCCAAGACCCCGTATAGATCCAATGCCAGACATAGAGGTAGGAAGCCAGGGATGGATAGAGCGCACCATCAGGTGCTTGGCGCAATTGCAGTCATGGTTGGTAGAGTTTGGGAGTATGCCAGATCAAAGGAAGGAAATTATGAAGTGCATTGCGGGCCTGTCCGAGAACCTCAGCAAGGCGACCAGTTCCAATGTCGCGAATATTGTGCCAGCAGGAACCCCCAATCCAGTGGAAGAGCTTAGGTGTGAGCTGCGAGGGTTGGAACAGCGAGTAATGGCAATCCAGAGTAGCAATGAGCTGGACCTATCCGTCACGTCCTTGGAAAACGCGTGGGAGTCGGTTGCTGGAGAAGCGCCCGAATCGACACCCAAACGCCGCGATCGTCCACCGTCCTCATCGTCATCTTCATCCTCGGACACGGAAGACGAGGACCAGACCAAAGACAAAACCAAGGGCAAGAAGAAGGACAAGGCCAAGCAACCAAAGGCCAAGCGAGCGGAAGTGGAAGAACCTTCGCCAGCATTCTCCCCAGTTACGCCAGCTCACACCGAGGATCCAGCTGAAGCCTCTACATCCAGCGCCGCTCCATGTCCAGTGTGTAACCAGATTCCGAAAGAGTTCCTGAAGTTTAGATGCTCCAGCTGTAAGAGCTTCTGGAACCGCCTCGTAGCCTCCTGCCAGAAATACGCCGCCGAGCACCCATCGTTCCCGCAGCCATGTCTCCGCAAGGAACATGAGGAGACGCGTCCACCGAAGTGCCCTGGTTGTCGGCGATGGCGCTACGAGACGGCCCTGCTCAAGGTTTCACCTGGAATCAAGCTGCCCATCCCCTCGGTTACTGGACAAGACAAGTAGCCGATGAGGGCATCGGCCTAGAGAGGAGGGAGGGATGTAATGGAGTCAAGGTCCCTAGCTCTCCATGTACCACTAGTTAACAACTGCTTCCATACAACTTCCATGCAAGTACAACGTCAACCGTAATACCAATGTCCGCCACCCGCCGCCGGAGACATCGAGCACGCCAACGGCCTAGAACCTTCCACCGCCGAAAAGCAAGATGGCCGAGGGCATATAAGGGCCTGCCCCCTCCCTCGTGCCTCAGTCTGTCAGCCACGCGTCTCGATTGTAGTCGAACCCAACTAACACGACTCATCCCCTCTAACTTCTGTGTCGGTGAACGAACTGAGAACCCGTGAGTGAGTGCATCTTCGGAACATTTCACCAATAGCCGTTCTACTGAATTCCGCCAGTCGGATCTCTTGTGTTTTCTCCCGAATAGCCACGGCGCGGGACACAAGGATCTGCCGCCCATCTCCATAACCCCGCAAGAACCGGTACGCCGTTCGACCCCCGGACCGAGGCAAGTCTGCCCCGATCCCAGGCATCCCCCACAAGCATTACGCAGAAGAGGCCCTGGACGCAATACACCTGCTACGGAGATTCGCATCTGGATCCAAGCTCGGCAAAAGGGTGAGCACCATTCCCTCAACCACGTAAGCGCTTTCTCTCAATAAAATCTGGCAAAAATCCCCCCTTATGAACATAACGCCCCTGTAAAAGTAACTAGAGAAGAGAATAAGAAATTGTGAAAGAAAGTTGTAGTAGAAAAGTAATTGTAAAACAAAGTAACGTTGTAATTGTAGAAGTCTGTATAAAAGAAGTTGTATTTCAGTCAGTAAAGAATTAAGTATAATTATAAACAAACGTAATAAAATAAGTCGTAAATGTATAGTGTTGTAAAGTCAAATCTCTAAGTCATAATCTTTTTAGTCAAGACGCTAAGTGATTGCGAGTTTCGTGCAAGTCTCCTAAAGACAAGTGTGAATTATATTGAAGTATATTTTTGAATACCATATATTTTCTTGCCGTGGTTCCTTCTGAATCCACAAAAATCCGCTTCACGGTAACAAAACTTATACGATTTTTATGAATAAAAATCCTACGTGTTTTCTTGCAAATTGTGTTCTTCATTTCAGAAGGTAAAACCTTTCCAACTCAAACGGACTCAGGTATTTTGCAATTAGTAAACTTTGGGTATTTCCTGAGGTCAACACTCGACCCAGGTGGTGGCAGCAACCCTAGGCATCCCTCAGGTAGAACCTTTTTATCCTCTGAGCCCTTTGGTCCAAGATAACCCTCTACCTGGAGATCCCTAGCCTCACATAAATAAAGTTTTCAACCATTTATTTGAAGGTATTAGGATAACGCATAAAAGTAACAAACAAGTCTCAGTAACGTCTTTATTTCGCATAATATCATATAGCAACCAATCAGTGTTCCTTTTACGCATGGTCACACGCAACTACCATATTTAGTAAAATCATCTTCATCTTCAGCAGTCTACGCACGATAGTAAATGCTGGTAAGTACAATATCCTAAAATAACCCTTTTGGAAAACTTTAATTTTAACAATTGTAAATTCAAATCAAATCTTGATAATTCAAGATAACGTAAACTGCCCAAAAGAAACTAATAAATTACACAAGTCCCAACACTGCCACCAATTTGTAAGCCCGCTTGTCCAGGTAAAGTTGACAAATGAAGTTAGTTACCTGGCCCAAGCAGCAACTAAGTAGATTCCTGAAGGGAATCTACCCTGTGTTTGACTGTGAAATGAGGGGAGTCGAAAAAGACCGAAACAACTTAAATCTACGTTAATTTTAGGATAATATAGGGTAATTACCTGTGAAGTATGGTAGCTCTTCGAAGGTGTTGACTCCTGGGTTGATGAAAATAATAATAAATGATGCTTTGAAACCTGAAGGGTGTTTTATTTTACCTCGGACCTCCAAGCGTGTCCCGTGCCAGAAGGGCGTGTCCTGCGTGACCTCTGTGTCACTCGTGTCTTCGTGTCTGAGACACGAATAACCCAGTTGACCACGAGGTTGTGTTTTCTCCGAAATTGTGTCCTAAGGACACGACCTGATGGGTCTGAAACGCAATAAAGAGATTATGAAATTCGACTTAGTTATTTTACCCCTAGTTGCTGATACTGATCTGATGCAGGGTGAACTCAAAGATAACCACAGAAATGGAGTAAAATACCAGATAAGAAATTTATTATACAAGTAATGGAATGTTTTGATGTACAAGCCTGAAGGGCGCAGTTCTGACGTTTCCAATTATTAACACAATAGGCGATTTGACAATGAAGACAAAATGGTTCAAATAGTTAACTTTCTTACAAGCAATACCTTCAGTGTCCTTTCTCTTTACAATTTCCAATGCCGTGTCTTTACCGTGTTCCGTGTCTTATCAATATTACAATTTGAATCCTTTCTCGTTTTCCGTTTTACAAAGCTTTACTGTACCAAATTTCAATCGAATCAACTCTAATTTCTACACTGTTTTTCTTTCACCTGCCTAATTATTTTGGCCAAAATAGATTAGGTTATATTTGTCTGTGCACTCACGTGTTGGGCCCGAAGGTATCCTCGACGGTCTTGATGCGGATGATTTGTAGGGATGATGTCTCGAAGAGTCCAGGGAATTTACTACCACTGACTTTTAAAGAACAAGGGATGGGGGTGACTTTCAGCCGGAACTTAGTCGTCGCGCTTTTGGGGGAAGAACGTTCGGCCGGGACCTACTTGTTCGAGCTCTCAGGACGGTGTGATGGCCGACGTGGGCCGCCCGGTCTAGAACGTTTCCCTCTCCTCTCAGTCACGTGATCCACGGCCTCCTGTAGTCCTCAGGCTGCCATCCGGCTTTGGTCGAAGCTCCTTGTTGCCGCTGCGGACACAAGCTGTTGGTGTCTTCCTTTGGCTTCGTGGTTGAATCAGGGCTCGGACGCCTCAGATGGTGTTCGGCGTCCTTATTGTAGGGGGGCGGACCACGCCCCCGTAGAGCTGGCCCGGATTACCCCTCCACAGTCCTTCGCCGCAGGTGGCTCTGTGGGGGCGGCATCTTGGGGTTCAGGAAGGGGGGTGTTGTTACTTTACCCCAGCCCCGTCACATTGGTTTCATTCGTGAGCAGGGGCTCACATCCCTCGCCCCCCCGGGAGCCAGGGTCATCAAAGATGACACTGGGTACCGGCAGTGGGTCTGAGGGATGCGCCTTCCTGAAGGCCAGCTCGTAGGCGTGGCGCCTGCAGCCGCGACAGTTGGCAGGGTCCCTCTTCAGTTGATGGTCAGAGTCGCAGATGGGCAGTTCCTTGCCCTGGCGGTGACGGTCCGATTGTGTCGAGGTAGAAGGTCTCCCGACGAGTCCACTTTTCGTTGTTCAACCACAAGTTTCGCCATACCTAGATAACATCCCAACTGGGAAACGCTCGAGAAACTCCTCACCCCATCCACACCAGTACTCCGGCCCAAGCGGCCATGCGCACTGAGGCAACGCAAACCTCCAATTTGACTTGACAAACCAATGTACGTCAAGTCAAATTCAACATAATTAAAATTTTACGACCTGAAGGGTCCAATGAAATTTTGCGACCTGAAGGGTCTAACAGTTTGTGTCTGATGGCACGGGTCGATCCTCAGTGTGTCTGAGGCGTGTCCCGTGTCACCGTGTGTCTCGTGTGTCTCGTGTGTCAGTCTTTTCCCAAGTGTAGCTTTTTATAGTCAATAGGATTCCTACGCTCCCTCAGACCATACGGACCCTCGGGCCGATAGGGTCTTTGCATTATTTGCACGGGGGCAGGGTTCGGATTACTCTCTATCGACGGAACATCAGTCGGCACCTCCGTCAGGTCGATGACGGGATCAGGGGGTTCGTTTTCCACTTCCTCAGAATGATTCCGCGGGGCCTCTTCGGTCGTTGACTCCATGATCAAAGGTTCAGGTTGGGTTCCCTTGGGGGGGCTTTCCGGCGGTCGTTCTTGGATCTCACTGTTATCAGGGTCCATCCCGCACACCACTCTCGGGACTTCCTTTATCTCATCTTCCTCCATAGCATCTTCGACGTTGTCAAGCGTGTTCTCAATCAACACCCCTTGCGGTGGCTGAGGTTGCAAATTCTCCTTCTGGTCCGGATCCATAAAAGCCTCATCTGGGATTCCCAGGACAAAAGCAGGCTTGAGGCGATTAACGTGTACCGTATTTCGTCGAATATCCGGCAAATCGCGGATTGCATAGGTTACCTCAGTATGCTTGGCAGTGATTATCCACGGACCCGACCAGGGGCTCCAAAACTTTTTAACCGTGCCTGCGGGGGGTTGCATCTCCCGAAGGTACACTTGATCCCCGGGTTCAAAAGTACGGGCGTTCCGTCGTGAATTTATAACGGCGCTGCGCTTCTGCCATGCCTCATGAAGACCCTGTGCAGTCGCCTTACGGGCAATTTGCAAGTTCCTCAGCATTACATTTTCGTCGGTCCTGGTGGTCAATTCCTGGAGTGAATTATTTGGCAGCCTCAGCTCCCGTCCATAGGTTAGGAAGTTTGGTGTGAAACCCGTAGTCTTATGCGGGGTGGCCCGGTAGGCAGCCAGTGCCATAGGTAGCACCGCCTCCCATGCAGTGGTTTTCTTGGTAATCTTGGCAATTATGTTGGCAAGTGTCCTATGGAAGCGTTCGCATACCCCATTCCCTTCCGGGTGGTAGGCCGTGGTATAGATGTTGCGGATTCCCCATTCCTGACACAACTTTTTGGTCGATTTCGCGGTAAATGCTGTTCCCCTATCAGAGACCAGTCTCTCTGGCACTCCATGCACGGGAATATATTTACCGGCGAGAACCCGTGCCACCGTGGTTGCGGTACAGTCCGTAGTCACATATGCCTCAGCATATTTAGTGAAATGGTCCACCATGGTCAACAGGTACTTAACACCGGACCCAGCCGATAAGGGACCGACAAAATCTATCCCCACAATTTGGCCCGGTCGACCAGGCAACAACGGCTTCTGGATGGGATTTTTTAGCCCGGGCGGAGTATTCCTCTTCAAGCATGTGGCGCAGCTCTGTACATACTCCCGCACCTCTCTAGCCAGCCCAGGCCAATGCCCCAGGCGCCTTACCGTTCTCGTGGTGACCTCCGCACCGGGGTGACCAGCCCATTCATTCTGATGACATCGCTGCATCAACCATGTGCGCAGGGAACTGGGTATCAATGGGACCCACTCATACTGCCCATCGTGTCTAGTCCTTATTTCCCAGACGCCTCCCGTTTTTCGGATCCGCTCTGGTTGACTACCCAGCGTTACGGCCTGTATCCACGGATCAATTTCTTGTGCGGCCACCATAAGCTCTCGGGGAAAGTCCAGGCTGACCGAAGCGATATTCATACGGCTGAGTCCATCCGCGTGTCCCATCTGTTTACCGGGGCGATATCGTGGCACGAAGTCGTACTCCCCGAGTCGTAGGACCCATCGTCCAATTCGGGACGTCGGATCTCTCAAGTGCATGGCGGCTGTGAGGGCCATATGGTCAGTCTGAAGCTCGAACGTCCGTCCCAGCAGATACTCCTGGAAATGTCTGACGGCCCACACAACCGCCAGCAGCTCCCGCTCAGTCACCGAGTACCGTGTCTCCACCGGATTCAGCTTACGGCTGGCGTAGGCGATAGGTCGCTCTTCGCCCTCAAATTCCTGCGAGAGCACTGCCCCCAGGGCCGATCCCGAAGCATCCGTGGCCAAGATAAAAGGCTTTGATAAATCCGGGTACGCCAACACTGGCTCGCTCGCCAGGCGGTTCTTGAGTTCATCGAACGCAGCCTGCTGTTTCTCGGTCCACTCAAACGGAACCGATTTTTTGAGGAGGTCAGTCAAGGGTGCCGAAATCTCTGAGAAATTGGGTATAAACCTGCGGTAGAACCCCGCGAGACCCAGGAATGACTGCAGCCGTGTAGTCGTGGTAGGGATCGGGAAGGTTCGCACCGCATGCGTCTTTTCTGGTTCCGTCAATATACCCTCCGGGGTGATTTTATGCCCCAAAAATCTCACCTCGTGCTTGAGAAAGTCACACTTCGGTAAATTCACCTGCAGGCCCGCCTCCTTCAGTCTCGTAAACACCCGATTCAAGGTCTCCAAATGATCCTCAAGAGTTGAGGATTAGACAATCACGTCATCTAGATACACCAGGCAGTGATTGCCCAACACACCGTCCAACACATCGTTCATCACCCTCTGGAACGTGGCCGGGGCGTTCTTGAGCCCGAATGGCATTTTGTTATACTGAAAGTGACGGCCCAAAACGGAGAAGGCGGTTTTTTCTCTTGACTCGGGATGCATGGGTATTTGGTGATACCCCGAGATCAAGTCTATCGTGGAGAACCACTTACAATTCCCCAAAAGTGAGAGGGTTTCCTGTAGCCGCGGCAAGGGATACGCATCACCCTTCGTTATCTTATTAAGTTGGCGGAAGTCAGTGCAGAATCGCCACTTCTGTTCCTCTCCCGCTGGGGTCTTCTTCTTAACCAACAAAATCGGGGCGCACCATGGGCTCGTCGATGGGGCCACCACCCCAGCGGCCAACAGATCCTTTAGCTGTGTCTCGACGACGTCCCTCAACGCATGTGGGACGGGATATGGTTTATGATGTGTAATGGTTGACGAGGTCGTGACAATCTCATGGGACACGTCAAGGCTACAGCCTTGTCCCGTAGGAGGGTCAAACAACCTCTGAAAATGCAGCATTAATTCTTTAGTGGGGCCGAGTTCTTCTCCCGACAGGTGACTCAATTTTTCTTCGACAGCTCCCGGAAAGTCAGGACGGGCCTCCTCCCACTGGTCGGTCGGAATGGTTTCCCACTCGTCAAGCATTTCCGGATGTACCTCTCCGTTGGATTCCACGTCCGCTACCATTCCCAGTATAACAGGCTTTGCTTCCGGCAACAATGGAGTAACCATATGGTATTCTTCTACTCTGTCATCGGGTTTGTCTATTGGATCCTCCGCGTCAGCCTCCTTCGCTGGTTCACACGGGTCTGCCAATGGCACGTCCGAAATCGTGTCCACGACCGTTTCCTGCGGTGGATTCAACTGCGCCTCCTCAACCCAATCCTCCTTCTCGTCTTGTTCCCTGATCCGTGAGCTCGCTGTAACCTTCTCGGTTTTCTCTGCCTTTGTTCTTCCGATTAGTCCCCGATGCTCACTCCAGATATCCTCCTCCAAATCCGACCCCAACTCCATCGCAGATGTTTCCCGCACCCACCTTTCCACACTCCGGTGCCATCCGACCTCCTTGTATTCGATGGCTTTTGTGTTCAGTTCGCTCGTGTCCATTGGTTGATATGAGGTCCTTTCCTCTGCGGCGGGCATATCCTCTTCCCTCGTCCGTGTTTTCTTTAATGGCTCATTGGGTGGCGCCGTGGGGGGCGTGTCTCGTGTCTTGCCCTGAGGTGTGTTCGTTTTTCCTTTGTGTTTCCTCTTGGGTTGTGTCTCAGACACCCCGCCGGTAGGCGTGTCCCGTGTCCTTTTGCGAGCCACCTCTTGGGAATTTGGTTTGGTGGCTGATAACACAGGGGTGCTAGGGAGGGGCGGACTCGTGCCATCATGGGGTTTTTGGCTATCAAGTGCGCTCAACTCCCTCCCCCGAGTCCTCAGCACCGCACCTTCCCGGTTACATCGTTTCTGTGCCTCAATTGCTCTCACGTGCTCCCTCTCATCGTTTCGTAGTTGGAATCTCATGGCAGGGCCCATCTCGAGAGTCAAGGGTATTTTGCGCAGTACATCCAGCCCTAGAAGGTCCAGGCTGGCATTTTGGTTGGCAAACACAAGGAATGCATGGTCAAAAGCGTACCCGTCGATCTGTGCTCGAATTTTTTGTTTTCCCGCAAAGTGAAGGATCGCTCCATCGGCTCCCCATGCTACGGCATTAGTTGGGTGTAATGGTATGCCGGACACTGGTCGGGCCAACACCGAGAGGGCCGCTCCGGTGTCTATGATCATGTCGCGCTCCTCCGTTCCTAGTTTAACAGTGATGCGCATTGTCCTCGACATCGGTGCTTCGACGGCAGGGATGTGCGGCTCTACCAGGGGTTGTTTGTATTGTACGGCCTCCCTTATGTTATGGAGTCTTATAATCTGTTGCAGTACCCATAGTATTTGTTTCTGATAGAGGCGGATCTCTTCAAGGGATTCGTTACTTTCGCAGTTATGATCGGGACGCTCATTATTAACCGCAGCGAGGTTCCGTGGTTCCCCCACCTCCATGGTGTCTCCGAGTGCCTTCTCTATGTCCTCGGCTTTCTGAAGTGCCTGAGTCACATCGATTGGCCGGTTGGCAACAAAGTGAACCCCGATAGTCCTCTCAATTCCTCTGATAAAGGCGTCAAGCGTCTTCCTCTCCACCCATGCGTTCCTCTCGTGTCTTCTGAGACGGTCTCCTTCCTCTCGTACCGCACAACGTGCCAGGCCGCGCGCTCTGTCGGCAAACTGCCTCAAGGTTTCGGACGGATTACGTTTGATTGTCCATAGTTGAGCTGCGGCTTGTTGTGGGTTTTCTCTTTGAAACCAGGTCATCATGTCTGTCTTCACAACGGTATAGACATTGTCAGCGTCTAGCGTGTCATCGCGATCGATCAAATACTGCTTGGCCGTGCCTCGTGTCTTGGTCCTCAACAGCCGATATTTCTGCTGTTCCGTCAGATTTGCTGTGATAAGGTCGAAATTCGCGAAAAATGAAACGACACTTAACGCGCCTACCACATCTGGGTCCCAAGGCTCGATTTCCGCCATAACAGCTCGCGGTAAGTCATTTTGTTCGTTTGTGTGAGAGGTGGTCGTGAATCTTTGTAAGAGAAGATTCATTTCTCTCATGGTCTGGGTCATGGTTTCCACGACTTCTAGTCCCACCGTAGGTTTTGCCTGTGGTGCCTCAACATCAGTGTCACTGACATCCACATCATCGATCGGAATTGTATGATCGTGTTTTCGTGTCCTTGGTGAAAAGACGTTAGTCGGTGTTTTCGTCATGTCTTTGTGTGTAAACATTTGGATTTCAACAAGAAATATGTGAAACGGGATAAAATGCCCACGTTTCGTCAAAATGCAATAAAAAAATGAAATATAGACAAAAATAGAAATTTCTCGAAGCTTTTCCCAGATTTACAATAGTCGGATGCACATCCTACCTATTAGTTCACCTGATCAGCTTTTGGAAATTTAATTGTTGTTCGGTTGAATTTAATTTCACAGTAAACACGTGGCTAACGAATAATATTTTATTTGTGTGAGTTCGTCGCAAGGCTAACTCGCGATCAATCCCACTTGCTGCCACCAATTTGTAAGCCGTTGTTGCTTTAGCTTGTGTGCTTTTACTTGGCTTGACAAATGGGATACCAGTATTGAGTACAAGTCCCAACACTGCCACCAATTTGTAAGCCCGCTTGTCCAGGTAAAGTTGACAAATGAAGTTAGTTACCTGGCCCAAGCAGCAACTAAGTAGATTCCTGAAGGGAATCTACCCTGTGTTTGACTGTGAAATGAGGGGAGTCGAAAAAGACCGAAACAACTTAAATCTACGTTAATTTTAGGATAATATAGGGTAATTACCTGTGAAGTATGGTAGCTCTTCGAAGGTGTTGACTCCTGGGTTGATGAAAATAATAATAAATGATGCTTTGAAACCTGAAGGGTGTTTTATTTTACCTCGGACCTCCAAGCGTGTCCCGTGCCAGAAGGGCGTGTCCTGCGTGTCCTCTGTGTCACTCGTGTCTTCATGTCTGAGACACGAATAACCCAGTTGACCACGAGGTTGTGTTTTCTCCGAAATTGTGTCCTAAGGACACGACCTGATGGGTCTGAAACGCAATAAAGAGATTATGAAATTCGACTTAGTTATTTTACCCCTAGTTGCTGATACTGATCTGATGCAGGGTGAACTCAAAGATAACCACAGAAATGGAGTAAAATACCAGATAAGAAATTTATTATACAAGTAATGGAATGTTTTGATGTACAAGCCTGAAGGGCGCAGTTCTGACGTTTCCAATTATTAACACAATAGGCGATTTGACAATGAAGACAAAATGGTTCAAATAGTTAACTTTCTTACAAGCAATACCTTCAGTGTCCTTTCTCTTTACAATTTCCAATGCCGTGTCTTTACCGTGTTCCGTGTCTTATCAATATTACAATTTGAATCCTTTCTCGTTTTCCGTTTTACAAAGCTTTACTGTACCAAATTTCAATCGAATCAACTCTAATTTCTACACTGTTTTTCTTTCACCTGCCTAATTATTTTGGCCAAAATAGATTAGGTTATATTTGTCTGTGCACTCACGTGTTGGGCCCGAAGGTATCCTCGACGGTCTTGATGCGGATGATTTGTAGGGATGATGTCTCGAAGAGTCCAGGGAATTTACTACCACTGACTTTTAAAGAACAAGGGATGGGGGTGACTTTCAGCTGGAACTTAGTCGTCGCGCTTTTGGGGGAAGAACGTTCGGCCGGGACCTACTTGTTCGAGCTCTCAGGACGGTGTGATGGCCGACGTGGGCCACTTGCGTCTCCGTGCACCGCCTCGAGGGATTCCGAATGCACTCTGACGGCAGTTTTGTGAATCGGGACTTAGATAACAGTGATAAATGTTTGATTATTAATTTTTGTTGTGTCGTCCGTTTGCGATTTGTGCTGTCCCGTTTCATTGTCTTCTCATTGCTTTATTCATCCGGCTCGTTCTCTGATTTCTTTCTTCTGGCTCGCTGTTCTGTGCAAGTGAAATAAGGGTCACTTAATCCAAGGCATGAGTCGTAAAATCTCAACTTAGTCGTAGAATCCCAGTTGCGTGAGTTTAACACCCCGTATAGAAAATAGTTAATCGTTGTGCGATAATTTTCACCCTTTTTACATCATGAATCTACAGTCGAGATTTACTGAATTGATTGAATTTTTAATCAACTAGTTTAAATGTTGTGGTATTATACTTTGGAGGTCTACCTAGTCAAATCACTAAAAATAAAGACACTTTTTTTTATATTGCTTGTGTATTTGTATTATTCGTTTTCGTATTCCTACATTCTTCCAACTGTCGCTTTGCAATAATGTTATTGATGCGCGGGAGCAAATAAGGTTTGGTGTAGGTATTTATATTATCTTGTATCCTATAAGACAAGATAGTGGATTGGATATTTTTGTCTTTAATAATTAAGTCCCTTCTAGCAGTAGCTTAGTTAGGAAGAGCTCTCTGAATACATTCTATTGATCTGAATCCGTAATATGAAGTGATAACTAGGCTGTTACACCTATATTAGAACGAGGGAAATAAAGAGACGTTGGGGTTACAGAGAAGAAATTTAGACAAACTTGGAGAAATTTCAAAACATTTTGAAAAGACGGAAATTAATATTTATGTTGCCTCAAAACAGTACTCCTTTACTGCCGTTACTTTCCACCTACTTTCTTTTTGACATCTATTTGAGCCAGAATGAATCTTCGTGATTAAATATTAGGACAGGTAGTTGAGACCTTGAGTTGGGTTTTTTTTCTACCATTGATAAAATAATGATTGTACTTGGAAATATTCCAGTCTTTCGGTGCCTCATGGGAATAATTGATTCACCTTATTGTAATCACTGCCACAATGTTCAATGGGTAGATGATATGAACGAAATTTCCTCACAACGGAGAGTATTGCTTGTAGAAACGGAGAGTATTGCCTATAATATAGGCAAATCATATTATGATAGAAACCATCCTGAGCCATCTCAAAATCAATTTCGATTCTACCGCAATGGAAAAGCTATATCAGTTTGCTAAGGATTGTCAATTGTCATTATGATCACTATCATGCCCCTTAAACATTTACACACATCTCATTCTTTTACTCACACCTAGCAATTCCCGCAAATCACAAACGATTATGATTCATTTTTCTATCGCATCGTAAATAATACAAAAGTTATCAACTTTGACTCTCGCAACATTATCCACTATTTCACCAAAGTAATCATTAAATGTCTGGCTTGGCTCCAGCCAAGACATTAAAATTAGAAGAGTTTGAGTTGAGGAGAACTTCCTCGCAGTCCCGCAAGAGTGCATTCGGAATCCCTCAGGGCGGTGCATCGAGACGCAAGTGACGTGGGCCGCCCGGTCTAGAACGTTTCCCCCTCCTCTCAGTCACGTGATCCACGGCCTCCTGTAGTCCTCAGGCTGCCATCCGGCTTTGGTCGAAGCTCCTTGTTGCCGCTGCGGACACAAGCTGTTGGTGTCTTCCTTTGGCTTCGTGGTTGAATCAGGGCTCGGACGCCTCAGATGGTGTTCGGCGTCCTTATTGTAGGGGGGCGGACCACGCCCCCGTAGAGCTGGCCCGGATTACCCCTCCACAGTCCTTCGCCGCAGGTGGCTCTGTGGGGGCGGCATCTTGGGGTTCAGGAAGGGGGGTGTTGTTACTTTACCCCAGCCCCGTCACATTGGTTTCATTCGTGAGCAGGGGCTCACAGCAGATAGCCTCTGTAATGTTGAGGGAAAGGCTGGCAAGGCTCAGTGATCCATACTGGACCCAGGACAACAGTGTGGCACCTAGACTGAAGACCCAGACAAGCTTCACTTCTGCAGTGGCAAGGATTGAGGAGGAGCATGCCATCTCTCTTGGCCCGAGAGAAGCTTTTCTTGGTTCAATGCCAATCCTGAGCACTCCCCAGCTAAGACTAGACCTCGTTAGAGAGGTTAGTAAGGAGCTGTGTTCATCCCAGGAGCAGAGATCCCTTGCCCTGGCGACTATAGAGGAGAGATATCCACCTGAAACATGGCTGCATGTCTACACTGACGGATCCGCCCAAAACTCGACCACCAATGCAGGAGCAGGAGTTTTCTCCAACTCTTTCCAACTTAGTGCTCCCGTTGGACAGTCAGCCTCCAACTTTGACGGGGAGGTCGAAGCCATTTCTATGGCTCTGGGCAAGTGCCTGAGGAGAACTGACACCAGAGTCGCAATTTTTGTGGACTCCATGGCAGCTCTCCAAGCCGTGTGTAACGCTAGAGGAGATGACGACAGTTCCATTGTAAGAAGGTCCAAGCAACGAGCACACGAGCTGATCAGCAGAGGAGTGGAACTGGTGCTTCAGTGGATTCCCGGACACTGTGGAGTGTATGGGATTGAGGAAGCTGATCGTCTGGCGAGAGAGGGTGCCCTTTCCGCCCAATTTGAGAATAGCGTCACGTACCACACTTCCAAAAGAGCTATTAAGACCTGTATTATGAAATCTTTGGAAGTAAGGCAGCAGCGGGAAGCTGAAGGTAGGAAGTGGCAATCACTGACTACAAAACGGACGGATTCCACATAACCTTCCTCGACTAGTAGCTGTAGCCTGTTTTAGGCTAACCACAGGCCATGACTACCTCCAAGGCGACCTGCATAGAATAGGTGTATTTCAAAGCCCGGATTGTGTGCTCTGTGGAGGCGGGTTCATGGATGGTCAACATCTGCGTAATTGTCCAGAGCTTGAAGACGTCCGTGCATCCTTGGAGGCCGAAAATTGTATTTATTTCAGAAACTCGACGTTATATTGGGCTGCGAGAAGACGAATGGCTGAAGTTGCCGCAAACCGTCGAGGCATAAGATAAAAAAAAAAAAAGTCTCAGCTCTCACACCACATTGTGTTTGTACCTCACAACATGATCCATCACCGTCAAAAGCGAAGAGGAAGAAGCGGTGCGTTATCATTTCTTTATCAGTAACTGTCCGGCTGTGTTCTTTTACATTTTTTGTGAATTAGTTTCAACATTTTACTTAATACTTTTACTTTAATACCCTCAAATTCCTGTCCGTCGTTCAAAATAGGAGGTTGAGATCACATTCGTTTGTTCCGTAAGGTATTCCGTGGAATCTACTTTCTGTATCTTCCCTGGAACATAGCTCATCAACTCATGTAAAATGGCTCAACAAGTTGGTACGTAATTTGTGAATATGTTATGATTATGGTACCACGTTATGTTGGTAAATATTAGTTGTTATGGGGTAACAAGCCTTAACAGTTTGATTATTATGCTGCTTGGCTAGGAGTACCTACATTAAATGTTTGACTGGTGGCATCCTCCAAAAGGAAGGCAATTTCTCCTAATTCATTGGCTTACGTGTTGTTGAATACGACTCGAGAAAACTATAGTACTGTAGAATAATAGAATAATTTACGAGGTAAGACGGAGCAACAATTGCAGGACATGACGTTTGCATTCAAATTTCTAGACGAAGAAAGAGAAGAATAGTACAAGATAGAAGAATAGTAACAACATTTAGGTGTATTTTTTTATACAATGGTAATTATGTATAGGGTGTGTAGTTAGTACGATGGTCATTATTTAAACTATGGGTTGCGAAGAAAAGAGCAAGAAGAACCATTATATCAGCTTCTAGTCAATATTAGGTTCCTTGCATAGTCAGGAGGTAGCCTACGATTATTCATGTTCCCATGTCACCATTCAATTATTGCTCTCGTTAATAATAATGATACTAACTGTAGATTGGTTTTCAGATGAACCAAGGCTGTCAGAAGTTGCATTCGATAACAAGTGAGTCAAATTTACGCATCTTCTTTAGTTTCAACTTCAAGAATACCTTCTTAAGTATTCCTCTAGCATTCGACTGCTCTGGGGGCGAAAAAACCATTTTGCAATCGCAATAAACTTTTAATTTTTAGAACGGAAAATTTCGATTTTCTTCCGCTGATATCCATTTTGAAACTTTCTAGAACGATTCCTGGAGTTTTTCAATCACCACATTAGGTACTCTTACGTACCTATGTAGTTCCGGAAGATGACTACCAATTGTTTGCGAAATTTTCAAATTTGTGCTAAAATACTCATAATAACAAACGGAAAGAGTTCATTAGCTAGGAATTTTGGACAACCCTAAGGGGTCAAAAAGCATATCGCACCCCGGCTAGAAAAGTGACACAATCCAAAAAGCACGATTTTTCAGGACAGCGAAAAAACAAAATGGCCTTGACTAAAAACTCTACAGCATCTTTCTAAACCTACTACCAATCGAACCAGTTTTTTCTTGTTTATAGAGGATAACTTCTTTAGAATGGAAATATGCCATAAAATTCGTTTTTAAATGTTGTTTGGCGTCTCAAATATTGATTGAACAAATTATTTTTGAGTTATGCCACTTTTCGTGGTACACTTTCATGTGCTTTTCGCAGTTGCGACGTCATCCCAACTCTTGATAAGTGCTAACTTGAAGTTCTTCCTCTGAAGATCTTGCCGAATTGTTCTTAACAGTAGTATTTTAGGGATGGGTGTTACGAAAATGGCAACATCGATAATAGAAACAGGTTTATTCTCATTAAATAGGTAGTGTAAGCTGCCAACCCGGAAGGGGTCGGCAAATAACGTTGTGTAGGGAAAAGGGAGGGGGAAATGACAAGAATATGAATGGCTGCAACTTAAAGTTAGGTATGAAATTTATACTTAGCTTCGTTGCGCAACGGTAGAGCGGAAGCGGCAGATGCGGTAGGCGTTACTTGTATAACCTGAAAATGGAGCACTTCCCTGAAGGGGCTTCACCACGTTGCTCAAAAAAAGAAAATAAAAGGATTGCAATGCGACGTGGCGCAATTTAACTATGTAATGCCTAGGGGTGAAGGTATGATATTGTACTCTTACTGTGCTTCCAGTATTTACCACTTTGAGAAATTTCAGGTGTTGCTTGGACAAAGAACTCAAGAAAATACGTTGCAGTGAAATATAATGAACTCGAAAGTGCAATGCAAAACAAAAATATGAATGTACAACTTTGAATGGTACAAATAAACTCAATTTAAACAGAAGCAATTCGTTGTTGGTTATTTCAATCCCAGATAATATCTTATACGAAAGAAAAGGTAAGTATGAGGTTGGTATGACAAGGTTAAGATGATTATTTTAGTGTAATCAACCATATGTTTTACGAATAGCTGCTTAAAGGCAACTATGCAGAAAATGGTAAGCCTATCACGGTAGATTTCGGAATAAGTCTCTGTCTCAACCCTACCTATGATTATTGGCCAATAAGGAAAACAATTCGCACTCACGTTGCTGAAACTCGTTGAGGCGGGTTCCGGTGTGATGCAGGGTATTCAGTTGTCCAAAAGGGTAGTCAGAAGAATGCAGAGGTCGACCAAACAGGAGAGGGGAATCACTACTACGACTGTTTGGCTTTAAAAGAGGTTTTCGGTATAAGAGAGCAATGTTGAATTTTAAAGTTGCGCAATAAATTGCAGAACGAAAGGGGGCAGTTGCAGTTGATGTCTGTGGAAGTCTTACAACTGTTAACTGAGGGATGGTAGCAGAGAGCAGGCAGGAAGTGAAGTGGGGAGGCCGGCGCGCAGCCTTATATACGCTCCCCTCCACGCTTGGTGGCTCCCTCGAAGCCCACTGGTGGGAGGCCCCTCCCGGCGCTGTGATGTGCTAGACTCCCGATCCCTGTAGTCAGTGTGATTCCCGATCCTTCCTCTTTTCTCAATCTTTCCGTTTTTCCTCTAGTTTTCTCGTTCCTTTCCCAATCTTTTCATCCTTTTTCCTCTATCCTGGTCCTGATGCTTGAATAGCAGAACCTGTGAGCTGCGGCTCACATTCCCCGTCGTTCCGGAAGCCAGCATTGTCAACGACAATGCTGGGTATCGGCAATGGTGTGGAAGGGTATGTACGTCTGAGGGCAACCTCATACTCGTACCGACGACACCCCGCACAAAGGTCGGGTCTCCGGTCTGCACTGTGATCCTCGCCGCATGTGGCTAATGCGTTGCCCTTGCGATGCGCCCTCTTCAACCTCTCCCAAAACTCCTTACAGGCGTAACACCGGAAGGCCACCAACTGGGTGCATCGTCTGTTACATATTGGGCACCTTGCTCTCTTTTTCTTGTGTTGCTTTGCCTGCGACGGTTGGTACTTCTTCAAAACGATCTTGGGAATGGATCGGGGTGAGTGTGTTCCGACCTCAATTGCGACCTGTGGCTCTCGTACCGGCGTCGGCAGCAATGGGCGTTCCTCCCCACTGTCACTTTGAGATGAAGGTGGTAGCGGAATGCGGCTTCCTCGGCGTTGCTGCAATGGCAACTCACGGAATGGTGAGATTGGCCTTGTGGGTGAGCGTCGTGGTACCGGACTCGGTGTGGTGGACCTTGCTCGTGAGGTAGATGCCACCGGAGATCTACGGGCAACGACGGTTCCTCCCGCGTCTCCTGGTCCCCTCTCAGATGGCTGCGACTGGGAAGAGGTACTCGGAGTCATTGGTGGGTTGACATTGGTTGCTGGTAAGGAAACGACAATCCTTGCCGCAAGTGGCTCTGTGGTCTCCAAGCCCAATGTCCTCCTCAGTTCCTGTATCTCCCTCCGATCCGTTGCTTGCTCTCTCAAGATTTCGTCCCGCTCCGTCCTCCATTGCTCCCGTTGCTCTAACAAGACATCCCTCTCCTGTGCGATCCGCTGATACTGCGGAATCCATCTTGCCAATCTCATCATTGCCACTACGGCGGCGTGACTGTTAGCGGCTCTCGTCATGTGCATGTCGGCCCTCCCGGCATAGCGGATACAATTGACTATCCCGGCCAAGGTGTTCTGCGGTGCATTGCACGGTTCGGGTGTGGTTACCGTGTCCTCCGGTATGGTAGCATTCGCCTCTGTTTCCTCTTGGAACGTGTCAAAAATTTGTTGGACCGCTTCATCAAAAGGGGGGTCCCCCTCCATCCCGGCAGCTTGTTCGCTGTTGAGATTGTCTTGACGGTTGATGAGAAACTGCTTGGCTGTTCCGCGCGCTTTAGCTCGCAGAAGGCGGATTTTCTGGGTCGCGGAAAGGTTCACAGCTACCGCGTCAAAATTCGCAAAAAACGAGGTCACATTTAGCGCTCCTATCGCGTCGGGGTCCCACGGGTCAATTTCAAGAAATAGGGATCTAGGAATATCGTCTGGATCTCCCCCCCGAGTTACTTGGTTATAATTTTTAAGCAGTATGGTCATCTCTCGCATTGTTTGCGTCATGGAGTCAATGGAATCGGCCCCCACCGTAATAGGAGATGTAGAGCGGTCGTCGTCAAAACGGTTCTTTCCTGGACTCGACATTGTGCAGAATAATTTGCGTCACACAAAGCTAAAAATTAGTCAGTCTTGGTCTGGTCGTTGCGCAACGGCGCAATGTCAATTGAAACAACAGGTGGAAAATTTTAGCCGTATTGCACAACGGTGCGGCTCGTGGAATGCTACCGTCCTTTTCACAACGGTGCGTAAAACAATGAAATTTGGCACAACGGTGCAACAAGAAATGAAATTTCGCACAATGGTGCAATGCAAAAATCAAAACTATAGTCGCAATTGGCGACAATGGCGCACTTTTCCTTTGGCGTACAACTTCGGATATGGGATGCACCCTACCTATCCTACAGCTAATCACCTGCTCAATAGTGGTTTTTCTGACTAAAATTGTTCGTACACAAGGCTCCGCCAAATGTGTACCTGACCTTAAGTTGCTTTATGAATTTAAGGGGAATTGAATTTAAAATTGCGTTGCTTGTGCAACGGACAACGTTATATGTGATCCCACCGCTGCCACCAATTTGTAAGCTGCCAACCCGGAAGGGGTCGGCAAATAACGTTGTGTAGGGAAAAGGGAGGGGGAAATGACAAGAATATGAATGGTTGCAACTTAAAGTTAGGTATGAAATTTATACTTAGCTTCGTTGCGCAACGGTAGAGCGGAAGCGGCAGATGCGGTAGGCGTTACTTGTATAACCTGAAAATGGAGCACTTCCCTGAAGGGGCTTCACCACGTTGCTCAAAAAAGAATAAAAGGATTGCAATGCGACGTGGCGCAATTTAACTATGTAATGCCTAGGGGTGAAGGTATGATATTGCACTATTACTGTGATTTCAGTATTTACCACTTTGAGAAATTTCAGGTGTTGCTTGGACAAAGAACTCAAGAAAATACGTTGCAGTGAAATATAATGAACTCGAAGGTGCAATGCAAAACAAACATATGAATGTACAACTTTGAATGGTACAAATAAAATCAATTGAAACAAAAGCAATTCGTTGTTGGTTATTTTCAATCCCAGATCATATTTTATACGAAAAAAAAGGTAAGTATGAGGTTGGTATGACAAGGTTAAGATGATTATTTTAGTGTAATCAACAATATGTTTTACAAATAGCTGCTTAAAGGCAACTATGCAGAAAGTGGTAAGCCTATCACGGTAGATTTCGGAATAAGTCTCTGTCTCAACCCTACCTATGATTATTGGCCAATAAGGAAAACAATTCGCACTCACGTTGCTGAAACTCGTTGAGGCGGGTTCCGGTGTGATGCAGGGTATTCAGTTGTCCAAAAGGGTAGTCAGAAGAATGCAGAGGTCGACCAAACAGGAGAGGGGAATCACTACTACGACTGTTTGGCTTTAAAAGAGGTTTTCGGTATAAGAGAGCAATGTTGAATTTTAAAGTTGCGCAATAAATTGCAGAACGAAAGGGGGCAGTTGCAGTTGATGTCTGTGGAAGTCTTACAACTGTTAACTGAGGGATGGTAGCAGAGAGCAGGCAGGAAGTGAAGTGGGGAGGCCGGCGCGCAGCCTTATATACGCTCCCCTCCACGCTTGGTGGCTCCCTCGAAGCCCACTGGTGGGAGGCCCCTCCCGGCGCTGTGATGTGCTAGACTCCCGATCCCTGTAGTCAGTGTGATTCCCGATCCTTCCTCTTTTCTCAATCTTTCCGTTTTTCCTCTAGTTTTCTCGTTCCTTTCCCAATCTTTTCATCCTTTTTCCTCTATCCTGGTCCTGATGCTTGAATAGCAGAACCTGTGAGCTGCGGCTCACATTCCCCGTCGTTCCGGAAGCCAGCATTGTCAACGACAATGCTGGGTATCGGCAATGGTGTGGAAGGGTATGTACGTCTGAGGGCAACCTCATACTCGTACCGACGACACCCCGCACAAAGGTCGGGTCTCCGGTCTGCACTGTGATCCTCGCCGCATGTGGCTAATGCGTTGCCCTTGCGATGCGCCCTCTTCAACCTCTCCCAAAACTCCTTACAGGCGTAACACCGGAAGGCCACCAACTGGGTGCATCGTCTGTTACATATTGGGCACCTTGCTCTCTTTTTCTTGTGTTGCTTTGCCTGCGACGGTTGGTACTTCTTCAAAACGATCTTGGGAATGGATCGGGGTGAGTGTGTTCCGACCTCAATTGCGACCTGTGGCTCTCGTACCGGCGTCGGCAGCAATGGGCGTTCCTCCCCACTGTCACTTTGAGATGAAGGTGGTAGCGGAATGCGGCTTCCTCGGCGTTGCTGCAATGGCAACTCACGGAATGGTGAGATTGGCCTTGTGGGTGAGCGTCGTGGTACCGGACTCGGTGTGGTGGACCTTGCTCGTGAGGTAGATGCCACCGGAGATCTACGGGCAACGACGGTTCCTCCCGCGTCTCCTGGTCCCCTCTCAGATGGCTGCGACTGGGAAGAGGTACTCGGAGTCATTGGTGGGTTGACATTGGTTGCTGGTAAGGAAACGACAATCCTTGCCGCAAGTGGCTCTGTGGTCTCCAAGCCCAATGTCCTCCTCAGTTCCTGTATCTCCCTCCGATCCGTTGCTTGCTCTCTCAAGATTTCGTCCCGCTCCGTCCTCCATTGCTCCCGTTGCTCTAACAAGACATCCCTCTCCTGTGCGATCCGCTGATACTGCGGAATCCATCTTGCCAATCTCATCATTGCCACTACGGCGGCGTGACTGTTAGCGGCTCTCGTCATGTGCATGTCGGCCCTCCCGGCATAGCGGATACAATTGACTATCCCGGCCAAGGTGTTCTGCGGTGCATTGCACGGTTCGGGTGTGGTTACCGTGTCCTCAGGTATGGTAGCATTCGCCTCTGTTTCCTCTTGGAACGTGTCAAAATTTGTTGGACCGCTTCATCAAAAGGGGGGTCCCCCTCCATCCCGGCAGCTTGTTCGAGCTGCTGTTGCGACATCCTGCGAACATATAGAAAACTTGGCTAAGCATCCCTGCCCGAGGAAAAGTTGCATGTGATTTTAAATGGGCCATTTTGATAGGTTTGAGCCAGAGAACGGAAAACACTTGTTGACTTGAAGAGTCCTAATTAAATTGGTTGACTTGAAGAGTCCTAATTAAATTGGTTGACTTGAAGAGTCCTAATTAAATTGGTTGACTTGAAGAGTCCTAATTAAATTGGTTGACTTGAAGAGTCCTAATTAAATTGGTTGACTTGAAGAGTCCTAATTAAATTGGTCGACTCGACGAGTCCTAATTAAATTGGTCGACTCGACGATTCCAACCACGGGAACAATTCCCTCATTTTCATCGGTAAAGTTTTCGTTCCTATTAGTCAGTAAGTTAGTTGTAGCTTGTGTGACGGCCCCCATATGTAGCTTACGATAATCTACAGGTTCTCGCTGCCTCAATTTGTAGGGTGAAGCAGTTACTTGGTGTTCCTGGATTGTTGGGGAAACTTCTTCCGTCACGTCGTTACTGCTGAGGTTTTGATCATCGTTGCTTGGTTCCTCCTTTATGGGTAAAGGGACGGTGCACTGCTCTTGCGGTGGAAGCGTGAGGGCGTCGACGAACTGTTCGTCCTCGTCATCCGAGGGTTCTTCTGGTGCGCTTGTGCCGGGCCCCGGAACGCTGGACGTTGCAGATGTAGTTGCTAGTGGTTCGCTCTCCCACTCGGACGTTTGACCATTTTCACTCCGATCATCTTGGTCCAATTCTACCGGTTCCGGTCTCGGTACGTTGTCCTCGGACGGCTGTGCGATTGGTTCATTGGTATCCACGAAGGCGTCGTCCGGTATACCTGACACAAATGCCGGTTTCAATCGATTTAGATGAACAGTTTGTTGTCGGATGTCCGCCGTATCTCGAATTTGGTAAGTCAGGTCAGAATGTTTTCGGGTGACCACCCACGGCCCCGACCACGGGCTCCAAAATTTGCGAGCGGCTCCCGATGGTGGCTGAAGATCTCTCAAATACACTTGATCTCCCACTTTAAAGGATCGTGCGGTTCGTCTCAAGTTTATTGCCTCGCTTCGTTTTTGCCAAGCTTTATGCAAATAATGCATGGTTGCATTGCGTGCCTGCTGAAGGTTGCGCAATCTTGCAACGCCCTCGACCCCCGTTGCTAGTCCCTGCAACGATTCATTCGGTAACCGCAACTCTCTCCCAAAAGTGAGGAAGTTGGGCGTGAAGCCGGTGCTTTTGTGAGGTGTTGCTCTATAGGCTGCCAAGGCAACAGGTATCATAGCCTCCCATGCCGTGGTGCGTTTGCAAATCTTAGCGAGAATAGTGGCAAAAGTCCTATGGAAACGCTCACATACCCCGTTGCCCTCCGGGTGGTATGCCGTCGTGAAAATTTGTTGAACTCCCCACTTTTCACACAGTTCTCTGGTCGAGCTAGCAGTGAAGGCAGTCCCTCTGTCAGACACCATGCGTTCCGGAACTCCGTGGGTTGGAATGTACTTGGTTGCTAGGACCCGAGCAACGGTTGCGGCGGAACAATCAGGGACCGCATATGCTTCGGCATATTTCGAAAAATGGTCCACCGCCGTCATAATGTAGCGTGAAGTACCTCCAGTTGCAATGGGTCCCACGAAATCTACTCCCACTATTTGTCCTGGACGTTCCGGGAGCAATGGCTTTTGTATTGGCTGTTTGAGATTATTGGGAGTCATTCTTTTCTGACAGGTATCACAGGCTCGGACGAACTGCTGCACATCTTTTCGTAATCCGGGCCATATTCCTAGTCGGCGCACAAGTTTTTCCGTGACCTCAGCCCCCGGGTGACCCGCCCAGATATTGCGGTGGCACCGGTGCATCAACCACTCGCGCAACGTCCCTGGCATCATGGGGACCCATTCATCTTGTCCGTCGTTTCGCACCTGTGCTTCCCAGACACCTGATCTGCATCGTACGCGATCCTGATATCTGCTGGTCACGGTGGCTTGTATCCAGACATCTAAATTTTGGGCTGCGATCATCAACTCTTTCGGGAATTCCAAGGTTAATGCTGCAATGCCGACCCGGCTGAGGCCATCGGCGTGCGCCATTGCTGTTCCCGGGCGGTATCTCGGGATGTAATCATACTCCGCCAGTCTCATGATCCATCTTCCTATGCGGGACGTAGGGTCCTTGAGTCTGAGTGCCGCCGTTAGTGCCATATGGTCCGTTTGTAGTTCGAAAGTAGCGCCTAGTAAGTATTCCTGAAAATGCCGAATGGCCCAGACCACGGCCAACAACTCCCTTTCAGTTACGGAGTATCTCGTCTCCGCCGGGTTCAATTTACGGCTTGCGAACGCCACCGGTCGCTCCTCCCCGTCCACTTCTTGGGATAACACCGCTCCCAATGCGACACCCGATGCGTCCGTTGCCAATATGAAGGGTTGATCCAAATCCGGATATGCTAGGACCGGTTCAGACGCGAGCTGTTGTTTTAACGTCTCGAAAGCCTGTTGCTGATCTTCGGTCCACTCGTACGGCGCAGTTTTCTTCAAAAGGTTGGTCAAGGGTACCGACGTTGCTGCATAGTCAGGGATGAAACGGCGATAGAATCCGGCTAGACCCAGGAACGACTGCAGTTGGTTCTTTGTAGTGGGAACTGGGAATTCGTGGATGGCACGAGTCTTTTCGGAATCTGTCAATAGTCCCGTGCGAGTCACCTTGTGTCCGAGGAATTTTACCTCGCTTTTTAAGAATTCACATTTTGGCAAATTGACTTGAAGGCGGGCATCCTGGAGGCGATCGAACACCCTGGTCAGCTTTTCCAAATGTTCCTCCCGTGTTGCGGCGAAGACAATAACGTCATCGAGGTAGACGAGACAATCCCGTCCCAGGAGGCCGTCTAACACGTCATTCATAACCCTTTGGAACGTTGCCGGGGCATTTTTAAGTCCGAAAGGCATCTTGTTGTACTCGAAGTGCCTGCCCAAAACGGAGAAGGCTGTTCGCTCCTTGGATTCCGCGTGAACGGGTATTTGGTGATACCCGGAGATCAAGTCGAGGGTAGAAAAGTATTTACTTCCCCCCAACAAGGCCAGTGTCTCCTGCATTCTTGGTAGCGGATATGCATCGCCCTTTGTGATGCGATTCAGTAATCGAAAGTCGGTGCAGAAACGCCACTTCTGCTCCTCGCCCGGCGGTGTCTTTTTCTTTACTAGAAGAACTGGGGCGCACCACGGGCTTTTAGACGGGCGAATGATGTCGTTGGCGAGCATATCTTTGACTTGCTCCTCTACAATGGGACGGAGTGCGTGTGGTATCGGATACGGCTTTTGCGCCGTTATAGTTGCCTGGGTTGGTTCGATGCGATGAGCCACCTCAAGACTACACCTGTCCGCTGACGGCGGTCGAAACAACGGCTCAAATCGTTCCAGCACGACTCGAGTTGGTGCGGCGTCATCGGGATCAAGATGTCCCAACTTTTCTGATACTACCTCGTCAAATTCGGGTTTTGGTTCATCCCACTGGTCGGTGGGGATCAGTTCCCACTCCTCCGGATGTTCCAGGAGGGAGCGTGTTTCTTCGCCTTCCTCCATCTGGTCATTCTCCTCTAATGACTCCTCCTCGGCGGCTGCGAGGTTTTCTCGTTGACGCATATCCAGATTCCCAGTGGCCTGTAGTTGAGCTATGATGTTCGTTAGTGAGGCGGGTTGCGTTGCTGGAGACAACGTTATAAAAATGAATTTAAAATTGGCGTTACACCTGCAATGAAGTCGCGTTGTGGTGCAATGGTCAGCGTTGTTGTATATAAATTTGAATTTAAAATTGCATTGCTGAAGGCAATTACACAACGTTAAAGCGTTACAGAATAAAATTTGGGGTTCGTTACGAGGCTTGCCTCGTAAAAAATCCCGTTCGCTGCCACCAATTTGTAAGCTGCCAACCCGGAAGGGGTCGGCAAATAACGTTGTGTAGGGAAAAGGGAGGGGGAAATGACAAGAATATGAATGGCTGCAACTTAAAGTTAGGTATGAAATTTATACTTAGCTTCGTTGCGCAACGGTAGAGCGGAAGCGGCAGATGCGGTAGGCGTTACTTGTATAACCTGAAAATGGAGCACTTCCCTGAAGGGGCTTCACCACGTTGCTCAAAAAAAGAAAATAAAAGGATTGCAATGCGACGTGGCGCAATTTAACTATGTAATGCCTAGGGGTGAAGGTATGATATTGCACTATTACTGTGATTTCAGTATTTACCACTTTGAGAAATTTCAGGTGTTGCTTGGACAAAGAACTCAAGAAAATACGTTGCAGTGAAATATAATGAACTCGAAGGTGCAATGCAAAACAAAAATATGAATGTACAACTTTGAATGGTACAAATAAACTCAATTTAAACAGAAGCAATTCGTTGTTGGTTATTTCAATCCCAGATAATATCTTATACGAAAGAAAAGGTAAGTATGAGGTTGGTATGACAAGGTTAAGATGATTATTTTAGTGTAATCAACCATATGTTTTACGAATAGCTGCTTAAAGGCAACTATGCAGAAAATGGTAAGCCTATCACGGTAGATTTCGGAATAAGTCTCTGTCTCAACCCTACCTATGATTATTGGCCAATAAGGAAAACAATTCGCACTCACGTTGCTGAAACTCGTTGAGGCGGGTTCCGGTGTGATGCAGGGTATTCAGTTGTCCAAAAGGGTAGTCAGAAGAATGCAGAGGTCGACCAAACAGGAGAGGGGAATCACTACTACGACTGTTTGGCTTTAAAAGAGGTTTTCGGTATAAGAGAGCAATGTTGAATTTTAAAGTTGCGCAATAAATTGCAGAACGAAAGGGGGCAGTTGCAGTTGATGTCTGTGGAAGTCTTACAACTGTTAACTGAGGGATGGTAGCAGAGAGCAGGCAGGAAGTGAAGTGGGGAGGCCGGCGCGCAGCCTTATATACGCTCCCCTCCACGCTTGGTGGCTCCCTCGAAGCCCACTGGTGGGAGGCCCCTCCCGGCGCTGTGATGTGCTAGACTCCCGATCCCTGTAGTCAGTGTGATTCCCGATCCTTCCTCTTTTCTCAATCTTTCCGTTTTTCCTCTAGTTTTCTCGTTCCTTTCCCAATCTTTTCATCCTTTTTCCTCTATCCTGGTCCTGATGCTTGAATAGCAGAACCTGTGAGCTGCGGCTCACAGTAGGTAAACTTGTAAATACAAAAAGTGTAGTCATGTACAAAATGAACGAAATTCATAAACTTTATCAAATTCTAATAAGTAGGGCTTTTCTCCTCAAACTTTAGAGTAATGCTCATTATAAGGCACTTTGTTGGAAAACAAAACTAGTCTTCTCGCAGTCTTTAAAGATTATCAGCCTTTTGTTATCTTAATACTAAGCAAGGCTCAAAACAATAGGAACCATAATACCAAGAAACAAATTAGGCACTTACAATTTATATCACGAAACACACTCAGTTGAAACTCTTATTAAAAATAGAATCTTAAAAAAATATTATTCTATTTTCTGCGAAACTAGTGGCCTAAATGACAGGGGTAGGTAGGGATACATTTTCAGTCTTGAAAGCACGAACAACATCAGAACGATAGTAGAACAACTTCATCTTTGACTAAAAAATCGTAAAGTAAATTTGGCAAACAACGGAATAGAAGCTTGACAACAAACAGAAAAAAAAATCTTTCAGTCTAATCAAAAACTGAATTATATTGTTCATGAAATTTTGGAACTTGGTTAGCAGCAATTAGGCTTCTGATAACTGAAACCTTTCTTTCACCAACTTCAAGTTTTTTTGAATAGGTTGGGACTAAATTTATATCACTGAGATCCGTCTGATTGGCACGCCTCCGTCGACAACGAGTATCAATTTTCAAAAAATCAGTGTTCAAATGAAGTCTTGACAAAAAGCACACCTGGCTCACTCTTTTCAGCCATCATTACTCTGGTCCAAGAATCATCGGATTCGTCATTGATGTTGTCCAGGTCTCTGTTGTGCTTTACTCTTTTTTTTATTATCTGCATAAACTGCCTTGTCTTCTTCTGTCTACATCTCGAGAGCTGCTTCCACAATTCACTTACTCCTTGAGGACATAGTGCAGATTAGTGGCTGAAAATAAAAATAACTAATCGTTAAAACAGTATAAAACGTTCAATTCCGTTGATATAAATTCATCAACATCAACAAAATGAATGAATTTTCTCACCTTCCATTCTTCAGTCAAACAAAATTTCAATGTTCACTAGAGCTTAGTCATAATGATAAAAAGTAGGTAAGTTGGAAAATATTTAGAGATTTTTACTGATGAAACTTTACAAAACTAAACCGAAGTAGGTAGGTAATAACTCCTATCATTGCATGCAGAATTGCGGCAGGAAAGGTGACATAAATCAAAAGTTAAAGGTAGAAAATAGGCCTAAGTCCAAATAAAAATCAATTTTTTTTTCAAGAAAAGCGTTACAACTCGAAAAGTGTCACTTTTCTAGAGTGATTAGTAGAAACAAACACTTACGCCTGTGTTGCAGTTGGAGCTATGACGGTATTCCTCTCCACACGAAGTCTGATGATGCACTTTTCCAGACGGAAGATTGCTGAAAATGAGTCACATGAAAAGTGACACTAGCGCTTTTCTGCGGCCAGCATTTGAATCTCACATGAGACGATTTTTCAGACGAAGCTGGGAAGTCTGAAGATTATTATCGTGGTCCTATCTCAAAACCGGCCAATTTTGGATTGTGTCACTTTTCCAGCCGGGGTGCGATATGAGAGTCTAGCCCCAAACAATCCTTGTCAGGTTTCAGCGCTAGGTACCTCCCGCCACTTCAACGAACTACCATTCCTGATTACCATAACTACCATTCTAAAGATTGTTGTCTTGTAATCGTTTCCGTTTCTCATATTTCTATAACATGAACCAGTGACGATTTTGGAGATCAGCTTTAAAATTGAATGACTTTGGGCACGTTTTGCAACATAAAACGACACTTGGCATCATTTTCACGTCCATAACTGTTCCGAGAGAAAACAATAATAGAAACTAAACTAATATGAGAAACGAAAACGATTACGAGATGGTAGTTATGGTAATCAGGAATGATAGTTCGTTGAAGTAGTGGGAGGTAGCGCTGAAACCCGACAAGGATTGTTGGGGGCTAGACTCTCATAAAAACATGTTTTCGGGTTTTTTTCTGTTTTTGCCGTGAAAATTACGGTCATTTGTTATGAACGGGTAAATAATTATGGTCTTTTGTAGACCAGCAAAGAGTATAGTCGAACTCTAAAAGTCCCGGAGAGATAAGTAGAGTATTTGTATGGGGTTTTTGATGCCAAACAAATGGAAACTACGAAAATTCGCTCATCCTCTCTTGCTGCACGAATGAGATTTTAGTTTTCTAGTGTCTCTTTTTGGGCTCGAAAAATTTTGAGTTGATACCAATTGTAATAATGTGCATTTAACGTAATTATCAATGTGATATTAAAAGCCTTTTAATATAGAAACCATTATTTTCTGAAATATTTTACCAACTCTCGTTTTTATGGATATTTTTATAAGTTATGAGAAATTAACTTGTCACTTACTATACTCTTGCCTTTATTTAAAGAGCTCTGGACCGCGGGTTCCAAAACCCCTTCCCTGCCAAGAGGTGGCAACGTTGCAAGGTGCTCACCTTGGGGTCTCAACCCTTCGCGGTCAAAACCCATCATCCCTCTTCCTTCTTCCTCTTCTATCAACATACAATTTAATTATTTTTCGTTCGTTGAACATTTTTTGTAATTTAAATTCGTAACGTACTAATTATTCTGATGAAAATGAGTCCAAATTTCCTGTAATTCGGCGAAGAGGGCGTAATTCGTTTGGTTGGATTGGCCGGGAGAGGGCTGCTGAGTTTAAAACGCGTTTGGGTTAACAGAAAACGAACGGAATCACGTTCATTCTCAGCTCTTCCCCCAAACGGATTGAAAAGATTAACCCAATTGAATTACCTCCTCACCCATTTTCCCCAAACAGAACGCGCCCGGTGAAGAAAAAATTGTATTGTATACAACAATTGTATTGTACAATCGAACAATACGATGGTAGTAACCTACTGGTATCTACCGAATTTGGGAAAATAGATAAAGCCAGTAGGTATGAGACACCTCAATGGTGTTTATCCCATCCTGCCAGTGTGAGTCATCCACTGATAAGATAGTAATCTATGGTGTTTTACTCCGCCTCATTATTCTTCTCAGTCAAAGTACACTTCCTGGTTATCTTAATCCTTCCCCCTCCTGATTCCATTTCCAAACCTACTATTAGGTTTGTTCCAGCAGGGCCAAGCGCGGTCGACCGCGGTTAGCCCAAAAACCACAGCCTTATAGATCGCGGTTGTGTGACAATCACCGTGGTTCAACCACTGCTGGAACACTCAACAGCTAGTTGGTCGAAAATCGTGTTACTTCTGAGTATGTGTGACTTCAGGTTTCCATACCTGCTTATCGTCGCATAGGATGCATAATGAATAAAATACCTTTTCTCATTGCTGTAATCATTTAAAATTCCAAAAACTGTTTCTTTGATGAGGATGGAAAAAAATATTGTACAGATCCAAAGCAAGCAAAGTCGGAGAGTTAGGTACACCTTTCTACTCAATAAAAACATCAAATTTCTAGCTGATTGAAAGCTGACAATTTAAGCATATTTTTTCTGAAGAGCGCCCATCGAAATGGACAGGCGTTCAAAGTGAAAACTTCAATTTAAAAAGAGTCATATTTCGAGAAAAAAATTGAAATTTGCTTTTTGACTTGATTTTTTAGAAATGGTTTGATTCTAAAATATTTTGGTTTTACATTAAGCAGCTTGGAAATTAAACGCTCTTCCCAACGATATCCTTACATTTCAATTTATTTGGTAAATAACAGGAATTATGGCAATTTTAATGATGTAAAGTCGAAAACGCGAAAAAAAACTTCGAAGTGAAAAAAAGGCATTTTGAGTGAGTTAAGAAAAAATTGCCGGGAGACATTTTTTGTAGCAAATTACTTGTACAATCGATCCTTGAAGTTTGGTCCATCCAAATGGTAGACACCCTGTATAGGTATGATGTAATAGAAAAGTCACAATTTTAATGCAAATTTATCTTCACGAGGGCGTAAAGAGATTTCGAGGTTTCCTTTGTGAGAGCGAGAAATTTGAGGACATTGGGTTGAAGCTTCACACGTTTCTGAAAAAAAACCCTGTGTTGTTGCCTGTAAAGTCGGTATACGGGCGAAAGTTTTACGTGACAACGACTTTGAGTGGTAAAATAATTTTAATGTTAATATTCATTCGTATAGTAGGAAGAAGGATAAAATAAAATTCTTTGTCAAGTTGCACAGAGTAGGTATTTCCCGTAGGTAGTAGGTATTTCCCATGGGTGGGGGGGGAGTGAGTGCCAGGGAAGGGGGGCGGGGCGCTCCCGCTTTTGTGAGCGCCGGGGAAGGGGAGGACGCGGGGGGGGGGCGCTTTAGGGAGCGCCGAGCTGCACCCCCTCCGTGAGCGGAGCGTAACGCAGTTTCTTGAAGTGTCTCCCGGTAAACCAATTTATAAGACGTTATCACGTCAAAAGTTCTTCCAACAGGAGGGTGAAAAAATCTACATCTACTGTATCTATCTCTGATGACTATAAACTCGCAACCAAAACACCTAGGGAGGTCCTTCCACTGCGGAGCTCGTTTTGAAATGAGAAGGTTAAGGTAGAGGTTTCTTTAGTGTGAGGTTTCCAATCTTGACCGCTCGCGACCGCACTCCTCAAAGCGGTTGGGTTTGGGTCGACCGCGGTCGAGTTGCTGGAACAGTGGTTCAACCGCGAAGTTGGGCAGATTGTCGTGCTGGAACAGTGGTTAGTCGTAATGCGCATGCGCCGGTCGACTGCGGTCGACCACGGTTGCCTTGCTGGAACAAACCTATTGAGAGCTAAAAGCATCCCCCCACTCCCAATGGTGAGACTATGTAAATAATGCCTCATTTACTGCTCTCAGCAATATCATTTCCAGTCTAGCCAACTATTTCAACATTTCCAGACTAATGTCAACTCAAAAGTTCAATTTGTTGTGCCATTGTAGCCTTATTTATTTATAATCTACTAGGAGATTCAATAACCTCTCGTAATAGATTATTTATCAACCCAAAAATATCTTACAAATCAATATTTTTAATCGCAACTGTAACAATAATACGGTAAACAAAGCTCAGAAAAAATTATTATTAAATGTATAACTTATATTTGGGAAATACCTGGAATCAAGATATAGGTAGGTTAAAAATCTCTGCTGTAAGACAATTTACCTACTTGAATGTTCCTCATCACTCTTTTTTAATCGTACCTGCCTCGAGTTTATACTCGATATGTTCAATTTTTCTCGCTGATCACGATTTTGGTGATGGGATGATCGAAATAATTTGTGAATCAAGTGTGCATTTGCAGAAGAGGGTAAACTGTTGGGGGGGGGGGGGGGGTTCACGGGCGGAGGGGTCGCGCAGGTATACCTCGACCTTCCACTGGGGCTCGGATTCTTGCAGCGTTGCCGAACCTTCGGGTCCTTCAAAAATCCCAGAGCTCTTTAAATAAAGGCAAGAGTATAGGTTTTACTGACAGTTTTTGACAAAGATTATGGTGCTTGGGTACATGCGTATGTCATATTCACACAAATTTCGAGTTTAAAGACAATTTTAGGAATTTCCCCATTCAAGGGTCATTTGACCATCTCATGGAATCGAGTGGATTTTGATGTTTATTAGTTTATCCCATGATCATTTTTAAAAACCTGTTTTGTCGCAGGTGTAACGAGATTTCGAGTCTTCCTTGCGAATTGGCTACTCTCATTCTCAGCTATCTGCATGCAGAAGATCTCCTGGTAGTGAGTCGAGTGTGTAAAGCCTGGAAAGCACTCGCCAATACAGATACCCTTTGGAGGAAAATTTGCCTCCGACTTGACCTTCGTGATGAGAATTTCCCTTACGAATATGGTGGTATGTTTTGATAGGCACCACTTCAATTGAATTTCAATATATTTGCAGTATAACAATGAATTGTCTCTTGATAAGTACCTATCGATGCCAAATGAATTTCCATATTGAATATCTCCAGCGCAAACACAAGAGATTGGTGAATAATCATTGTTACAACAAAACTATTATTATGTTGGTACAATGTTAGCATGGAACATGCTTTAGCCATCACCTAACTGGGCAAAAAAGTGACGAAACCGTGGAACGAAAGTAGCGCGGGATTTTGTAGTGATTTTCACTTACAACCGACCCATTTCTAGTGAAATGTATCGCCGTTAGTTTTCATCCCACGAAAATCGTTCGCCAGTCGTTGAAAAGCCCTCGATTTATTCGTAAATTATATACTGCCAAAACAGCTGTAGATAAGGACGAAGCTGAGATATATACCTCTGATTTAAAAGAACTTTAAACAACATTCGCGGTAAAAACTAACATCGATTTAGTGGATTATATCGCTATGTTGTTGGTTGGCTTGGTTTTTAGGACGTACTGCAGTAAGACTTGGGCGTCCTTATGCGATCGATCTGGGGTGAAGTTGGACAACACTCAACAGAAAAAAAAAATAACCACACAGTAATCCGTTTTAGACCATTCTGAATCCAAATCCGCGAAAAAAAAACCATAGGTGTATGTCTGTGTGTGTGTGTGACAAAATCTTGTGTCGTCTGCACAGGCCTTAGTACTCAACCGATTTTCCTGGTTCTTTTTTTGTTCGACGCGGAAAACTATCTAGTTGTGCACTACGTCGCTGGAATTTCGAATTATGCCTTTTAAGGGGGGTAAAGGGGGGGGGGTTAATGCTTAAAAAACGTGCGTTTTTGGGCAAAATCTTGTGTCGGCTGCCAAGGCCTTAGTTCTCGACCGATTTTTGTGGTTCTTTTTTTTCATCGACGCGGAAAACTGTCTAGTTGTGCACTACGGCGCCGGAATTTTGAATTTTGCTTTTTAAGGGGGGGAAAGGGGGGTTAATGCTTAAAAAACGTGCGTTTGCGGGCATAATCTTGTAAATTCTGCCGAGGCCTCAATTTCCAACCGATTTGTGTGTTTCTTTTTTTGTTTGACTCAAATAACTTCCGAGTTGTACATAATTTCACCTGAGTACCAAAATTCGCAAGGGGAGGGGGCAAGTGGGGGGATAATATTCACAAAATATCCGATTTTTCAATATTTCGGTTCCTTTACTGCTTACTAACTGTCCCCAAGCTTTGAAATTGAGGAAAAATTCTCAATATACCTCCGGATTTTCATGAATTATTCTCTGTTCCACCATGGAACTAATAGTGGTGCCACCATGGTGCCAGGACATGGTGCCATGATGCCATAAACCGCTTATTTCGTGTTTTTTTTTTTTTTTTTTTTTTTTTTTTGTGTTTCACCTTGAATACGGATGAGAACTTTGACGGACTGCAAACCAAAACTAACAGATGAAAGTTCAATGTTACGACGTATTTCCGCTTTGGTGCCAAACTGGCACCATTGGATGAGGAGGGGGGGGGGACTTGAATTCGCATGTTGGGTATCGTAGATCATGGATTTTAAAATGCTCTTCAGATTCGAGGCTCCCATGCTGCTAGAAATGTTTTGGTGGATAATGGTGAGGGGGGGGGGGGTTCACTATTTCTTGCCTAAAGTAATAAACCAAATTACATCCAGTGAAACAGTTTTATCGCTTACCAACTGGTTAAACTGATCTAATGCTTATCCAATGGGACGTCCCCTGGAATGCATGCATTACTAAACAATATGTTTACGAATGCAATCAAAGGATCTTGAAACCTAGGCGAGGTTTTGTTATGAACGCGGGAGTTGTGATGTGTTCTTCGACGCTTTAGATGTTTTCGATTTCTTAGTAATAAGAATAATGTTGTGATTGAGACTGCTTTACAAAGTAGTGAGTCATCGTCTACTTCCACGGAAGATCGAGTATGGAAGCTCATTTCCAAAATTGTATTACACCAAGAACATTCGAGAAGCGTCAACCGCTAAAGGCATGGCTAAAGCATGTTCCATGATTTTTTTTAAATTTTAGCCGAAGGTTCTAAGCAGTAACCATCCAGTAGGTCGATTCTCTAACTCGCTATGGGATAATAGCGACACCGAAGTGTCGTTATGATAACAATAACGATTAATAGCGACGATCGCGATTCTGCAGACGCGAAATAGCGACAACTGTCGCTCAGTCGTCGGTATTTTGGCCGAAAAGTGTCGTTACCATCTCGGCGGATCGAAACCCCCCCGGTATGGATTACGACAACCGTCGATATGAAAAAGGAGCTTAAAACGCTCTTTAATTCCTAACCTATTCGAAGTCATATTTCAGTTTCTGTGTGCATTTCCATATTGTAGGTTATTCGTTTTGTTAATCAAATCATTTTGAGAATAAAATTGATACATTCGTACATAATTTATGGTGAATATTTTAAAAATAATATCCGACCGTCATAATGAGCAGTTTATTCGCCCTTTTAATTTGTGTTACTTGATTTTTTCCTACAATTTTATTAAACAAAAATCATAGTATTTATATTATTTCTAGCTGTTAATTCGTATAGAAATTCATGATCATAGTAAAGGGAGTATTTTCAATGAAATTGAGTTTTTGACAAACTATCAACAGCATTTTTTATATCAACATTGAATGATGATAAAAATAATTATACTGTCATTTTCGGAAATTGGTAGGTAAGTACGTAAAATTAAAATAGCTAGCTTATAAAATAGGTAGATCCTAGTTGAATATTTCACTATTCTATAAAATGTGTGTCAGCATAAAAACTTCCTAAAATGAAGAAAACCCCTAAAATTGATAATTTGTGGCTAAAATAATTGTGCTGATAATGCTCTTTTTTATACCAACTTACCTGCTACCTATCACCTGAGAAAATATTTACCACGAATTTACCATTGTTTATACCCGTAATCGACATCGACGGTAGGAGAAAATATGACGTGGTTGATGATAATTGTAACATAAAATTGACTTCAAGAAATATGAATGTGAAGGTAGACAAATAAATTACATCATGAATCATACGTTTTATTGAATACAATGATATTATGTTCATTCAGTCTTATAAAGTACATGAAACTTTAAAGACTAAAACAGCGATTCATACATTTTGAAGTGATATTACCTAGTTGTTTTTTACCCTTGAGAGTGAAATACATCTATTTTGTTATGAAAAGACATCGAGAACTCCGAAATGTTCGTTAGAAGGGGGCAGGTACTTGTTTCCCGGAATCTGTAACAATAATGTGTACCGCACACAATTAGGCGGTAAGCTATGGACTTCTCACTCAAAGTAGTTGAAAGTACCAAAATGTATGGATGTGTGAGTATTTATAAATGATAAATAACAAGACGATTCATTACCTTGTAGTAAGATGGACAGGCAGTTGATTATTTGAAGCATCGTGGTCGGACGTAATTCATACCAGTGACTGATGAATTCGATTTATGAAAAGTAATTCTTTCCATTTATCATTATTCCATGATACGAAAGCACGAATCACGAGAAAAATTCCGTTTTTACGCGTCATTCCTTTGTATATTCACCACGGCGAAAAATATGAATCCGCCATTTTGCAAACTGCAGTGAACTTCATCTACCCGTGATAACAATTGGAAACTACTATCAATACGTCTTCCCATTGGCTAAAAATCACGCGTTGCTACCTTTCGCTCCCTCTAGACCGAAATATTGTCGGATCACATAGCGACGTCGTTATTTTGAAATGCAACGACCAAACTTCGCTAAGCCCGATTAGAGAATTCCAATGTCGTTATCGACCTGTCGTTGCATGGGAGGGATACCGAATCCAACGCCATAACGTCAACCAAATAGCGAGTTACAGAATCAACCTGCTGGGGTCCTAAGGGCCGAGTTTTATTTTATTCTCATTGTTATAGTGATCGATTCACCCAAACCTGGAACATGGTGCCGATGGGCTCAAGTCTACCGCACAGCTATGAACAGGAGGCGGAAATGGGAGCTGGACGAGCACATCAACTTGTGCCCTAGCAAGGTCTCTAGGAGTTTCTCAGTGCAGCACCGTGGTTGTCACGGACCAAGCGCTCCTGACGGCAACTTGTGTAACGACACCCGTTCTCTCCAATGAACAGAGTTTACTTATCACGATATTTTGCTCGCGTTTTCGACCGTATTTAACTAAAACAGCCACAACTCCCTTGATTTTTGGAGTACAGGAATGAAACAGTATTGTTCTAGGGGATTTGGAGAATCTGATTAATTAAAGAGAATAATTTAATCGTTGCTGTGTTTTACCCCTAGAGAACTATACGTTTCGTTTGAATACCTATTCCTTGTTGGATATCAACCTAGGACTAGGGATGATGAATAAAAGATACAAATTGAAGTAGGAAAGATAAATGGATATATTATCCTATAATCAATGAGGCTTTGTATCTATATGGAGGGGGGAAAGAAGTATCAATAGAGTTTACCTATTAGATCTTCGGATTTGAACCACGAGGGTAAGGGAAGTGATCTAGTATGAAAGTAATGTACTTACAGATCGGTGTCTGGAATTAGACTGGAGGGCTATCTCTGAGTAGTGATTCGATAGAGCGAAAGAATCGATCCATCGAATCACGAATCAGGTGACAGAGTAACGGGTACTCCGTCACAGGAAGTACTGATACTATTGGAACCCTTACCATTAAAAGTACTACAAACATCCTATCTTTGGTGAATAGATATAATGTATGCGATATGTGAATAGATATAATATAAAATAAAGGCACTCTTTCAGGGATTGTATTGTTATCCTGGGAGAATGCTAGAGGGGGCCTAATTCCTAGTTTTCCAATGAGTCACCAACTTGACGGTGTACTATTAAGGCGGGGAAAACTGTAGAAACGATTTTCAGGGGCTAGCTAACAAATAAAACATAATTTGTTGACAAACATAAAATATAGTGAATACAAATTTCAATTTCAAAAATGTAATCGATATTATCACTAGTTTTATAGGAATGATTAATGATAACGTCTGATCCTTATCAAACTGAGCCAGATTCGGTTTTGTTACACAAGTTGGGTCCGGTGTGGCTACGGTCGTTGGGGCGTCGTTGTTTGGCGGAGGACTTTGGACCGACTTCTGCGGGGGTCGTGAGTTCAAGGCTCATCACGAGCAGCGTGCATTTTTTGGTGTTCGAGGCTCTCATCGTCCCCCTCGTCCCAACGCAGGTTGGTGAGGCAATGGGTAGCCATGAGCGAAATCATCAGAAGAAATTCTGATCTTCCCTTTGGGAAACAGCTGATGACATCTGTGACGCCAGGAATGGCAGTCGGACGAAAATCCGACCCGAAATGGTTGTTTACTCTTCTTACTACACAAGTTGCCTCCAGGAGCGCTTGGTCCATGAAAACCCAGGTGCTGCATTGAGACTCTGACTCTCCTCAAGATCTATATTGTTGCATTATATCGAGGAATTCTCATGAGTCTGGAAATCAACTTCGCATACCCCTGATGAAAACCTGTGAAAACTTTTCATAAACTTCCGTTTGAGTGTGCTGTGATTACTGTTGTGAATAAATCAGCTGCATGTATATTAGTTTTTGGCCCAACCATAGTCAAGAGCAACTGTTCATGTTAACTAATAGATGTGAAGTACATCCTTCTTCAAGGTTAGATTTCACTAACCAGTTGGAGAGTTGTGTGATGTATCCATGTATCAATGTTGAAGTATCCATGCCAACTCAGCGTGGGGAATTGGTTTTGAAGACTACTCTGGCTTTGCTACTTTTTCCATGATATAGGAAAAAATTTTCTGAATATTCTGTAGGGAATTACAAATGCAGAATTTCTAAAAGGTACCTATCATTTAAAAATACGACGAAGTACGATTGACAATCTAAAAGAAAAGGATTATGTATAATGAGGATTCCTCTTTGTTCTTCGTACAACATACAGACACTTGAAACAGTACTTAACTTTAATCATTTGATCTATTCCTGCTCTCTACATTGTTGTACGTCACATCTTTCCAGGGAGCAGATTGCTTTGGTGTTCACGGCACGACAGTGGCAGTTGCCAATTGCAGCGGTGGAGTAACGGTACATTCCAACATAGGGCTTGAGGTTGTTCCTGTAAGTACTCTTAATTGACAGAGGTTCTTATCTTAGAGGTTGTTAACGACATCACAATATTTCATTCGACAATGTACAACCCCCGAACATTTTGGAACCCCGGTGCAGGACCTTAATTTTTAAAACCACTTGAACCATTTTGGAACAATTTGGTTTAAACCAATCTCACTCTAATAACATTCCTATTTCACGATGGAAGCTATTTTTGGTAGCTTACAATATATTGATTGGTCATCAGTGGATGTTGACGAGAATACCCTTCGAGACCCTACGAGAAGATCTCATTCTGATTCTTGTTTCGCTCAAGGTGCAGGAAATAGATACTAAAGCAAAAATCAGGGACATCTTCGTGGCCATGAACTCCATAGTGCTCCTGGTGGGAGACTGGGCTGCAGTCCTCCACTTGCTAACAGGAAAATTTGAGACTGAAGCCGTTTTTCACCCTGATGAGGAGCTCTGGCGTGACCACCTGTCGGATCTTGAAGGTGTTGACTCAGACGGCAGACAAACCAAGACGCTACTCGTGACGGAGAATTTTGTCTGGTTCAGAACCTCCGCCCTTAACATCTACTGTCGCTCTTCCCGAAAGTTTATCCGTCACCAGGTATAACTTAGTTCCCAATAATAATCTTAAGTGATTACCATAATATTCCATTTATGGTACTTGATACTCGGTCATTTTGTTCTACAACAACCTGGAAGAATTTACAAAAGCTAGTTCTTCCTTGGTTATTGGCATTTAATGGAATCCTTGGACCTTATGTCGTCAATGGGGTATTTCAGTGGGTCGGAAATTCAGGTTTTTGACCTCAAATTTGGATTCAGCACCCTTGAAAACCTATATACTCCAACTTTAAGCCCAATGATACTGTAACATGTGGTAGAAAAATTAATTAAAGAGATCACACGTTTGAAAAAAAGAAGGGCCGCCATAAATGCACACGCACTACGCTGCGTGCGTGTGTGAGTAGCATTTTGTAGCATCCAAGATGTCCTCCAAGGGTTTCATCTCTTCTCTGTGCATGGATACTTTTTTCAAAGACAGTTGGCTAGCTACGTCACGATTGGCTAGCTACGTCGCACCATTCAAATCTTCAACTTTCCTTAGCTTCTCTGATTTTTTAAAAACATTTTCTTGACGAACAGACCCAATTACCGTTCCAGAACACAAACGTCTAAATCACACCTACAGCATTAGTTCATATTTCCTCCGCTAGGGATAGTAAAGCATTTTCCCTTGAATCAGCTGCATCGCATTCTCAAGCTTTACCAAAATAGGTAACTGAGCTTATCTCATCTAATTCAAAGGAAACACGCTTTATTATCCCTAGCAGAGGATTCATGAACTAATGCTGTAGGTGTGATTTAGATGCTCTTTTCCGGAACACGATTTTTAAATAACAATCTGATACAGTTATCATGATAACCGTTAGAAAGGCTATTAATTATTTGTTTAAGCTCTTATGTACTATGATATGAAAGCCGTGCTCATCGGCAATATCAAAAATTATCGAATATCAGCATGTCCTCCCTACAGCCCTCCCTAACAATTGGCAACGCCACCTCAGAGTTTGTGGATAACTTTAAGAATCTAGAAGTATTGAAGACCAACACACTCAATCGGAGGTCTCAATTGAAGAAAATTTATGCAACGAGGTTTACAGGAACCTTTACCAACTCAGTAAACTTGCAATGATGTCCCACAACACGTAAGAGCCAATGGGGTGTGCGCATGGGTCGGAAAAACTGTTTATTGCTATTTTTAAACTAAACTATACCTCATTCTGAGAATTTTGATACCAACCGCGACCTTCTAGCGTGAGAAGACCTTTTTCTATGATTTTTCAAAGTTTCGAATGTTTATGACGTCACAGTGGGCTGGCGGGTTCCACCCAGGCGGGAGGGGCACGTGACATCATAAAGGTCGGCTTTGCTACACGCGTCTGGCCGCAGCGGCTGCGGCTCGCGATCACATTGAGCCGCAGAGCTTGCGGCTGCCGCAGGGGGGTTTCTTTCCTACACGCGTCTGGTCGCAACGGCCATGCGGCTCAAGCATTCAGTAGGGTTCAGAATGTCAAGAAAGAAGGGTCTATTGGCTTGGTGGATTGTGGAAGAGGAGGAAAGGGTGATTATGGGAGGAATGAGGAGAGAAGAAGATAGTTTGTTTGGATTGCGACGTTCGGAAGGGGCTTTTCATGTTTTGGTAAAAGATCATTTGAATAGTGATGAAGTGAAGTTCCGGAACTTCAAGCAATCACAGTCCGAAGCTATTATCTAGGTACATCAGAATTATCAGATTCTTCAAGTCTTTCAATCATTCTAATCTTTCGTAAAATGTGGGTTAAGGAAAAGTCAGAATTATATGACCCAGCGGTGGAATTTCTACTCTCGTTTTACGTTTCAGACCTTCCTGAAGAATTTTGGTTCCGTGTCTGTCTGTCTGTCATGAAATCCTTGCCACAGCCATAACTTCTACATTTCTCATCCGATTTTGATGAAATTTTCAGGGATTTGTACGGGTTGCCTTGTAGATGGTCCCCTTTGAAAATCATCACCCCCGGATTAATTAATAGTTATTAATAGAATTCTTTTTTTTTGGACTCGCTCTTCAAGCTGGCCAAAATGAACATTCCTGGAGTGAGTGTTTCGGGCACAGGTGGTTTAGCTGAAGCTGGAAGTCCAGTAGAGGTAGAAGGAACACACGTAGACGGTTCATCCAAGGTTGACTAGAACTTCTGCACAAAATATGTTGTTGTAATTACTGATGTAACCTATGGATAACTACTAATACCAAGAATATACACCAAGAGCTCAAATTTAAACCATTATCTTGATGAACCATGAGCAAAACTTCTCTCCTTGCAATTCCATCTCTCTTCCTACAAACCAGCCTCTTCCCAGAAGTTGTGAGTAGAGAGGTTGTAGGGAGAGAGATTTGTGAGGTTATCACTCTCTACTGGCCTCACCATTATTGATTCTGAACGTTAGAAAAAATACATAACACTATGGCATTCATAATTGTAATTTGAGTTTAATTAAACTTAGTTGAACACTTACCCTGATGAGTGAGGTAGTTGTAGGGATGGAGAAAGTATTAACCTACTCTCAAAGCTTCAACACTTCACAACATAACCCACACAACTGGGAGCTTAGAAATTCAACAAACTTCAGTAGCTTCGGAAGCCATCTTGCAGCAGTGTTCACTTTTGTTTTTCATGACACAAAATAATCGTTTTCCAGGAGTGGGCGGGCATTTCAAAAAAATTGTAGGGAGAGAGAATAAAACCTTGTGACAGCATCAAAACATAGCAAAAACCCTTCCAATTCATGGAATTTTCGTTCGTTTCTAATTTATTCCTGAAGAGGAGAGTATCCTGGACCAATAACATTTTTTACTTAAATTAAAATATGAATATAGAGTTCTCCAAAAATTTTCAAAGTTCCCAACCTACCCTTTGTGACAGGTGTAGGGAGAGAGAATTGGGATCATTAATGATTTTTAATTATCTGAGTTAATTGATTAGTGAAATTCATTCTATGTGATCTTTGTAGACACCAACCTGCTGTATCTCCCTGAAAAAATTCTGAATTTCCAAGACAAATAGAGTGTTCACAAAAACTGCGTGACAAGAAATAACCCCAAATTTTGAAATGACCCATTTATCGTCCGTGATACCCATTTTTGAAGAGAGGGAGACGTACGATGCGGGTTTGCATATCCCGGCCGCAGCTAGGCACTGGTCCCTTGAGCAGTCCAGCCGCAGACGCGCTCCACCAGCCGCAGACGCAGCGGCTCAGCCGCATGTAGGAAAGAGGCCACGTATGAAATACATTGAAGGAGTCAATGCGGCTGAACGCGAGCCGCAGCCGCAGCGGCGAGACGCATGTAGGAAAGCCGGGCTTAAACATTCGAAACTTTGAAAAATCATAGAAAACGGTCTACTCATCCAAAAAGAGAACAGCTGGTGTCAAAATTCTCAGAATAAAGTCAAGTAACAGTGTGTTATTGTTGGTCATCAGGTCACGCACATCACAGATGTTAAGCATAATCAAAGCTGGGTGGCCATCCTTCGACCCGGTTCCATAGATCTTTTCCGCCACAACGGCACAATGGAGTTCTCTATTCACGACGAATCCTTCTACACTGGCCTGGTAATCTCAAACTGCGGAGCTGCCTTCCTCGAATCCCCGGATTTCGACGACCCTGTGGCCGCTTACGTGAACTTATCCACGAGAAAGAAGACTGTGCTCAACAGCAATACCTCTAAACGGCTGGAAGTGTATAAACTCGCGTTGTTTCGTGATACTATATTTTGTGTGAACGGACGAGGGAAGTTTTTCTTGAGCTGTCACCCGTCGTGTGGGGACATGAAATGGAGTGTACCGCTCCTCGGTTCGAAATACCTCCGACCAGGTAAGGACTTCTTCAAGGTCATCTGCTCGAAATTCATATTCCTTTCCCCCGCTCAGGTTAGGTTAGACGTTTTTGATCTCTTTGACATGGAGACTGGAAACAAATTGCACACAATATCCATACACACTTCATCTTACAATATATTCGAAGTTTCTGACGCTGGTCTGACCATACATTTGAGTTCAAGTCGCAAAAGGAACATTGAAGGCAACTACATTTCTTGGAGATCGATGGCGTAACGGTTAGTTTCAATTCTGAAAATGTATTCATATTTATGGTTGATGCTTGGAGGTACCCTGCAGGTAAATAACAATGATGTTACTTTTAAGCGTCAGTAGGTGGCAACTCTGTGGTTTGATCTATACACAAAACGAAAGATTTGTCTGAAAGTTCATCAAAATTAACATCATGCATGTGAGTTGATTATTTATTCGAACTTTTCTATGTTATTAAATCAGTATAATTACTTTTATATTACCTTCTCTACTTTATATTGTAGCGATAATCATTTGTAAACATGAAAAACGCTATATTTTCGATCTGGCTCAGTACATAGGAAAGTTGAGAAAAATCTTTGAGGATTTTGGGTAGCATTAAAAAAATGCAACATCACAATCTCTGTTATTGGTGGGTAAACGCCATCTTGGGTCTGAGAAATCTTGAGATTGCCAACCACTGGACCTGAAAGCTAAAGCTGGTAGCCCTAGAGGCATTCTGATTGGTGGAGTTCCAGGAGGTAGTTATAGCTGACGGCAACAGATCGCGTTCTCTCAACATCATCCTAACTCTCTCCCAACTTTTTTTCCCTGGGGGATATACCGGCCGCATCAAAGTTATTAATTTGATAACATATAGTTATTTTTTCGATATTTATGACTAAATTCGAGCTGATTTTCAATTTCAAATGTCGATTGAACATTTGAACTCTGGCAATAGGGACAACAATGGGGTATTTCGGTGGGTCGGAAATTCAGGTTTTTGACCACAAATTTGGATTTAGCACCCTTGAAAACCTTTATACTCCAACTTTAAGCCCAATGATACTATAACATTTGGTAGAAAAATTAATTAAAGAGATCACACGTTTGAAAAAGGCGGGCTGCCCCGTGCGCGTGTGTGAGTAAAATTTTGTAATATCCAAGAGGGGTTTCTGTGCATGGATACTTTTTCAAAGACAGTTGGCTAGCTACGTCACGATTGGCTAGCTACGTCACACCATTCAAATCTTCAACTTCAAGATTGAACTTCAAGATTTGAACAACTTCAAGATTTTTTAAAAACATTTTCTCGACGAACAGACCCGATTACCGTTATTCCTGAGCCTTACTCTTTTGAAAAATAAAATAAAAAAAATTGACTGAAATACCCCATTGTAAGGGCAACTTGGAAATTACCTACCTTTCGTCTCGATTGGTTTTCCTAAGTAATTCTTACAAATCAAAATGACGAAGAAATGAAAAATTAACAATTTCTCATCATTCGAAAGGAAGTGAATGATTTAAAAAGAAGCGTCATGAAGAGAATGTGGCCTCCCCCCACCACTTCAGTTTCCGTAGTAGTTCCTTAGCTGAAAGTAGATGACGCTACTGAGGCAGCCTCAAAAATGCTTGCACGCCATTTTAACGTTAGCTTAATCCTCTGTTAACTTGTCTCCGGTACTCTGTGCTGCCAGCAGTCATCCATGGATAATAGGCTTTGTATGGGGAGATTCCACTTTGACTGGACCTTACTCAATCCATGTTGGTTCAAGCTTAGATATACGCATTGTTTATTAGTAAGATTGTTCTGAGCTGGGTTCAGTAACATCGTTGATTCATGTTATTCCTACTTGCTGTTAAGACTTGAAAGGAATTGTTCAGTATTGAGAAGTTTTTTGTAATATATTGTTGAAGTTAATTGAAGACCACTGGGGAAAACAGGGAAAGTCCTTTTTTCGTCAAAATATAACCCCCTCCCCCTTCAAAGGCAAAATACAAAATCCGGTGTCGCACACGCCATGTCTCTACCAGACCTGATGTGAGGTCTCCTCAAAAAACTGTAAGGACCTTCTTCAACTTCAACAGTTTTGCTCAACCCTAAAAGTTCGGAGATATTAGAGGTTTTGCTGCCAAAATCTGACGGGGCTCCGTCAGGAGGAGACTAGCGCAAGCAACAGAGGATGCTACCCAGTTGAAGGAGGAAGCCCGTTAACTATTGACAGGGGGGGGGGGGGCACTCGTGGCAGTGGGCCTCTAGGAACGAGTGACTCTGGGGAACCCTTTCATCATTGCCCGCTGTTGTCGGGAGGCAAATTCATCGTCACCCGCGAACTCCGAGCTTTGCAAAGAGGTTCCTCGGGCCCATTAGTGGTTGCCAAAAACTCTCTAATATTCTCACCTTCATCACAGAAAGACCAAAAAGATGAGTTCCTGCTGGTCTTTCCCCTCAGTTTTCTTATTACTTTCCTCGTTCTTCCACTGTTTAGTTAGAAAATCTTAATCTCTTATCTTGAATAATTTGGTTGTGAACACAAATTCATTTATTGAATATCCTGTCCACTTTATTTATTTGAGAACTAGTTAGATTGCATTTCCAAATTGAAAGGATGAGTTTCAAAATACTACGAGTATTCAGTACGATGGAATGCCAAATTTTTGGAATTTTAGATGACAGGACTTTCTCCGTTTTTTCATGTGTCCTCAATTTCAAAATTTATTCTGAAAATTTGGTTTTACTTTATTTACACCTACATTTTTTGGCTGTCTTGGGGCCTTCTCGAAAATGTCACTAAACGATCACTTTTTCTAGTTTTCACGAACAGTATCATTTTGAAAACAAGAGACTTCGTTCATCTGTGTTCTTATGTAGGTATCTGTTGAATCATCAAAAATTAACTTCCCTCGACTGGGGATCGATCTACTATCGTCCGACTAAACTATATTTACACTTCTGAGTCGGAGCTCGTTACCACTGAGCTAAGGAAGCGAATGGACAGAAACGCGAAGAGGTCGCTGATCACAACATCCCCCCCCCCCCATTAGGAAATCTTAGGTACTCCGTTACCTAGTCAGGGAGGTGAGGGCAGCTTTGGCCGGCATTTTCCAACCCAGTGAGAACGCGCTACTTTTGACTGGCTTCGGATCTTAGTTTTAACTAGAAGCCACACATTTCTTTTTGACGCTGTAAGGTTCCTGGGAGGCCACATTTCTTCATCTACATTGGAAAATGCGCGTGAAAAACGAAATGTAAGAAGACGAGCAAGGTAAACTTTTTGTCGGTGGATTGAGCGGGGAAACCACCCAAGAAAACCTCCAGCGCTACTTCAACCGTTGTGAAAAGGTCGCTGATCACAACACTTCCCCCCCCCCCATTAGGAAATCTTAGGTACTCCGTTACCTAGTCAGGGAGGTGAGGGGAGCTTTGGTCGGCGTTTTCCAACCCTGTGAGAACGCGCTATTTTTTACTGGCTTCGGAGTTTTTGTTATTCTTCCTTATTGACGGGGCGGGGGATCTGCTGACCTCAACGTTTGTCCGAATAGGCGGTGGCTCGACTCGTGTCTTGAGAGGGAGTTGTTTTGATGACCCAATCTTTTAATGAATTAATGTTTCCCTGAGAAATGTTGAGGAGACGTTTCGTGTCCTACTGACTGACTGCGCCACAATGTTGAATCATCAAAAATTAACTTCCCTCGACCGGGGATCGATCTCCTATCGTCCGACTAAACTATATTTACACTTCTGAGTCGGAGCTCGTTACCACTGAGCTAAGGAGGTGAATGGACAGAAATGCGAAGAGGTCGCTGATCACAACATATCTCTGTCTGGCGGAGATCTTGACTTGGGTTGTGATTTAGGAGAGAGTAGGACATAATAGTCAGTGGTTACTCTAAAATGTTAGTGTGAAGTATCCCTGTGTCGACCCAAGAACTTGTTTAGTACTTAATCTAAAGATAAGCACTTAGTAAAACGAAGGTCGAGAGTTCGAACCGTGTATTTTACCATTGTTTTCAACTTTATCAAATTTTTGTTAATTTGCATCTTTGCACTGGTTTTTTAAACCCATTTTATTCAATAGTTCATGATTTCCACTCAGTTCTGTGATCTTTTATGAGTTATTTACTGCAGCATTTATTTTACTTATTTTTATTTATTTATTTATTTATGGGTATTTTTTCAAATTGTTGTGTGCTTTTTAGAGATCTGAGCGTTCAGGTGACTGACCTTTGCATGAGGTAGGTGGAGTATTAGCGATCTATGGATCTAGTATCTATATCTCATCTAGTCTAGAGAGGATATCGATACCTTAACCCATTAGAGCCCAGCGGGCTAGTAGCGGAACGGCAAACCTGGTCTCACAATTCTCCCAATTCTTGGTGTAATTTTGGTTGTATTGTTTACTTTTTGGTCTTACAAGCTACCTAGATTCCCTACTATGTTAGGAGTGCATTCAGTTTGAATGAATCAGTTGCTCAGTGTGGTTTATTCAGTCGCCAAGATGAGTGACAATCTGGTCGTTGATGGGCTGCGGCATTTATTGCCATAAGTGCTTCAAATGTTTATTTTGACGGTATTTTTTTGCATAGTTTTAGATTATGGTTGTTACCCAACGAGAACAGTTCATAACTGAGTAAATATCCCATAGTAGCTCCGTGAAAAACTGAGCTATATCATGGTGTTCCCAAATTAGCCCTCTGGGCACTTGGTGACACTTTCGTATACACATAGTTATCATAAGTATGCCGTGAATTATTCCAACAGATTTGATATTTGATCGATTTTATTTTGAGATGACATTCTTTCGTTCATTATTACCATCTGATGATTTTTACCATCTTATTATTTCTTATATTTCATTGTTTGTAGACCGGAATGAACCTCCAAGACGCGATCAACCCTTTGTTGGGGAATAATGAAGTATATGAACCAAACTCACTTGAAATAAATTCAAAATACCCGTCAATTTCTGTTGAAGAATTTAAATGTTTTGTGGAGATTTATTGTTCTCCCTCAAAACCCCTTTTACTGGGAACAATTGCCGGACAAGTGCACGCTGCTTGCCGCGTTGGCATAAGAAACAAGAAATGGTGATATTTTCCTTGGGGATAGACGCATCTACCCAAAAAGGGTGTATATTGCCATAGAAGATGTGGAATATCAACTCCACTCTTACCAGCTCTTTCCATAATATGGAGAGAATAATATTAGAACATATTATGTTCTAATTTAACCAGTTGGCATATTTCTCGATTTCATTGAAGTATAAAAAACTTGAATTTTGCATGTGTAAGAGAAAACTGTGTTCTCCTTTCATATAATTTTGAGTAGCACAAACCAGTAACAGAAAATCTCTAAAAATAGGCATTTTGAAGTATTCTGTCATAGGGAAAAAGTTTTATAGGTAAGAGTTTTCGAAAGAAGAGTTCTAAAGTTTCTCAATTACAGTTCAGATGGAATTGGCCCAGACGTTTTTGATAGGCTATGTTGTCGCCCGGAAACATCCAGTGACTTGGTGCGGGGGGTGGGGGTGGGGAGGTACTTTGTCATTGAGTTATGTATCGATAGTAAATATGCAAAACCCTTTATGTCCAAAATGACCAAATTTCTTCAAGATGGAGTTAAACCCCCATTTTTCGGAAGTTAAATCAACGATGACCCCCCCCCCCCCCCCTAATACGCACGTTGCTACCGAAAATTTAATAAATCCAAATAGAAATCCGAGGAACATGGAAGTTGAAGTTGTTAGGTAACTAGGGTTCACATTTCTTTAAATCTTGCGAAAATTGGAGATACGAGGTTTTTTCAGATACTGTCGGTCCACTTAATATTTTTGAGATAATTTGTTAGTTGCCAAGTTTTTTTTAATTTATTCGACAAAATTTACGGTTTTCAACTTTTTTGACGGTTGTTTGGTTTTACATACTTCAATAAACTGTTAAAAAATGATCGTTCATGACTGCTAGTGCTGAGTGCCCAGAGGGCTAATTTGGGCACACCCCTTCATACCACCTTTTCGCACGCCGAAATTTTTAATATTATTTTTCCAGTGCTTCTAGACGTAATATGAGGTATCTTACCAAGTTTCACCAGAAATTTTAGAAAAAAATAATTACGGTCACTAATAGGTTAAAGCACAAAGGGGCTATGTCCATCCATCTTCCACATTTAAAATTTTTTTTTTCAACTTCAGAAAAAAATTAACAAAACTATTATTGACCTTTTTGACGATTACCTATAGCTCGAAAATTTCTTGAAGAAATAAAAGAGTTTGGTGTAATAAGCCATTATTTTAGGAATTGTGCTCTGTTGAAAACTTCTTTTATATTTTTCTCAAAACTCCGTATTTGGACATAGCCCCTTTGTGCTTTAAGGTATCGATATAGTTATGGGTCTTGTAGCTACGAGGGTGGATCAAATATAAACGGGACTCTGACCTCTGAGCGCCGACGGTTGACAGAAGCGTCACTTCGAGATTGTTTGAACAGGTTCATTAGAAGGTGGATGAGGGGGGCGTCTCCCCCTTTACAACCTTTCATGAGTAGTTATCGCGATGTCTGAACAAAAGGTGCCCGTTTCCATTGAGCAACGAATTATCATAAAATTTCTTACCCGTGAAAGAGTCAAACCTTCAGAAATTTTTCAAAGGTTGACTGCCCAGTTCGGGGACCAAACCCTCTCTAGGACCCGTGTGTTTGCCTGGCACAAAGAGTTTCATGAGGGAAGAGAACGAGTAGAGAATGAGGAACACGATCGTCGTCCCCGGAGCAGCATTACGGATGAGAACATTCAAGCGGTTCGTGACATTCTTGAAGATGATCGACGTGTGACTGTCTCCGAAATCGCTGAGCAGGTAGGGGTAAGTTATGGGAGCTGCCAAACGATCATTACAGAGCACCTAGGATTCCGTAAAGTGTGTGCCAGATGGGTCCCTCGCCTTTTGACTGCAGATCAGAAGTTGAGACGTTTGGAGGTCTGTCAGAGGCTTTTTGCAAGGTTTGAGGAAGAAGGGGAAGCATTTTTGGCTAGCATCGTCACCTGCGACGAAACATGGGTCCATCATTACACAACCGAATCGAAGCAAGCCAGTAAGGAGTGGCGGAGGAAGGGGGAGACAGCCCCAGTGAAAGCAAAAACTCGACTGTCTGCTGGCAAGGTCCTTGCAACTGTTTTTTTCGACTATCGAGGCGTTTTGCTCATTGATTTTTGCATGAGCGAAGAACAATCAATGCTGCCTACTATTGTGAGCTGCTGACTCAGGTGAGGGCTGCATATTGCAGCAAAAGACGGAATCAACCAATTCGTGACGTCATCCTCCTCCACGACAATGCAAGGCCCCATACTGCAGCTCTAACTGTTCAAAAATTGGAAGAAATGCATTGGACTCCACTTGATCATCCTCCCTACAGCCCTGACCTATCGCCCTGTGATTTTCACTTGTTTGGGCCACTTAAAGAAGCCCTAGGCGGACAGCGATTCGAGGATGATGAGGGGGTCGAGGGGTTCGTGCCCAATTGGCTTCAGACGCAACCTTCATCGTTTTTTGATGCTGGGATTAAAAAACTTCCTATTCGCTGGGAAAAATGTGTCACAAAAGCAGGAGACTATGTAGAAAAGTGAAATATACCCGCTTTTTATTTTCTAACATTTCTTTTTAACATTTTCTAACATTATTTTCTAATTTAAAAAAAAATAAAGTCCCGTTTATATTTGATCCACCCTCGTATTTATAGATCCAGGTCGCTGATCCATGTAGAAGGTAGTATGCATAAAAATAATGAAATACCGAAGCAATGAACATGATTGCGAAAGTCGACGTGTCCTACATTCTGTCGCTGGCTTCTTGTGTTTTTTTCTGGTTTCTTTGGTCTAGAAAACCTCTTGCCTTTCAATGAATGACCATGGTGCTTTGCCGCGCAGTTAAAGTCCACGTTAAAACGTTTCATTATTCCCTAACTCGATTAGCGGAACTAACGACGAGGTTTGCCTCTAATCGCTGGACAAAAAAAAAACCAAAGTACCCCGGAAACTCGTGGACAACCGTCGGAAATGGCGACTATGTATGAATCGAGTTGGCGTCACTTTTGATTTCAACCTTTGAAAATTAAGATACGTAAACAAAGGCTGCGATGCAGGACAATCGTTTAGTTGGAAGGTGTAATTTTCGTAGTTAACCGCTGATTTATCTGGAAGCTCAACCATTACCATGGTATACGAAAGGACACACATAACTCCCGTATTGTTTTTTACGGGGAATCTATTGTCCGAAATTACTGTGAACGGCAAACTGGCTGTTTTGGAGGGTGTAATTGGATAATAGTTGGGGCGGGTTCCGACTTGAAAGGGGAGCCACGGTTGGGTGACGACGTTTATCTATGAGGATTTGCGATTGAAGGTTAATCAAGGTTATTCGAGGGCCTTGATTAATACGACCCAGAACTAGTCGGAAAGTATCAATCAGTGAAATATGAATAACTGGCAAAATTTTCCGAAAAGTTCCAGCTTCGAAATTACCTTTATGTGGGCCGTAAAGTTAAACTCTATTAGGTACCTCCCTTTGATATTAATACCAACAAAATTTTATAGTCTATTTAATATATATAATATATATTTAATATATTTAATTAAAATATATATTTAATATATAAATCTCAATGGAGGACTCTCGACTGATCAAAATACGATTTATCCAAGAAGTACTGCGTTTTTAGGCAAAACAGCACCTCTTATCCCGATTTGTCTCTACTTATATTTGTTATTCAGCAATGACGAGTTATGTTCTGTTTAAAACTCAAAAATACACGGATGATGAAATTATTGTTAGTCTGTAGATAGATAGATAGATAATCGTTTATTAAATGAATAACATAAATTATTTTCTCATTTGTACAAAATAAACATTACAACATGGTAATTAAACCGTCTGTCGGTTGTGTTGGTAATAGTAAAATAAAATTATGTATTGGAACGGGATTTTAAATTATAGGCAAAATATATCAAAAATTGAATTCCCTAACCAGCATTGATCTATAGCGCCATGCTAATTTACAAAAAACAATGAGGTCTTTCCACCCCTCGCCGTTCAGACGAGCCACTACCTCCTCATGTCCAAGAACCGGTCTTCCGAAGGCGGTCCATCGAAATTCTGACAGGATCGGGCATATGCAAAGGAAATGAAATTGATCTTCTCTCTGACGGGTGTTGCATAAGGCGCATTGCTCGCATCTATCAGTGTGATAAGGTTTTCAATTAAGATGGAGTAGTTCTCCCCTTAATTTGAAGAGCCATCTGCTTGCCCCAAGATCCATTTTTGTGTCCTCTGTAAGGCTTAGAGGCTTGACTGAAGCGTCCAATTCTCTGTAGAGCGTGAAGTTCTCTGAGTCTAAGGCCCTCCGCCAGAACTGCTCGCGCTTAGATTTTTTGAACTCTCCCAGCAAGGCATCCGCCTGAGCCCTGATTATCTTGTAATCCAGCGAATCCAGGTGGTTGTGGACGTCGAGCTCGGTTGAGAGATGATCCAAGTGCCTGGCCCAAGAAACATTCTTACTGATCACCTCTCTCGCTACGATTCTCGGTAGGCGGCTATCCTGAAGACGGGCAACTCTCAGCAGGTAACCTAAAAAGGGCCTCGAGCGTGAATGCGGAAACGGTGTCCAATCCAGTCTCCGGGTGCAGGATGTAGTTTGGAGCAAACCTCGGCAACCGGAACAGCCTCCTTATAAACATAAGCTGAACCCCCTCAGCTCCCCCATACTCTCTCCATCCCCAGCATGGCGCCGCATAACACAGGACGGATCGTACAGCCGATCGGAACACCTCCATCTTAGCCCTCACTGGAACCGATGCCTCATCAAATAGTTTTCCCCAAATGTTGTTGAGGGCGAACTTTGCGGTGTAAGCCTTCTGCCTGACATGTTTGGTGTAGGACAACCGAGGAGTGAGCGTCACTCCTAAGTATTTGTACTCGCTCACGATCTCTATCCCGTTGCCTCCAAAACTCCAATGCTCGGCTGCGCGACGTCTACCTCCATTCTGAAAAACCATGATCTTCGTCTTTGTCAGATTGACCTGAAGTCCCCACTTGTCGCAGTAGTCCTCCAGAATGTTGATGTTGTCTTGAAGATCACCTGAGTCATCTGCAATCATCACCAAATCGTCAGCATACATGAGTAGCTTCACTGATAGGTCTCCAACTCTTATACCATGACGTAACTCATCGGCCAAATCATTAAGGAAAACTGAAAACAACGTGGGTGAGAGGGGGCAGCCCTGTTTCACTCCCGACTCCACACCAAAATACTCAGATCGGTCGCTCCCAGTCCACACTGCTGAAGCCATCTGGGAATATAGACTCCGTAGAATCGAAACAAATTTGTTTGAGACACCTAGAGTCAATAGCTTGAAAAATAGGTGGGAGCGGTTCACTGTGTCGAACGCTGCCTTAAAATCCACAGAGAGGCCATACACTTTACCACCAGGCTGGTCCAGTTTGAGGCTTACAATGCCAGTTAATGCGAAAATCGAGTCAGTGGTAGAATAACCCCGTTGGAACCCTGACTGGAATTCCGTTATCAAATCGAAAGTTTCAAGAAACAAGGTTAGTCGCTTCGCTAGTTATCCAGAAAACAGTTTCCCAAGACAGTTTATAAAGGAAAGACCTCTGTATTGTTCAACATTAGAGGGGTCACCCTTCTTGAAGAGGGGGAATATTAGCGACTCTTTGAAAGAACTTGGGATTTCACCGCTTTCGAATATTCTGTTGAACACCCCCAGTAGCACTTCCTGGAATTCACCACCGGAATGCTTATAAAATTCGAAAGGAATCCCATCGATTCCTGGTGCTTTGTGGTCCTTAGAAGCATGGAGGACTGCCTGGAGCTCGCTGAGAGAAAATGTATCATCCAAAATAGGCGAGGCAGTGTAGGGCTCAGCAAACAAAACTGGATGACATGTGAAAGCTGGTTTAGTAGCCTCCTAAAATGCTCAACCCATTCGCCAGGCAAGATCTTGTTAGTCTGTAGGTACTTAAGTAAGCGAAGCAGGAGTGTCTCCATTCAGCTCAGTATGACAACTTCAAAACCCTTCGGTAAGAGCCAACTAAAACAAGAGTAATTTCTCAAAATTTACTGTTCAGTCTTACTGATTGCTTCCAAGTCTGCCAAGGAAGCATCGTTTTTTATTTATTGAACATTTTATTTAATGCCACATAGTAATTTAAGGGAAATCGACTTAATAATCAATAGCTGTAATAAATAATAATTTTATTTATTTCCGTAAAGCGGGGTGACTATGGTACGTAGGGGGTGAGAATGGTACCACCGATTGAAGAATGACCTTCTTGGTCCACATCTCTTCTCCATGCAAATATTGTTGCTAAATAGTGTCTTGATGGTTTTATTGCGAGCCTTTTTCGAGCGCCTAAGGTAATTTATGCATGAAGTAACTCACTGTTAGTCAATCTATGTTTAAAATAGTTTAGTGGTGAATGAGGAATTTCACCGATTTCTGTTTGCATTTTTCCTGAATAGTTAATGGTGTGGGATAGATGAAAATCGGGCTGATTTCGGAAAATAAGTCTCCGGTTATTTTTGGGAGACAGTCAAAATTTTTAATTTCAAAACTAACCGGGAAAACAGACGTCCAGTGAGAACGCTCGCTGATTGGGCTGTTCGGATCACCGTCTCCTCCCAGTGTTGCCCATTGGGACGACGAAATCGTGTTTTCTAAGAGAAAAGTTATCAAACAAAAACAGAGGAAACCTAATTTTCCCCATCTTGCTTTTTCTATTTTTTTCTTCAGTTTTTCGATTTCGAACTTTACTGTTTCATGAAATTTTGCATCTGGGGACTACAGATTTCTCGATCTCAGCGCTTCAAGGGGCCATAAATGAACTATTCCAGGATGACGTCATTTACCCGGTTTTTTTAAACATTCGTATTTTCTACACTGTTTTGTTTATTCGTAAATTAGGAAGTTCGGGCTGAAAGTTTGCCTTAGGGGGTTTTTAGAGGTGCTGAATCCGATTTTGGGGTCAAAAATAGGAAATTCCGACATGGTGAAACTCCTCATTGTAGACTTCCTATGAAGGAAATAACTGCCAAACGTGGGTAACTATCAGACACTCATACCTGTGATATCTCCGGTTGAATTCTGTGAGCTCCCGCTCTCTGGGCCAAATTCCCAGTGAAGCGGGGCTGGGCACCTCTAGCCCCCTTCGGTCAGCCTCGTAGGTGACGTCAGAGCTCAGGTGGAGAAGAACAACATCAGATGCCGAACGCCACCCGCGCGTCCCTCCCCCCTCGGCTGGGAGGGACCCAACAGTCTCTCCCCCACTCTACCAGCCGTCCCCACCAACACCATCAGGCGGGGCGGAGGGGGGAGGATCCACCTGAGCTCCAAGCCAACAGAGAATACGTCATTCCCCGTCCAAGAGTGCTCTATACTAGTTGAAAGCGAGTCTGCCCCATCACTAGTCATCTTCCTCCTGTACCCCCCCCCCCCCCTCAGTCGCCACGATCGTCAAGACCCACTGGACAGCGATTGCCACGACCATCTTCTCATCGCCACACCACCTTGAGGATACCTTCGGGCCCAAACCGTGAGTGTTGTAACAGTATACATAAATTGATTGGCCAATAATTTATGACAAGTTGTGTAGAAGTAAGAGAGACAAAGAACATTGCAGTTAGTAGAAACATTTTGAACATTTATAATCTATCGCCACACGAACTTAACCTAGAAACTAACTTATGTACTAAATTTTTACCTGAACCATTGGGTTTGAAAACGGCTTTGATAACTGATAAACGATTGGATTACTCTTGTGTATTGTTGAAAAGGATAAACTATTTGTGTTCATAAACATTTGTGATCAGCCTTCAGCTCTAATCGCCACACCTCGTGGGAAGTCATTCGCTTGTTCCTATTGCTTAATATACCTACCTGCTAGTTGTATTTCTGTAGTATTTCTGAAACCCCAATACTCCATGGTCTTCATCCATGCAATGTGTCTCCCTCGGGCCCAACCACACCTTCTTCTGGTTCCTGTTTCCCCCACCTTCTTCTGGTTCCTGTTTCCCCCACCTGTTTGGAGTTTTTGGAGTTTTCAGTTAGTCCTTGCCTGGAAGTCAGTTGAAAGAGTTGTCCGTGGCCAATATTAACGTTTTGTGGTGCACCACTTTCCCCCTCCCCCTGTTACCTGCTTCGAGAGATCATCAGAGACAGTTCGAGAGTTCAAGAGAGACAGACAGAAGTTTTCTCTAGGAAACAGTGGATTAGCTATGTGAGCTCCCAATTGATCTTTTGTATTTTGTTTGAGAATCTTTTTTTGTATCTGTATTTACTTGTATTACAACTTGAGAGAGAGTTTCAAATTTGTCTTGTCAATTCATACGAGGAAGAGAAAGTAAAAGTTATAGGTGTTGGCATGTTTAATGTTTTTCATGTTCATGATAAAGTTGATTATCTTATTTTGTTTTTTTCTTTGATTAAAGAATATTTGTTGTAGAAAGAAGTTTACAAGAGTTTGTGGAATTATCCTTGTCCTGCTAAGCAGGTGGTGGCAGCAAACAATCAAAGCAGTCTAAGAATCAAAATACCCCCTAAGGGTTACATTTCTTCGAGTATACCTGGTTTCAGTAGGAACAAGAGGAAAGTGCATCGCCACACCTCAAACTGGTTATTAGGTCCCTTCAGGACAATAGTAAGCCCTCAGGCAAGGACACACCTGTGTAACTCTTGATACCTTTTTCGCCCTTCAGGTTTTCAACTTTTCAGTACAACGATCGCCACGAAGTCGCCGACGTCGCCACGCTAGTCGCCACAGGTAATTACATTTCGCTACCATTCTAAATTTAAAGTGTGTTTCGATATTTTGTTTTCAGCTAATTAAAATTCAAATCAAACCCCCCGAACTCGTGTGCAAAAGTTTGGTGCTTGTGTTCGCTGGTTTTCACCAACGAACACGACCCCGAAACGCCCTTAACCGCTTTATTGGCTAAAGTAAATTCAGCTGCCATCAAGCGTGGGGCCGAAAGGCTTACAATTCATAATGAAAAAAGAGCTATCTTTGGCAACCTGAATATAAATAATATTCAATGAATATAAAAATATAATATAAATAATATTTTGTACATTTGAATCATTCTCCTTTGCCCTGATGAGTCTGATTAGGTTGAAACGTTTCAACTCTGTGTGTGGTGACTCAGTGTAGAAGGAAAATATGGGTGGTTGGTGAAATTTGTTGGACGAATTTATTTTTAAATAGCTGAAGAATCGATTGAGGGCACTGATCGTTTATGGATACGTTCAGAAGTTTAAAAAAATTGAGCGTAGTATAATAGTCACCCGAAATCAAGGTTTGAGAATAGTTGAAACAAAAATGTGAATAATTTCTTCAATTTTAAAATTAAATAATCTCTCTGAAGCTAGGAATACACCTGAGGTAAGTAGGTTTCAGAATTAATAGGATCGAAGCAATAAAAAATAATTAAGAAGTTGACAATGTCAGAAAAACCTTAAAATCTGTACCAAAATCACCCCGTTTTACGGTTCCACATACTAATTTAAGGTACCTACCTATATTGGATAAATGAAAGGTTGAAAACTAGAAAAAAATCTTAAAATCACAATATGTCCAGAAATTAGTGGTTGACAAAATAATTTCAAAATGGTTTTGTTCGTACTTGACCCTTGAAGATTGTCTTGCCTAGCTATCCGAAAGCACTTCAGTAAGTAAGTGCCTTCCTTCTTGTGTGACAAATAATACTATTCGTGTCTGTTTCATTCTGCGGCCTTCACTCTCTACGATTGTGGAAGGTAGTAATCTTGTGAGCACGCCATCACACACCACGACTAATTATCGTTCACTATTATGCTCACGTCAGGTACCTACCTAAGGTAGGTAGTCTATTCAAGGACGTGTTAGTCGAATTTGCCTTTTCTTGTCGATGGAAAGCTGGACATATCTGAAATGGTAAGCTGCCACATTTTGGTAACATTTTTGGGCACCCAAGATCAGATTACATTCATGGGACATAGGTTGATACCTATCTAAGTAGGTATTGTTTTGATGCAATTCCTGAATTTAGTCTAAAGAGCTCTTATTATACAGGGTGTCTACCATTTGGATGGACCAAACTTCAAGGATCGATTTTACAACCAATTTGCAACAAAAAATGTCTCTTAGCAATTTTTTCTTAACCCACTCAAAATTCTTTTTTTTCCACTTTAAAGTTTTTATTCGTATTTTCGACCTTGCAGCACTAAAATGGTCATAACTCCCTTATTTCTCCTGAAAATTCAAATCTGACTACACCGTTAGAAAGAGCGTTAAATTCCTAAGCTACCTAGTGCAAAATAAGAATATTTCAGCAATAAAATAGTTTCAAAAAATCAAGTCAAAAAGCAAACTTTAAAAAATTTTCGAAAATCGATATTTTTCAGGCTTACGATTCCCCTGTAAAAAATACCGCTATCGTGGTGCACTCAACGGGAAAAACTACCCCAAGATCTCACCTTTCCAACGGTATGTCAGTTTTAAGGTCTAAGAGGAAAGTTTCTTTGAAAAAATTGAGTTTTATGCGAAAAAACGTGCTTCTTTAGGTATATTCCGCTAGAGAGTCGACAAAGTATTATTGCCTTCACTTTTCAAGGAATGCAATAAAAAGTCCACCAAATTACATTTCCACTCGTATTTTACGTTTTGGACCTTCCTGAACAATTTTGGTACCGTGTCTGTCCATCTGACAGTCGGTCTGTCTGTCTGAAAGTCCTTGTAGATGGCAAAAGCAATACGAAGCTACTGTCCGATTTTGATGCAATTTTCGGCAATGTTCTCCATGTAAATCAAAGTCAACGCATTAAATTTTCAAAATCAAATTCAAATATTTTAATTTTTTTTAGGAATGATAATTTTTTAGGTTTATTGTTAACCTGGAATAAGTTGTGCTACCGCGGGCCTCCCAACGGAAAAACCGTTCATTATGATTTTAAAAATGGAACTATAATAAAATTAAAGAACAATTAGCAGAAAAAATGGTCATTGTAACGTTGGTAGAATGTGTTGGTAGGTACAAGATTTGTATTGTAAAAAAAAAAAGTATTATTGTCAATGAAACTCTTCAAGTTATTCTTCTGCTACAAAAAGTCAATTTCATGATATTTATTATAATTAAACGAAAAACTGATTCTTAACGTAGAAAAGTTGTGATCCCGGGGTAGTTTTGGCCGTTGACTGGCCCCGCGATAGCGCTACTTATTACGGGCAAACAATAAAACAATTTTGAGGGGGGGGTTAACTTTTTTTTCTTGCTCGATTCCAAAGGCTCGTTATTGAAAATAATAAACCAAAAAATGGCAATTTCTATAAATAAAAAAATTAACATTTTTGAATTTGATTTTTTGAAAATTTAATGCGTTGAATTTGATTTACATGGAGAACATCGCCGAAAATTGCATCAAAATCGGACAGTAGCTTCGTATTGCTTTTGCCATCTACAAGGACTTTCAGACAGACAGACCGACTGTCAGATGGACAGACACGGTACCAAAATTGTTCAGGAAGGTCTAAAACGTAAAATACGAGTGGAAATGTAATTTGGTGGACTTTTTATTGCAATCCTTGAAAAGTGAAGGCAATAATACTTGGTCGACTCTCTAGCGGAATATGCCTTAAGAAGCACGTTTTTTTCGCATAAAACTCAATTTTTTCAAAGAAACTTTCCTCTTAGACCTTAAAACTGACATACCGTTGGAAAGGTGAGATCTTTGGGTAGTTTTTCCCGTTGAGTGCACCACGATAGCGGTATTTTTTACAGGGGAATCGTAAGCCTGAAAAATATCGATTTTCGAAAATTTTTTAAAGTTTGCTTTTTGACTTGATTTTTTGAAACTATTTTATTGCTGAAATATTTTTATTTTGCACTAGATAGCTTAGGAATTTAACGCTCTTTCTAACGGTGTAGTCAGATTTGAATTTTCAGGAGAAATAAGGGAGTTATGACCATTTTAGTGTTGCAAGGTCGAAAATACGAATAAAAACTTTAAAGTGGAAAAAAAAGAATTTTGAGTGGGTTAAGAAAAAATTGCTAAGAGACATTTTTTGTTGCAAATTGGTTGTAGAATCGATCCTTGAAGTTTGGTCCATCCAAATGGTAGACACCCTGTATACAGGGTGTTTCACGAAAAGGTCACACCCCCCTTCATTTCAGCAAAATACAACTTGAAAAATTCCGACCAACGCAATTCTTCATGATTTTTTGTGAGGATCTCAGGAAAAATACTTTTGCGCAAAAAAGTTGCGCGCAATCGTGCGCAATTGACACTAACTTCATTTTTTCAAATGGAACCCCCCCTTTTTTATTACAGATTCGGATTCTACGTAAAATTTCATGAAAAATTCATACCCAAACCGAAAAAATTGACCGCGCGCAACCTGACTTTTTGAACGCTCTAAGTTGCGCAACTCCACAATTGCGCAAAAATTAAGTTTTGGAGAAACCTTAGTGTGGCACATGTTTTTTCATCATTTTTTAACGCTGAATCACAGGGTGTCATCCGTTTTTCAATTTGACAGGAATTTTTCAAAGTGGCGGCCAAAAATTCGGTTGTTTTTAGTGAAAAAATCGCTCTTTTTAAATCGTTATGAGTTTTTAGGTAATTTTATTCAGTTCAAGCATGATCATGCTGTCAGTTTTTATTTTTAACTCCACCGTAGACGGCCCCAAGCCCGTGGTTCAAAAGGAGGTGAGAAAATAAAAAATAAACATGATTTCGACCTCAAAACTGATGTTTTCGTGAAAGAAATGTTAATTTTTCCTCTTAAATCTTGGTTTTTCTCGAAACGGATGACACCCTGTGATTCAGCGTTAAAAAATGATGAAAAAACATGTGCCACACTTAGGGTTCTCCAAAACTTAATTTTTGCGCAATTGTGGAGTTGCGCAACTTAGAGCGTTCAAAAAGTCAGGTGGCGCGCGGTCAATTTTTTCGGTTTGGGTATGAATTTTTCATGAAATTTTACGTAGAATCCGAATCTGTAATAAAAAAGGGGGGGTTCCATTTGAAAAAATGAAGTTAGTGTCAATTGCGCACGATTGCGCGCAACTTTTTTGCGCAAAAGTATTTTTCCTGAGATCCTCACAAACAATCATGAAGAATTGCGTTGGTCGGAATTTTTTACGCTGTATTTTGCGAAAATGAAGGGGGGTGTAACCTTTTCGTGAAACACCCTGTACCTATAGGCTTTCTGGGCTCGGGAGAACTGGTTGCAAAAACGCTGCAAATTATTACACAAAGGTTTATAATCTTTATGTGTAGATCACTCGCCTGCAAAGAACAAAACCAGTGCCTTCATTAGGAAATTTGATCAGGTAGGTACTGGTTTCTAAGGATTCAAAACTGATTACAACTCGAAGAAACGAACAACGATCTCATTTTGGTCAGCTAACTATTTAACGGAATTTAGGCCTCTTCTGCGATTCACAATCGTGTCCAACCCCTTCTCCCCTTAACCCTTAAGTGGGACCGCAGAGCTCTGGGTGGTCTCATTCGGTTCTGAAAAATCAATACTATTTTATATTGATGGAAAAACAATACGTTTACATCAAAAGTTTTTGAGCTAGGGCGTTTTGAAAACGTCGGCCCTTATTTTTCAAGCCTTAGAAGTGACTGACATTAACCATAAGCTTTGGGGCACAACTAGACCCCAAATGGAGCCCATATACCAAATTTCATCAAAATTGGTCTCTGGTAACTAAGGAAAGTGCTGCGGACGGACGGAAAAATTTGGATTGGCAAGATTTTTGGACTGATGTAGTTTGAAAAGTAGGTGAACCAACAAATTCTGAGGGGGGTTTAGGGGGTCTCAATCGGTCTCCGTTCGGTTTTAGTGTTTAGCGAAATGGAAGGCGCTAAAAATTAAAAAGTTGTATGTACCTTAATTTGAAATTTTATAGGATTTTAGAAATTCATTAGTGCACGGCCCTACGGAATTGAAAAACTGAAATATTGCCGCCGGAATCATCAAAATCGAACTATAGCCAAAGAAAAATGGGGAAAACTACTGAATAAACGGTTTTTTCCATTTTTCTCTGGCAATTATAGTTCAATTTTGATGATTCCAGCGGCAATTTTTCAATTCCCTAGGGCCGTGCACTAATGAATTTCTAAAATCCTATAAAATTTCCAATTTAAGTACAACTTTTTAAGCTTTTGTCCCTTCGATTTGGCGAAATACTGACCCGGAACGAGGATCAAACGTCGACTGAGACCCCCTTAAAAAAACGTCTGCCAAGTTGGGTGGGCAGTATAGCTTCCTCACTCATTGTAACATGGACGTATAGAATCAGTTGGCGAAAAAATTATGATTCAAAGAGTTATTGAATACCAAAATATTGGCGATAATATGCGGGATAGGGTTGCAGGTATTAATGTTTATAATAGTGTTGTAAATAGTTGTGGTATATAAACCACTGAAATAAAAGAACGAAAGAGTGTAGGTATAAAATAAAACTACGAAGTTATGACGATAATGATTATTATTATTCAATACTAAAACTATAATAGGTGTAGGTACGTATTAGGATTATGGGTAGGTATTAATTTGTTATATACTCGTAATTTGAGTTTTGTTTAAAATTAAACGTAGAATTTTATTATTTTATTTAGCGGTCCACCGTCTAGGACCTAACCCACACAATCCCTGAAAATTTCATCGAAATTGGTTGAATAGTTGCGGAGTTTTGGTTGTAACAATAAATTTAAAGTTCGCGCATGCGCAGCGGCTATTGCTTGACCAATTTGATTGAAACTTATAGGGTGTCTCTTAGAAGTTAGTCCCTAACTAACCTCCAAATTTGAGCAAAATCGGTTCATTAGAAACCGAGGTTCCAGGAAATTCACGTTTGCGCATGCGCACTCGCTCCTATTGGTCAGGTTAGTATAGTTTTGCCCGGGACAAGGATTGACCACAGACAGACACGGAACCAAAATTGTTCGGGAAGCTCTAAAACGCAAAAAGCAAGTGGAAATTTTGATTTTGGAGGACATTTTCCACCTTAAGGAATAAAAATGGCCACAACTCCCTTAATTTAAATACTTAAAAAAGAGATTCGATGAGATCAATACCCAATTTCAGGCTATTACGTACTATTATAGATGAGGCCACTCGAATCAGCGATGAAAATGATGCAGAATCCCACCCCTAATGGGGAATCTAATTTTCGAAAGAGGGTTCACTGATATGGAAGAAAACCTTAGTGTGCAGCTCGAAAACGCATCCAAAAAATTTGGACGAGTTTTTCCTTACGACAGCAGCGCTACCTCTGATAGCGCACATGAAACAACTAGCTTACGTGATCGAACACACGAGTGAACTGCGAAATGGCAGAAAGAACCTAGACAAGAAAGTGACGAAAAAAAAGCAATTTCTCTCACTCCTTTTTACAATACGATTCTACCTATTAGTCTATCAAGCATTATCAATCTTCACCTTCTCTTATTAGGTAGTTAAGTTTTGATACTTGAATCACATTATTTGAGTGGATCGTTTCATGCAGTCACGAGGGCGCCTACAACTCTACCTGTCGACATTTTCTGACACTATTTGCCGAAACTCCTATGCTTCGACAGAGCACAGTTTTGCGTGAGGAACCCTGGGCGTGACGTAATCAGTTTTCCTCAATCTTCGTGTTTTCTGACACCGCTTCACTTGTTTTGGCATTTTCTCCTACGGTAATTTTTTTCCCTAGGGTATTCCTGGTGTTAAACGTTATTCTAGGGCCCTCTTATAGGATTTGACTTGAAATTCCAGAATCTAAAATTGAGGCAAATTCCCCATTCTTGGACCTACGTGAGGTATTGAAGGAAATACACAGAAACCCACTGGTACGTCGAACGAGAATGTATTCAACGAAGTACAAGTATGAAAACGACTAGGGTATGCTCGAGAACAACTCGTAGGATGTTTGAGATACGACCCGCTCCTAAAACCCCAATGCGCATGCGCGCAGTCGTGGATGTCACTAAACTTCCATGTCATGCCCTCCCTCACAAAAATTAATAATAAAGAACAGGTAACTTGAAACACAAGGTAGTTAGTGAGGTAAAATTAGAGCACTTAACAAATTAATGCTGGGGTATCCTGGCATGATGATAACAAGAATTACTTAGTAGGAAAACAAAGGAGAGTACCTCTGAAAAACAAAATAAATCGAACTCTTACTCTAATACAAAACAAGTTGTGAATAGTGATACACTTCACACAGAGAAAATGACATACTGAATAGATTTGCTGAAGACATTGGTTCAAAGTTCCTAACCAAGTTAAACCCATAAAAAAAAGACAAACAAAACGCTTATTTTACATTTCCATAATATATGAGGAACTAAAACCAACAGAACAAACAAAAACTTGATCTAACAGGAACTGTGACAGAGAACAAATTGTAAAAACTCTTTAACCCATAGTAAGGGACTCCATAGCAGCCAATACTTCTTCCTGGAACATGGACACACTGCAAGTTAGGGGCTATGGTGGCTAAAAAAAAACTATTTATTTAAATGTTCCCAAGTATTACACGTAATTTTCCAACCATTGGGGTCGTCTTACAGTGCGGCCGGACGAGGTCAAGGTAGGAGGTGGTAAGGATCCATCCCTAAGTCCTTGGACCAGTGGAATAGGCGATGGGAGTGGTCGTGGAATTCGGGAACTCCGGGGACTATGAGTGCGATTGGAGCTCAAGTTGGAACTCGGCAACTTTCCAGTGTCAGTAGGGAAGGAAGTGCTGTGAGTAGATGGTAACTGGGGATATTCAGGCCATGGCAAAGGGCATGATGGTTCAGGATCAGGTTGCTGTAGGGGAACATTAGAAGCTGTCTGACCCTCACCTAGGTCTGTAGAAACCCGAGTGCGCAATTGAGAAATGTGAACCCTATGCACAAACCCCAATGCCAGCTTAACCCGTCTCATAGCAGGGGAAATTACCGACTCAATTACACCTTTTTCCCACGTTGGGTGACGTTCTTGAGGATGACGCATCACCCACACAGGAGAATTTACAGAAAATCTGGGAACTGGTGCTACTGATGCTTTAATGTTTGGTTCAGCCAAGATTTTTGTTAGTGGTGTAGTAGGGGCATGTCGAAAAATCAAATTCATTGGTGAGTCCCCGTTACTACTAGGGGTGGCATGCTGTGATGAGAGTACATGGACCAAGCATTCTTCAAAAGATGAATCTGGAAAGTCATCACGTGCTTTCCGTAACCCTTGCTTTATTGAAGCTACAGCTCTCTCTGCTCGCCCATTACTAGGGGGATTGTAGGGGGCAGTTGGTTCATAGGAGATATCCCACCGTTTTAAGAATTGCCTGAACATTTCTGAACTAAATGGTGGACCATTGTCCGACACCAGGGTCCCTGGAAGGCCAAAATTCCCTATGAATGATTTCATAAATGAAATGAGGCTCGGGGCATTTGGTGGTTGGAGCAGAGATGCATGGATCCAATTTGAATATGCGTCGACAAGGACACACAAAGTTTTATCCTCATACTTGCAAAGATCCAAATGCACCCTACTCCAGGGTTTCGAGGCAGGTACCCTATCAATTCTATTTGGTGCATCTGGTTCCCGAGGGTGGTGTACATTACATGTTTCACACAAAGCGCAATGTTTAATTATGTCACCATCCAAACCTGGCCACCAGAGAACCGGCTTGGCAGTTAACCTCATCCTAGATATACCTGCATGACCTGTATGTAGGGCCCTCAACACCTGCTTCCGAAGTTGAGGAGGAACAACGACCCTACCTTTGTGGAGGAGGAACCCATCAGTGAATTCCAAGTCCTGGCATACAGTATAGAAGGGTGCCAGTTCTTTTTCTGCCGGCCTTGAAGGCCAAGAGGTTTGAATCAACTTCTGCAATCCCAAAAAGGGGGGATAAGAAGCAGTGAAACGTCTCACCTCATCTGAATTCAAGATCGGTGAAGTTGACTCAACAAACCCCACATCAACAACATCAGCACACTGTCGGAGAGGAAGACGTGATAGAGCATCGGCTTGGGGCAAACATTTACCTGGTTTATATACAATTTTATAATTATAGGCCCCCAGTATCTCTGCCCATCTGACAAGGCGCGCTGCCGCAATAGCAGGTATGTTTTTGTCAGGTGCTAGTATGGTTTTCAACGGTTGGTGATCAGTTTCAATTGTGAATGAACGCCCCATTAGAAATTTGTGAAACTTTTGCAGCCCAAAAATGATTGCCAGTGCCTCCTTGTGTACTTGGCTGTAAGAACGTTGAGTTGGGGTCATGGTTGCTGATTCGAACGCAAGGGGTACCAGTTGATCATTAACCCGTTGACTCAGAGTAGCCCCGATACCATATTGGCTAGCATCGGTTGTGAGGACTAGCTCTTTCTCTGGATCATAATAGGTCAAGGTAGCAACCTTTGCTAATGTATCTTTCACACATTTAAAAACCCTGGCACATTCAGGCGACCATGACCAATGAGCCCCTTTCCGCAGCAATTTGTGGAAAGGTTCAAGCATATCAGCTAAATGTGGCATAAACGACCTATAAAAGTTGATAAGCCCCAAAAAGGCTTTCAATTCAGTAACATTGGTGGGGGGTGGCATTTCAGATACAGCCTTAACCTTTTCGACGTCAGGGCGCCTACCACTTTCCGTTACTGTGAACCCCAGGAAGGCTAGTTCAGGAACAAACCAAATTGATTTTTTGGCATTTAGTTTTACATTGTGGCGATCTAGTCTCCGTAGGACTTCTTCAAGATGTTGCTGACATTCTGCCCTACTTCTTCCACCAATCAGGGTATCATCCAAATATGCCCGACAATATGGGATTCCTGCAAGTAGCTTGTCCATAAAAGACTGGAACAGCGCAGGAGCAGAACTTAACCCGAAAACCAACCGTGAAAACCTGAAAAGCCCTGCATGTGTATTAACTGTAAGCAAGTGCTGGCTAGACCTTGCCACTTCCAGTTGGAGGTACGCATTCGACAAATCAAGCTTGCAAAATACCTTACACCCTAAAAAGGCGTGAAATATTTCGTCCGGTCTAGGAGTTGGGTAAAAGTCCGCCCTTATACTTGGATTTAGAGTACCTACGCTTTAGGTCTACACAGAGCCTAAGATCCCCAGATTTCTTTTTTACAACCACAAGAGGGGAGGCCCATTCCGTTTGAGTCACTCTGTGAAGTACACCTTCGTCAACAAGTTTATTTAATTGAGCTTCAACCTGGGGGCGAAGTGCTAAAGGAACATTATAGGCTGGCTGAAATATTGGTGTTGCACCCGGTTTCGAATTTATATGCACCTGATGGCGGGAGATTGGTTGATCATTATCCTTGATGCCAAAAGCCCGAGGGTACAAAGAAGGGAAATCAAGTGGAGGCTCTGGTTACTGGTGGGTTTGCCATCGACGCTGCGAGGGTGGTCGAGGTTATGGTGAGTTCGTGGCGGCCGAATTTCCGTCGAGGAAAATAGTAGAAACAAAAAAAATCCCATCCTCGTCGCCACTGAGGTATTGAAGGAAATACACAGAAACCCACTGGTACGTCGAACGAGAATGTATTCAACGAAGTACAAGTATGAAAACGACTAGGGTATGCTCGAGAACAACTCGTAGGATGTTTGAGATACGACCCGCTCCTAAAACCCCAATGCGCATGCGCGCAGTCGTGGATGTCACTAAACTTCCATGTCACTACGCTTAGAGCCAAGAAACCCGATTTTCATGAGCGAAACCACTTTTTTCGAATTCAAACATAAATATTTTCCTCCCATAATTAGCGGAATAAAATTAAAACTAATTATAACTTTGAAAAGCTGAGATCTTGACGCAGTTTTTTAGTGATGAGGTACGTGAAAAAAATAAGCGAAAGTGAATCTGTAACTACCGAAACAAAAACGAGAAATTTTGAAGAAATTTTAATTACAAAAATTCCTTTACGAGTTGATTTTTTTACCCATCAGGACCCTTAAAATATAATCCTGAAGGCACAAGAAAAATGGGAAATTTGTCGTCCTTTCCAACAGAGTATTCAAATTTGAATTTGCATGTGAATTGAGGGAGTTGTGGCCATTTTTATGGCTGAAAACACGAAACATCTTAAAAAAAGTCTGCCAAGTTGGGTGGGCAGTATAGCTTCCTCACTCATTGTAACATGGACGTATAGAATCAGTTGGCGAAAAAATTATCTACAAGTTCGCGCATGCGCAGCGGCTATTGCTTGACCAATTTGATTGAAACTTATAGGGTGTCTCTTAGAAGTTAGTCCCTAACTAACCTCCAAATTTGAGCAAAATCGGTTCAGAAACCGAGGTTCCAGGAAATTCACGTTTGCGCATGCGCACTCGCTCCTATTGGGCTGAAATTGATAGGGGACCGTCTAGGACCTAACCCATACAATCCCTGAAAATTTCATCAAAATCGGACCACAAATTAGTATAGTTTTGCCCGGGACAAGGATTGACCACAGACAGACAGACAGACACGGAACCAAAATTGTTCGGGAAGCTCTAAAACGCAAAAAGCAAGTGGAAATTTTGATTTTGGAGGACATTTTTTTTCACTTCTTTCACGAACGAACGACGGACGTAGTGAGGAAGCAAAATTGTTCTTGGTTCCTTGGAACGTTCCCCCTTTAGGAGTAGCTGTGGCAACACTGCTTGTTATATGATCAGCCAAACAAAACTTGAACGAAGGAACAGTAACAGTAACTTGTCTCCGGTACTCTGTGAGTAACAGTGACAACGGAACAACGACTGAGAACCGTTGCTCCTTGAAGCCTGGTTTGTAGTTTCACCTCAGTATTTTTACACGTTTGTAGTTGTGGTAATTTTATATAAATTAATTCAAGTAACATAAATCGAAAACGGGGGTTTCAAGTCCGAGTTTCGAGCTATCCACGGAGAAGGTATATCCGAAAAGTAATTCCTTGATAACAACTTTAGTTTCTGATAAGGAAGTTGGCGATTCGTGCGAAACCGCAGTCCGACGCCCGTGTCCGCCGTTCTCAAATCGAAGTTTTGAATTCTTCCTGAGATCTTCTCATAACCCCTCCCTCAAATGTTCCTATTCAGATCAATTCAGTGAAGTTATTAATCCCAGTCTTTCTCACTCCAACGCAACTCCACGGATTATGTGATAAATCTATGTATTATGTACAGTGTCGTTCCCCAACTCGTTTGTTTCTTGCGGCCATCCTGAATCGTCAACCTTGGGTGAGTTAGTTTCATTTTTCGTCTAGAAAATAGTTTTTCACAGTCAATATAGTATTGCAATTATTCATCCTAGTTAATCAAAATCGTACACCTTCGTACGATTCATAGTAACACTTTTGGTGCATAACGACGCCTCGAATAAGCACGTGCGACGTTTTGGTTTCCTCGAAGTGCAGATTTTTGAACTCGTACGATGAAATCGTCCTTCGAGTCCTTGGAAGGAGTTTCGCCCGTCTCGAGTGCCAAGGTTTTCTAAATTGGGTCGAGGTAGGACCGAACTTGGCAAATGAAGTTCCCAGTCTGTTCTGTAATGGACAAGACGGCACGCGTCATTGTAAAAATCTCTGATCTGGTTTACTTACCTGATTTCTGATTACGTCGGCAGAGGCTCTCTTGAGTTGTTTCGAAATCGTTGGCAAAATGTTCCAACTTAGTTTTTAGATGTTATTGACATCATCTTATCTAACATTGTATAATAAACTACTCTAATTCATAATGCGAAGGTGACCATAAAATTCGAAGTGAATCTACTTCTCAATGGGGAATTTGCCTCAATTTTAGATTCTGGATTTTCAAGTCAAATCCTATAATAGGGCCCTAGAATAACGTTTAACACTAGGAATAACCAAGGGGAAAAAATTACCGTAGGAGAAAATGACTAAACAAGTGAAGCCTCTGTTACAAAACACCGCGAAAATCGAGGAATATTGTTGACGTCATACGAAAAAAAAGTCTGCCAAGTGGGTGTGGCACATAGCTTCCTCGTACCCATAACCCGATTATATAGATGGTCCGATGCATAGTAGTTAATCTCAAAGCACCAATCTCAAAGTACCTTTCACTACCCTCATAGCGGACCATCTACAAGCTAATCTGGACAATCCTAGAAAATTTCATCAAATTCGGATGAAAAATGTAAATGTTATGGCTGTTCCAAGGATTTTCCGTATGCGCATGCGCAGTGGCTACTACCAGTCCGAAGGTGATGATTATCATAGGGGACCATCTAAATACTAATCTGTAACATCCCTGTAAATTTCATTGAAATCGGATGGAAAATGTAGAAGTTATGGCCGTTACAAGGAATTCACGTTTGCGCATGCGCAGTCGCTTCTGTCAGTTCGAGGATGATGCTTTTCATAGGGGACCGTCTACACACCAATTCGCACAATCTCTGAAAATTTCATCAAAATCGGATGGAAAATGTGGAAGTTATGGCCGTTACAAGGAATTCACGTTTGCGCATGCGCAGTCGCTTCTATCAGTCCTAGGATGATGATTTTCATAGGGGACTGTCGACACACCAACCCGCACAATCTCTGAAAATTTCATCGAAATCGGACAATAACTTCGTATAGTTATGCGCGTTACAAGGAATTCATGACAGACGGACAGACACACGGACACACAGACACGGAACCAAAATTGTTCAGAAAGGTCTAAAACGCAAAACGCGAGTGAAAATTTTGATTTTGGAGAACTTTTTTTTCGTCCTTGAAAAGTGAAAACAAATCTTCCGCTACCTTGGTAGACTCGGAAGCAAAAAAACGACGCGAAAACAACTCCGACAACAGACAGAGTTCTAGCACCGCCACACAAAACAATCCAGTGAAATGGCTACTCGAATAATATGATTCAAATCTTGAAACTAAATAAGAGGAGATGAATACTAATAATGCTTGATAAACTAGTAGGTAGAATCGTATTGTAAAAAAGTGAGTAATATTGTTTCTTTTGGTCACTTTTGTGTCTGGGTTCTTCCTGCCAGTTTGCGGCGCACTCTTGTGCGCACTAGTTGTAAGCTAAAAGTTCGTGTATGTTCCGCTTCTGTGGTAAGCGCCACAGAACCTCCTTTGAAGTCTGATTGGTAGAATATCTGTTACGTTTCAAACATGGCTGCCTCTTACACATTGCCACCACATTTAAAATTTCCATCTTCCTTAAATTCTCTAAATTTTTTGGATGCGTTTTCGAGCAGCTCACTATGGTTTTATTCCATAAAAATAAGCCCCCATTCGAAAAAAAAAAGTGAGGAAATTCCCCATTTGAATCGATTTCGACGTCTCGGTCTTCATTAGTACATTACTTATATGAATTTAAGATCCTAATTATTGGAATACCATAATATAAATTCATTATAGCCAGGAGATATTGAATTAAATTGTTTGAACGTGAAGGGTTCCCTGTCGGAAGCATTTAGTTAGAACTGAAAGGGGAAAGTCGTGACGAGACCGCTGAATAGGTAGCAGAAGCTATGTTATCACTTTTCAATGATAAAAAATTCCTCTAAAATCAAAATTTTGTGACGATCCTACTTTTTTATAAGGGACAAACCGAATTGGTTTGTTCCCGATTTGTTGGAGCTACGCCTTTAGGGATATCCGATTCATAGAGATATGAATCGATATCCTCTTCAGGCCGGCTGATTAATCTAATCACTGGTTTGAAGGGGTAGGGTCGTCGCCCTCCTCTGACTGACTTATGAACAATTAGGTGAATTTCAATCTGAAATTCAACCTATATTGTTACAATTTCCGCACGCGTATTTCGGTTTCGACCTTCCTGAACAATTTTGGTTCAGTGCACCTGTGTAAAACCCTTCTAACAAAATAACTTCTACAATTTCCATCCGAATTAGGTGAAATTTTTAGAGATTGTGTGATTGGGAGATTATAAGGACCCCTTTCGAATTTCATCGTGATCGTATCATTGGTATTCTCTGCGCATGCGCCAAAAAGTTTCTCCCAGTTTCCATTCGATTTCGGAGAGATTTTCAAGAGTTGTGTAGGGTAAGAGCCCCAGTGGCGGACACTGCACCAATGCCGGACACTTGAAATATAATTTGTTATAATAAGAATATGAGTTGAGTTTTGCCATTGATTCCTTCTTATTACGGAATCTGCAAGACTTACAACTAAATGGAAGTGAATAGAACGAAGTTGGTCCCAAATTGGTGTAGCAGTTTAAAAAAAATAACGACTATCCACGTTTTTGCCCTTTTGGTCCTTATTCCTAGTGAAAAATGACAAGAGAGCGACTGTGAATATTAAGCTATTTTCTGTTTCCAACACAACTGCAACTATTTTTGTGATTGTTACAACTTCAATACTATTTAACTCGAGCATATTTCAAATAATTCACCTGATTTTAATATTACAGATCCTAATTTATGCATGTCCTCCACTGGTACACGCAAAATACTGCCTGTACTAGTGTAGGACACACTGTCCGCTGTTGGTAAAACCAACTGTTAAACGTGGAACCAAAGGAGGACAGGCTTATAGTATACCTTTCCTTCACTGGGGTTTAATAGTGTCCTTCTCCAGTTGACTATTTCATCCATTTTCCCAGCCTTCCTAGTTTCATTTGTTGTTAGATAGGTAGTTTTACTTGCGTCTCGGTGCACCGCCCTGAGGGATTCCGAATGCACTCTTGCGGGACTGCGAGGAAGTTTTCCTCAACTCAAACTCTTCTAATTTTAATATCTTTGGAGGAGCCATTCCAGACATTCAATGATTACTTTGGTGAAGTAGTGGATGATGTTGCGAAAGTCAAAGTTGATTTATCAACTATGATTGATTATGATTGATTTTTCTATCACATCGTAAATAATACAGAAGTTATAACTTCTGTATTATTTACGATGTGATAGAAAAATCAATCATAATCTTTTGTGATTTGCGGGAATTACTAGGTGTGAGTAAAGGAATGAGATGTGTGTAAATGTTTAAGGGGTTCGAGTGTGATAGGGGTCGGAATGACAATTGGTAATCCTTAGCATACTGATATAGCTTTTCCATTACGGTACAATCGAAATTGATTTTGAGATGGCTCAGGATGGTTTCTATCATCTACAAGCAATACTCTCCGTTGTGGGGAATGTTTCGTTCATATCATCTACCCCTTGAATATTGTGGCAGTGATTACAATAAGGTGAATAAATTTTTCCCATGAGGCACCGAAAGAATGGATTATTTCCTAGTCCAATCATTATTTTATCAATGGTAGAGAAAAAACATATTGTTTAGTAATGCATGCATTCCAGGGGACGTCCCATTGGATAAGCATTAGATCAGTTAAACCAGTTGGTAAGCGATAAAACTATTTCACTCGATGTAATTTATTTATTACTTTAGGCAAGAAATACTGACCCCCCCCCCCCCACCATTATCCACCTTAACATTTCTAGCGGCATGGGAGCCTCGAATCTGAAGAGCATTTTAAAATCCATGATCTACGATACCCAACATGCGAATTCGAGTCCCCCCCCCCCCCCCACCTCCCCAACGCCAAAAATGGTGCCACTCTAGCACCAAAGCGGAAATACGTCGTAACATTGAACTTTCATCTGTTAGTTTTGGTAGGCAGTCCGTCGAAGTTCACATCCGTATTCAAGGTGAAACACAAAAAAAAAACCACGAAATAAGCGGTTTATGGCATCATGGCACCATGGTGGCACCACTATTAGTTCCATGGTGGTACAGAGAATAATTCATGAAAATTCGGAGGTATAATGAGAATTTTTCCTCAATTTCAAAGCTTGGGTACAATTAGTAAGTAGTAAAGGAACCAAAATATTGAAAAATCGGATATTTTGTGAATATTATCCCCCCACTCACCCCCTCCCCTTGCGAATTTTGGTACTCTGGTAAAATCATGTACAACTCGGAAGTTATTTGAGTCAAACAAAAAAAGAAACACGCAAATCGGTTGGAAATTGAGGCCTGGGCAGAGTTTACAAGATTATGCACGCAAACGCACGTTTTTTAAGCATTAACCCCCCCTTTCCCCCTCATAAAAAGCAAAATCCAAAATTCCGGCGCCGTAGTGCACAACTAGATAGTATTACGCGTCAAACGAAAAAAGGACCACGAAAATCGTTTGAGAACTAAGGCCTGGGCAGAGTACACAAGATTATGCCCAAAAACGCACGTTTTTCGAGCATTAACCCCCCCTTTCCCCCCCTTAAAAGGCAAAATTCGAAATTCCGGCGACGTAGTGCACAACTAGATAGTTTTCCGCGACGAACAAAAAAAGAACCAGGAAAATCGGTTGAGTGCTAAGGCCTGTGCAGAGTACACAAGATTTTGTTACACACACACATACACACACACACAGACATACACCTATGGTTTTTTTTCGCGGATTTGGATTCAGAATGGTCTAAAACGGATTACTGTGTGGTTAATTTTTTTTTCTGTTGAGTGTTGTCTTCCTTCACCCCAGATCGATCGCATAAGGACGCCCAAGTCTTACTGTGGGACGTCCTAAAAAGCCCAACTCAAGGTCTCAAATACCGGTCCTAATATTTGATCACGAAGATTCATTCTGGCTCAAATAGATGTCAAAAAGAGAGTAGGTGGAAAGTAACGGCAAAAACGACATAAATATTAATTTCCTTCTTTTCAAAATGTTTTGAAATTTCTGCAAGTTTGTCTAAATTTCTTCTCTGTAACCCCAACGTCTCTTTATTTCCCTTGTTCTAAAATAGATGTAATAGCCTAATTATCACTTCATATTACCGATTCAGATCAATAGAATGTATTCAGAGAGCTCTTCCTTACTGAGCTACTGCTAGAAGAGACCTAATTTTAAAGATAAAAATATCCAATTCACTGTCTTGTATTATAGGATACAAGATAATATAAATATCGACACCAAACCTTATTTGCTCCCGCGCATCAATAACATTATTGCAAAGCGACAGTTAGAAGAATGTAGGAATACGAAAACGAATAATAAAAATACACAAGCAATATAAAAAAAAGTGTCTTTATTTTTAGTGATTTTACTAGGTAGTCTCCAAAGTATAATATGACAAAATTTAAATTAGTAGATTAAAAATTCGATCAATTCAGTAAATTTCGACTGTAGACTCATGATGTAAGAAGGGTGAACATTATCGCACGATTGACTATTTTCTCTTCTATACGGGGTGTTAAACTCACGTAACTTGACACTGAGATTTTACGACTGAAGTTGAGATTCTACGACTCATGCCGAGCTAAAAGTGTCTCTGACATGCCGAGCAATAAGTGACCCTTATTTCACTTGCACAGAACAGCGAGCCAGAAAGAAATCAAAGAACGAGCCGGATGAAATAAAGCAATGGGAAGGCACAATTATTTGAAACGGGACAACACAAATCAAAAACGGACGACACAACAAAAATTAATAATCAAACAGTTATCACTGTTATCAAAGTCCCGATTCACAAAACTCCCGTCAGAGTGCATTCGGAATCCCTCGGGGCGGTGCACCGAGACGCAAGTGGTAGTTTTTGTCTCTTGTTGTTTAAGGTAGAACAACAAGAAATCTCCTAGAATGAAGAAGAAGACCAATGTAGGAAAAAGACCTAATATATTAAATTATAATGAAGAGGCGATGATCTAATCCAAGCAGGATGTTCAATGGCCAACTGCTCAAGAAGCGAGGGAGTTTGGTATCCCCCACAAACTATAGCACATGCCTCTGGCAGTTGTTGCACTTTTGGCAATTTCTGTGGGGATGCACACGTACCTACTTTAAAAACCACAAGCGGGGGGAGTTAACTACCCTCCAGGATTAGGTGTCGCCAAAGCAGTGACACTCTCTCGTCTCAATCATCTTGTTGATAAACTACTCTGTCATTTTTTGAAGCCAAAACAGCCAGACAGACCTTTTGGGTTAAGAAAAAACGCAGTTTCATCAGCCTCAAAGACTCGAGATGAGTCTGGTAGCATTATATTCTTGATTGGACTGTTCCTAATTTGGGACAGCAGGTCACTGTATTTCTTGATGTTCGAGTATTAAGATTTTGGGCAATCCTAGTTGACACTGCAGAATTTATACTCCTGAAGGATTTTTACCACGATAGGCCTGGTCGGTTAATGATGAAATTATTTTCTCTCTTAAGGTCTTACAAAAGTCATTGGACACGGTCCATTAAGTCAGTTTTGATGATAGGAAACCCAGCACGCAACCAAGGTATGATCCAATTCACAATAGTGTTCTCCTCCTCCTTCAGAACAAAGTCAGGGCTAATTTTCCTTTCAATTGGATGCTAATTGCAAAAACGAACTAGTTTTGAATGAATACAAACGCTTTCATTCAAATTACATTGACTTTCTGAAACCTGTCCTCCACTGGCACACTGTCCGCCACTTCAACAATCAAAAATTTGGGTGTCCGCCACCGGTACATTTCATATTCACTTCAAAAATAGCATTTTGTGGACAATAATGTGATTAAAACTGCTTTTTTGCATTGATAACTCGTTCATAAATGTCTAAGGTACATGTTAAACACAAAAAAAGTCGGACACAGTTGAAGAGAGAAAAATTAAAAATGCAGAATGATAGGATTTTCCTTAACATGTCCGCCATTGGGGCTTTTACCCTACTCAAATGGTTCCTGTCACTAGCCTTACTTTTATTTGCCTTATCACACAAAAGGTTACATCTGCTTAGAATGCTATAAATGAATTCCTAAATGATTCCTGTTCTCTTAAATTTTTTAAATGTTTTTCGTGTGAATCAGTAACCTCACTGCATGACCCTAACTTTACGGTTTACACATTGATTACACATTACACATTGATTACACATTACACATTGATTACACGGTTTACAAATAGTTTACACAAACTACCTAAGTATATTCGGTTAGGAGAGCGTGAGAAAAAAAGTTAACGCAACATCTCGCAATGTTATTTGATTGTAAACCATGTTGTCTTGCGGTTGCCTTTGTAGGGTATCATTTCGTTATCTCATATCTGTGTTTCGAAGAGTGAGATTGATCACCGAAGCTTATTGATGCCTCGACTCAACTTTTGGAGTTTCTCAAATGTTAAAAAATAACTACCCGGTCCTTCGAACGGGAATATCAACTGAAATCATCACAAAACTCGTAACTCGTATGATTCACAGCTGGTGAAATACTGTTTGCAGATTGAAAGAATGCGGATGGTTTGGTGAGGCGTCCATGTGTATTACAATCCCAAAACCATCGTTCTTCTTCTACCTGCCACTCAAGCCAGGGAAAATGAGACCGAGGGTTGTTGACTACCGACCGATGATGAAGTGAAGGGATTGATTCATTACAGGCAAAACAAAACTAATAAAAAATAAAACAGGTTCCTTACCCCTGGGAAAGTCTTATCAATGAGGAATTTCACCATGTCGGAATTTCCTATTTTTTACCCCAAAATCGGATTTAGCTCCTCTAAAAACCCCCTAAGGCAAACTTTCAGCCCGAACTTCCTAATTTACGAATAAACAAAACAGTGTAGAAAATACGTATGTTTAAAAAAACCGGGAAAATGACGTCATGCTGGAATAGTTCATTTATGGCCGCTTGAAGCGCTGAGATCGAGAAATCCATAGCCCCCAGATGCAAAATTTCATGTAACAGTAAAGTTCGAAATCGAAAAACTGAAGAAAAAAATAGAAAAAGCGAGATGGGGAAAATTAGGTTTCCTCTGTTTTTGTTTGATAACTTTTCTCTTAGAAAACACGATTTCGTCGTCCCAATGGGCAACGCTGGGAGAAGACGGCGATCCAAACAGCCCAATCAGCTAGCGTTCCCGCTGCACGTCTGTTTTTCGGTTAGTTTTGAAATCAAAAATTTTGACTGTCTCCCAAAAATAACAGGAGACTTATTTTCCGAAATCAGCCCGATTTTCATCTATCCCACACCATTAGCTATTCAGGAAAAATGCAAACAGAAATCGGTGAAATTCCTCATTAAGAGAATGTACTTTCATTCATTTAAAAATAGAATCACGCTTCCTGTACCTAGAAAATGATGCTTCTTTCAAATTTTAAAGGCGACTGAAGGGTAAATAGAAGGGCAAGTGAACACACATTCGAGATAAAAATGATTCTTCCTAACAATTGGCTGAGTGGAGGGGCTCTCTCTTTTTTTTTTTTTTTTTTTTGGTTTTTTTTATTGGCTTCGCAAAAGAATTACATACAGCCATAACAGCTTTGAAGTTAAGATATATAAATTGAATTACACTTTAAAGTTTATGGCAGAGAGAAATTTAAAGAGAGCGCAATGGATCGGATCAGTTCCAGTTGCGAGGAGGGTGTCTAAGTTGAAGGGTTGTAGTGAGTGGTCAGTGATTTCCTTGAGGAGCTCTTCTCTTTGTAACTGGGACGCTGGGCATTCCAGGACTACATGCTTGATCGTCTCAATCTCATTTCCACATAAGGAGCACATGTTGTCATCAATCAAACCGAATCTTTCAAGCATCTCTTTGGTGACACTGTGGCCTGAGCGTAACCTGGTAATTGTTTTGAAGAAGGCTTTGGATCTAGGAGAGGGCGTTTCGTGGTACCAGCACTTTTTAGATGGAGGAGCGAACAACTCTTTATACCGACTACCCGCCGGGTACTCAACGTGGTATTTTCTCCAGGCGTTCAGCTGAGCTAGTGATAGTGAACGTTTGAGGTCAGTGTGTGGGAAGCATGGAGGTTGACACAGCCTCATTGGAAGGTGTAGAGCTTCTCGGGCTTCATGATCCGCAATTGTGTTACCATGGATGTTTTTATGGCCTCTTATCCAGATGAACTTCACAAGCTGATTTCTCGTTTCGAGGATGTCTATGGCGTTGAGGATGGAGATTTCTATGTGGCTGAGTTTCGTTGAGGGACCTTTGTGTTTGAGTTTCTGGAGTACGCTTTGGGAGTCTGAAATAATCACAATGTATGGTCTGTTGTCATACCGGTCCAAGGCATACTCTAGAGCTTTCATAATGGCATATGCCTCTGCCGAGAAAATTGAAGCATATTTCCAGAGACGGAACTGCTTAGCAAGATTATTTGTCTTGTCATAGAAAGCACAAGCTACTCTCCCACCAGAAACAGAACTATCTATGAATATGAGGCTCTCTTCCTTATTATGACTCGAGTTGCACGATCCCTGGATTACGATTACTGAGGCTCGGCCCTTTCCCCAGCCTGATTCAACAGGCTGCTTTAGATTTTGGAACAGGTAGTCGTCTATGTTAGCAGGTATACCCTTCGGGAAATTGGCCAACCGCATTCTTTCTATCTGCGAACAGTATTTACCATGGAATAAGGAGAAGAAGGTTATAAAGTGTGATGGAAAAAATCGTCTGCTACTGTAGGGATGTCCGATACTTCAAAAGTATCGATATAATATCGTATCGATACATCTAGAAAGTATCAAAAAGTATCGATACAATACTTTCAAAAAGTATTGGTATTTTGCAGAATCGATACTTTTCAATACTTTTACAAAAATGTGTGAGAATAACTTTTATGTTTCTCTCCATCAATTTGACATTAATATAGAATGAACAAAACAACAAATCACTAATTTTTATTTATAGGCACTTGTTTTCGTATTGCATTTGTTTGGGTTAACATTGCAATATGTGGTCCTTCCTAGATGATGGAGGACAGCAGGTTATCGTAGGGTCTGTTTGGAGTGGAAATCCGGAACCAGTCCGGAGCTGAAAAGGGGAGGGGATAGAGGCGAATGGACTCCTCCTAACCGTTCAGGACTTCCTCTCCAAACAGACCAATAGGGTCTCTTCTGAGAGGCAGTCCTGAACGGTTCGGAGGGGTTCGTTCGCCTCTATCCCCTCCCCTTTTCAGCTCGGGTTTGGTTCCTAACTGGTTCTGGACTGCCTCTCCAAACAGACCCATAGAGAGCTGGAGGTGGTGGTACTTCATCTTTGTTTAGTTAGTTGAAGTGGTTGGTCTCCCAACAAAATATGTAGAGAAAGAGGTCCTTACTAAAATTCGAGACTTTCATCTAATGTGAGAGATAGAAAATAGATAGCATTTTATCTAATTTGAGAGGTAAAAAAGTATCGCCTCCGATACTGGAAAAATAGTATCGATACTACGATAAATATCAGAAAAAAAAAGTATCGATATGTATCGATACTTTTTTCAAAAAGTATCAATACTTCAAAGTATCGATACTTTTGGGACATCCCTATGCTACTGTGCTCTGTCGAAATAGCTCAGCCAAGAGTATCAGAGGAGACCGACAGATAGAGTTGTTCGTGTAACAAAAATTTTATAATTAAGGGGGTCTCGATCGGTCGCCGTTCGTTCCTCGTTCCGGGTTAGCATTTCCGTAAATTACAGGTGCTAAAAGTTTAATATTCGCACCTAAATTAGAAATTCTCAAGGATAGGATAGGGGTTTCCTATTTTTCTCTGGCAATTATTGTTCGATGCTGATGATCCCAGTGGAAACCGTTTAGTTTTTCAATGGGGTATTTCGGTGGGTCGGAAATTCAGGTTTTTGACCTCAAATTTGGATTCAGCATCCTTTAAAACCTATATACTACAACTTTAAGCCCAATGATACTATAACTTGTGGTAGAAAAATTAATTAAAGAGATCACACGTTTGAAAAAGGCGGGCCCTATAAATGCACACACACTAGGCAAGGACTACGCCGCGCGCGAGTGTGAATACTATTTTGTAGTATCCAAGAGGTCTTTCAAGGGTTTCCGTGCATGGATACTTTTTTCAAAGACAGTTGGCTAGCTACGTCACAATTGGCTTCAACTTTCCTTAGCTTCTCTGATTTTTTAAAAACATTTTCTCGACGAACAGACCCGATTACCGTTATTCCTGAGCCATACTCTTTTGAAAAAAAAATTAAAAAAATTGACCGAAATACCCCATTTCCTAGACTGCTGCGCTGATGAATTTCGAAAATCCCTAAAAATTTCAAATTACGTACAACTTTCATTGTTTTAGCGCCTGTACTTTACGGAAATACTAACCCGGAACGAGCAACGAACGGCGACCAAATGAGATTCCCTTAACCAGGAACCAGCATGACCTACATAAAAGTTCTTTATTATTTAGTGAATATGAACCCAGGAACTTTAGGCCGTTCTAATTCAAGTTGCGTGCCTTAACCCATTCGGCCATGTTGACCCTGTTTTGTGATAGGGGACTCGAAGCGCGCGTCAAAAACCGCCCAAACTATTAAATTTTTTAGAGAGCATGGTCTAATTCGCCTCAGCTAAGAAAGGTAATTGGTATTATGTTCTATTGCTATCTGGTTGGAAGTAATTATTCTACTCTCCATCCAAAGGGACTTCCCCTCGAATGCATGCATTACAACAATACGTTTCCAATTTCCTTGAGGCCCCAAGTCAATGAGGATTCCTCCAAGATGTTTCTTGGAATCTTAACTATATTTTCCAGTGGCCTGCAATTGATCTTTTTCATAATAAAATAACCTCGATAGTACGATGCACAGATGCTTTCTTTATTTACAGAGTAATTAATGTACTACAGTACGTCTGAAGGTGCACTACAGATTAAAAAATCGGCCTGAATTAGGTAGGAACCAAAATCATCGTACTTCTGTGTTCTCCTGGGGTATAGTCCTGTGGAACTGCCTGCAAAACATGGCTCTCCATCGAGCAAAACATGATGAACAGAATCCTCAATGTCTAAATGTTTTCATCAAAATTATTCACACTATTGTATTAACAGAATTTTCATCTTGACCCAAGAGAGATCTTGTAGACATTCATTAAAGCCTGCAATAAAAAAGTGTTCATCGCAACTTTTTTTTTTTTTGTTACGGAAGTGGGGAAACTCTTTAAGAGCGAAGGGGAAGTTCACCCCAACAGTGTTTGACTCCCCATGAATTGGGGCTACCAACTAAAACCCCACTCCCTCTGCTTAGGACTCACCCCGGGACCACTTGTACAGTATTACTTCAGGGTGAGCCCTTTTTTTGTGCCAAATGGCTGCTCCTACTTCTGGTCTCCTTCAATTCTATTCCTCATCTTCTTCCTCCCATCTTCCATCCAGCTTTTTTGCTTTGAGGACTGATGTGACAAATACTGCCATTGCGTCCCAGCTCGACTTGTTCTTAATCATCTCATGTATGATTGTCTGTGGACGCAATGTTCCGATGACCTCCTCAGCACACCCCCTCATACCCTCCCATTGAGGACATGTGAAGAAGGTGTGGCAGACATCATCCTCTTCTATCCCACAGTATCTGCACTCTGGGTCAGTGACTTTCCCGATCTTTACTAAGAAGGAGCGGAAGTATCCATGCCCTGAGAGGAATTGAGTCAGGTAATAGTTCACCTCTCCGTGTTTTCTCTCCAACCAAGACTTTAGATCGTCGATTATGAGGGCTGTCCACCTTCCACGGGTTTCACAGACAAGGTCTGCTTGCCACCTACGGATGGTCTCCTCCCGCTCTTCCCTCTTTACTATGGTAATTGTCTCTGCCTTCCTCATTCTTATCCTTTTGCGCTCTAGTGCCTGATGGTATATTGGGATAGTTCCCGCTATCACTTGTGATGCTGGACCTGAGACGGTTCTAAATGCACTACTGATTCTCAGAGCTCCTCTCCTCTGTACAGCTTCCATACGTGCCCGGTACTTTTGGTGCCTAAGGGAGTCTGCCCACACTTCTGCTCCATACAGCATAATTGCCTCTGCAGTTCGCATAAGGAGTCTCCTCTTAGCGGGTGATGGGCCCCCTAGATTTGCCATCAGTCGGCTCAGCTTATTTACAATACCTGCAGCCTTATCTGCTGCTCCACTGATGTGCCTCCAGAAGCTTAGTTTCCCGTCCAGCATCACACCAGTGCCATTTCCAGTGGCCTGCCATTGATCTTTTTTTTTTTAGTACGATGCACAGATGCTTTCTTTATTTACAGAGTAATTAATGTACTACAGTACGTCTGAAGGTGCACTACAGATTAAAAAATCGGCCTGAATTAGGTAGGAACCAAAATCATCGTGCTTCTGTGTTCTCCTGGGGTATAGTCCTGTGGAACTGCCTGCAAAACATGGCTCTCGAGCAAAACATGATGAACAGAATCCTCAATGTCTGAATGTTTTCATCAAAATTATTCACACTATTGTATTAACAGAATTTTCATCTTGACCAAAGAGAGATCTTGTAGACATTCATTAAAGCCTGCAATAAAAAAAGTGTTCATCGCAACCGTAAGGTTTTTATTTGATTACTCAATGAGTTCAATAAAATTGAACCATTGCAAAAATGAATTTGAAACTGGATCAGTAATCGATCGTGTAACATTCTGTTTACAGATCCGCCATGGTCGAAGCTCTTAAAAGGAACAAAATCTCCTCCCAAAACATCGTCAACAAACTGATTCATAGAGAAATCTATGGGGAGCCCAGGCCTGGTACTTCTTTCTATGTGTCGAGGTCGTTCTATCAAAATGTGGTGCCTGACTTCACGATTATCAACGTCGAAAAACCCCCTTGCTTTTTGAGGAAGTTCAGCCCCGATGGTCAGTATTTCATCGCGTTTTCCGCGGATCAGACTTCCGTGGAAATATACACTTTCAAAGGGTGCACGGCGATGAACGAATTCCTCCAAATTTGCAAAGCTAAAGATTTCATTGGGAACAGACCAGAGCCTTTTCACGACTACCTGCGGATGAGCGCTTTTCACGCTTTTTTCAATCTGAAACACTCAGTGAACGTTGCTCCTACGGGCGAACAGCTGAATAGAGAATGTAGCTTGTTTACGGAAGATGGAAAGTACATTTTGGTTGGATCCGCAGCTTACATCACTGATGAAATGAGGCCTAATTTCTATCACGTATATTCTAATAACGAATCCGTGACGCCCAATCCAAGATCTCCTTTGGAAGACTACTCTCTCCACATTATCGACATGGAAGGAGGAAAACTCTGTGATACTATACATTTTAAAGTTGATAAAATCTACTTGTCTCACAACCAAGGACTGTACCTTTACGGGAACACATTAGCAGTATTATCCGTCCAACACCAGACTGTACATATTTACCATTTGGTCACGGGCAGGTTTGTCATGGCCAGGAAAATTGGTCAATATTGCTACGATGAAGACAGGCATTTTTTATTTAGAGTGTACACCTCCCGTCTGGCCCATGGTCAGGTAGAGAACTTACCGGAACTGGAAGCGCTGGTGAGACCTTTCCGTGATAAGAATATCAACGGTCTCAAACATCGTATACTCGTGTTTCTTTTCAAAAAAGCGCTGGAGTCCACTATGGAAAGACAAATCGGCTCGAACGGGCCAACATTGACTGTCAACCGCGTCCGCATGTTTTTTCTGCGTTACGAGCAAATTCGGACGTTAAGGATGTGGAAAATGCAGCTGTTGGATGAAAATCACCTTCTTATCAAATACGCTAATGAAGACGTCGTGACGCTCAAAACGACTGAACCAAATGCTCAACCGTCGTTCTTCGTTATCTACAACATGGAAACCACTCAAGTTCTGGCAATATACGAAAACACGTCCAGGAACCTGCTCAGTCTGTTTGAAAAATACTGTGACTATTTCAGAAACGCCAAATTACCTTCGGGACGACACTTTATGAGTTCGCCATCCAACAACTGCTACGCCAGAATTGCGCAACAACGCTTCAAGCAGACAATCGTAAGTTGAAATTATCTTATTTCAATGTTATGGTGAAGTGGGGTAATGCATAATGGTATTTCCAATAATTCAACTTTGATATTGGTTTAAAATCTTTTAACACTCTCCGTGCGGATGATGGTAATAACCATCATGCTGAGTTTCGCGAGTGGTGAGTGATGGTTTATACCATCACAGCTCTCTCCATAGCTCCAAGCATATCTCTGAGCTGTTCATCGTTCTGCTACCTAGTGGATGACTTAAGAACCTCTTTCGGATTTTTTTCGTGCTTAGTAGGTCCTCTTGTCGCCACCAGAGTTCGCCGTTTTCACTTCAGGGGATTCTGTTATCTTATTTGGGGGTTTGCACTCAATGCGGGCTCCTGACCGAATTCCTGACAAAAAGGTCTTCCGCCACAGGCAAAAACGAGTTTACCATCATCCGCACGGAGAGTGTTAATGAAGGTAATTCAAACTTTTTTTCTCGAAATGCAGATGATTTGATGCTTAGTACAAGCATATAAGTAGTTTTGTGAAAATCTTTGACCATCGTAACAAATTTTTCCAGGGTGAAAAGGGGATTTGTGTAAACTGTTTCTACTTCTCATTAGTTGGTCATCAAGTAAATCGGAGCAAATGTGTGAGAAGGGCATAAATAACCAAACTAAGTATGCATTCAACTTTAACACTTTCAATGCGGGAGCCTCTAGCCGTCCAACGCCACCCACTGCACGCTACCTGCCCGACCGAGCGTCAACGTACAAGGGTTGCCTCGAAGGGATGACTGAAACTTGTGTTCAAACCTTTCAATCTGCTTCTTACGCTATCTAGCGTGAAGCCAGGAAGGTATTAAAGGAATTTTCCGCCCAACTGGCGCTTGTAACGGTTATTTCGGTAACTTACTAACCTTGGAATGCGATGAGTCAATGCAACGGGCTCAGTCTACCCGAGTAGACGGCAGTGGGCTGGGGAAGACTCTCCGTCTACCCGGGTAGACGCCCGCACTGAAAGTGTTAAAAAACGTCTGCCAAGTGGGTGTGGCACATAGCTTCCTCGTACCCATAACCCGATTATATAGATGATCCGATGCATAGTAGTTAATCTGAAAACACCAATCTCTAAGTACCTTCCACTACCCTCATAGGGGACCATCTACACGCTAATCTGGACAATCCTAGAAAATTTCATCAAATTCGGACGAAAAATGTAAGTGCGGTAGTGATTGGAATCAAAAAATTTCTTAGCCAGACTGGGAATCGAACCTGGGACTCCTGGGTGTGAGTCAAGTAGTTTGCTCACTGATCTACAAAGGGGTTAGTTGAATGGCTTTGAGATCCTCACCTCGAACGCAACTGTTACGGCTGTTACAAGGATTTTACGATTGCGCATGCGCAGAGGCTACTGAATTTTAAGGCCTTGATTTTCATTGGGGACCATCTACAACCTAATCCGCGTAATCCCTGAAAATGTCATCGAAATCGGGTAGAAATTGTGGAAGTTATGGCTGTTACAAGCAATTCACGTTCGCGCATGCGCATCGGCTACTATCAGTCCGGGGGTAATGATTTTCATAGGGGACCATCTAAACACTAATCTGTAACATCCCTGAAAATTTCATTGAAATCGGATGGAAAATGTGGAAGTTACGGCCGTTACAAGGAAATTCACGTTTGCGCATGCGCAGTAGCTACTATCAGTCCGAAGGTGATGATTTTCATAGGGGACCATCTAAATACTGATCTGTAACATCCCTAAAAATTTCATTGAAATCGGATGGAAAATGTGGAAGTTAAGGCTGTTACAAGGAATTCACGTTTGCGCATGCGCAGTCACTTCTATCAGTCCGAGGATGATGATTTTCATAGGGGACCGTCTACACACCAACCTGCACAATCCCTGAAAATTTCATCGAAATCGGACAATAACTTCGTATAGTTATGAGCGTTACAAGGAATTCATGACAGACAGACAGACACGGAACCAAAATTGTTCAGAAAGGTCTAAAACGCAAAACGCGAGTGAAAATTTTGATTTTGGAGAACTTTTTTTTTCGTCCTTGAAAAGTGAAAACAAAGCTTTCGCTACCTTGGTAGACTCGGAAGCAAAAATATTGACTTGTATGAATGTGTTTGTTCAGATAAATAAGTTTTTCAGACAGTAACCAGTCACTCAATGTGACATACACTTTACATAGTTTTTGGTCCCTCCTTTCTTACCTCATTCAGACTGGCTTATCCATGTGAACAGATCCTCTCAGTCAAATTCCAATGGTTCATTCATTTGCACATTATAACCTGAATCAACTAGAAACTGGGGTGTGTCGGTCCAGGTATTTCCCTGGATGGGTTCCAATTGTTACAGTAACAAAGATGTAACCATTCCAAATTACCGGTACTGCCTACCGGGGGCAGTCAAATCTCACTCACATGACATGGAAGAAGACAGCTGTCAAATCCCTATCTTCCTTCTTCCATGCTTATGATCTCAACTTGCAATACAAAAGGAAGGAATTTGAACAAGTGTTACAAAAGAGACAATTAACTGTGATAGTGATCAAACAATTCAAGGAAAGAATAATTTTTCGTTGCAGTTTAAGAACATAACATAAGAATAATAATACTGGGGACAACTTCCATGCTAACCAGTCCAGAAGATCCTTTCTCATTCCAGAGCCATTCCATGTTACTATACCTTCTCAGTCCATGAAAACGGTTAGGGAACTTCCAGCTACATGTAACTGAACTGAAGACAATATCCATGTTCACCAGTTCAAATCCCTTCCCGGTCCAGAGCCATTCCATGATATCTTATTGGCCCGTGGAACTGGACTGGTAAGGGCTGAGTTTTTGTCACTGCATGGAACCGTAACAAGTTGATACTTGGTTCCACAGTCCCAGTACAGCTGTACCGACACACCTCTACCATAAACCAACTTTGAGGTTTTTATGAAAAATGCCATGTGTGAGTTATTCTGTATCTATTTCTGTAACTTAGTTCAGATAGAAAAGTTTTCCAGTCAACCACACCTTGTGACAAACACTGTGCATTGTTTAATTTGTTGCCCCCTCAACCTCTACGGTTCAGACTGGTAACCACTACTTATTATCAGAGCCTCTCAAATATAGGAGGTAGTATTTTTTTTAATTATTCTTCGATTCTTATCTGTCTTAACCCGCGAGAGGTGATCACCCTTAAACGAGGGTTGGAGGTGATACCTGAGTGCCGTGCTCAAGTCACGTTTTCTCGTACAATTTTTGCAATAACTCCGTTATTATTTGTCCTATCGACCTACGACTTCGTATGTATACTCTCAGATTGTTGAATGACAAAATATATGAGTGGGGGTATATCAAAAAATGTTTAATAAATTTTATAAAAATTGTTTTATGTCCCAAACCCTGTTTTTTCGTACATTTTCCATTATAACTCTGCTATTATTCGTCCTACCGACCTGAAATCTCGTATGTTTACTCTCAGATAGTTTACTAACAAAATGTTGGTGGGTGGGGAGGGGGGGGGGGTTATATCAAAAAGCAATGCGCGTATGCAGTATATACATAAATTTATCATATAGCTCAGAAAAATTGGTAGCTCTCATTACTCATATAATGACAAGATTATAATACGGTATGATGACTTAGCATTCAGGCAATAAACAAATTTCAGTTATTTTGCAGACATAAATAGCACATAGCGTTGGTGAAAAAATATGTATTTTTTTATAGCATCAAGTGCCTATAAAATGTAGCAAAAATGCACTGGAAGACTGGAACCCTTGTAGAAAATATGTCTCGACTAGAAACTATGTAAACTGCAAAGAAACTTGAAAAATAATGATTTGGGTTGTTACTGACTTGCTCTATTTATACGTGAGTAAATAGACCCCTTGAGGTGATACCTGAGCGTCGCGCTCAGGGACCCCTCCCCAGCCGCCCCACTAAATCGGATTAAGCCGGGAGTACAGTTAGAATCATTAGGGGCACATTCTAGGAAAATACTAAAGAGGTTTTGGCAATAGGAGTCCCGTTTTCGAAAATATTTCAGAAAATGTGAATGATCTAAGCGCTGCGCTCAGGAATCACCTCTCGCGGGTTAAACCTACTTTGAGGTTTCTAGGAAAAATGTTTTTGGAGTTCGGGCATAGTTCTCTCTCATATCAAAGTGCAATATTGTTACATTTAATCTATGTCAATCAATCTAATTTTTTTTTTTTCGTTCTGCAGGTAAGTGCCAGATTTGGAGGCATGATTGAAGCGAGGAAACGAATACTGGCGCAGTTGCCTATCAGTGCGCAGTCCTTCAGTTGCAGCCCTTACCTCGATCTCTCCCTCTTCAGCTATGACGACAAATGGGTGTCCGCTATGGAGCGTCCCAAAGCCTGCGGGGAGCACCCCATCAGATTCTACTCCAGAGAATCCGGCCTCCTCAAGTTCAGGATCTACGCCGGTCTGATGGGCCGATCTGTGCCGCCCTCTGCCAGACGCCTCGTGGCGTTCACCTTCCATCCATCTGAACCGTTTGCAATCAGCGTTCAAAGGACAAATTCCGACTACGTCGTCAACTTTCACGTCAGATTCCCCACATAGTCCTTGTTCAGACGCGTACGTTAAGCGTCTCTTTGAACTCTTATTCTTGCAATTTTGGGTTCAAGTAACAACAGTACACGTGAACCTCGAGAAGACATTAGTCGTCAACTTTGATATTTCAACTTCACTTCAACTTTGATATCATGTATCAGTCACCTTTCTACGTTACAGTTCATAATTCTTCTAACTGAAAATGTAGGCCTTCAAAAATGACTCTGTAGTGCGCCAACAATGAGATTCTCAAACTTCTTACTGTTCCTCTTTAGGAACTCATTGCTTGATTCAATTTCTGTATCAGTTTGTATGTTTGCGATCCCTTGTAACGAGCTTGAGGGAACCCAGCAGGGAAAAAATGGAAAAAAAAAATCGATTTTCGGTTTTTTACATTAAAAAATTCTTTATTTAAATGCGGACAAAATGGTGCATTCTTCTTCTTGTCGTTTGGGCCTACTTAGGACCACGGGGCTCATTTGAACTCTTCACAAGGGCTTTTTGCTTCCTTTTCGCCCAGTATTCCTTCATGGTGTATTATTTTTGAATTTTGCACAATTAGAACTGGTAGAAAAATTAGTTCAAAGTTGGGAAAGTAGGTGTTAGCCGGCGCGGATTTAACGTTGAATACACGAAACTTGGGAGAAAAAACCAACTAACAAAAACAAATAACAAAAACGGCGAAAAAAGATAACAAACCTGATTGAAAATAACCTTCTCTCTTATTCTTCTTCACTTTCTATCATTTTTTGCATGTTTGAAGTCATAGTTGTCATTGGGAGTTACGTTTTACTTTGTTTGAGATGCGTTTTGCGAAGTTTTCAGAAAAAGTGCTCTCCTGTGAAATCACGTTTTTGGACCTTCTTGCCCCTGTTTCTCTGCAATGGTTGAAGTTATCGTGTTCCCCCAATTTTTTCTCGAAACTGCTATTATTGAACTCCACTTTTGTCGGATGGTTTCTCAAAATTTCAACTATAAGGTTTAAAAAAAAAATTTGAAGTTGAAAAAATGAAGATAAAAAAACGGAATTTTAAAAAAATCATACCTAAGCTATAAATTGAGATTTTCAAAATCCATCTGACTAAAGTGAAGACGACTATATGTACTACCACTGGAAAAAAATTTCATTTCAATAGACTGAACCGTGTTCAAGATCTAGGGGCACAAAAATGGGTCTGCCGACCCACTTTAGTACTAGCTGCTGGGTTCCCTTAACTGATTTAATTTTCAGGGATTATGTGGGTTAAAGTGTAGATGGTCTCCTATGAATGAATGCATTTCATCACCAGTGGGTGGAATTGATTAATTAATTTCACCGCATCTGCTCGTGCGCAAACGTGACATCTCTGTAACAAGCATAATTTCCATCCAAATTCGATGAAATTCTCAGAGATTGAATGGTCTGGTTCCATATTAATTTTACGACTGGATCATCGGTAGCTACAGTGCATAAGCCTAATAAACATAAGTTCTGTAGTTTCCTTAAGATTTTCAATGTTTGTGACAATGGGAGGTATTCCCTTTAAATTTCATCAAATTTGAGGGTACAGATTGGTACTTGGAGATTGAAGTTTGACTATCCTCTGCGATTCGATCATCTAAACAATCATGTTATGCTATGTTCCACACCCACTTGGCAGTCGTTCTTTCAAATGCCCTTTCTTTTTGTTTAAAGTCAACCTTTGCAATCCTAACGTTCAAATGAAACCAAAATGTCCGAAATTCCAAAGTGAAGAAGAATTTCTTTCACCATTCACACTCTATATTGTCTTAAAGGTGGTAAAAATATCTTCTTTTTCTTGTGGTGCCTTCTCCGCTAACGAAGGTTGGCGATCACTTCACCGAATCTGTCCCTATCTCTGGCCAACTGGAACAGATCTGCTGCTCCCTGAACCCCAGTCCACTGGCGAATGTTGAGGAGCCAGGAAGCTCGCTTTCGTCCCATGCCTCTTCTTCCGGAAATCTTCCCCATCATGATGGATTGCAGCAGCTGGTACTTCGGGTTACGCATGATATGCCCCAGGTAGGCGACCTTCTGGATCTTCACAGTGTGCAACAACTCCTGGGTCAAACCATTAGACTGCAAGATGAAGTCATTGCGCAGCCTTGAGCATCCTGCGGATAAGCCACATCTCAAAGGCTTCTAGCCGGTTCATATCTGCCGCCTTCAGAGTCCAAGACTCCACGCCATAGAGGACAATGGAGAACATGTAGCATTGAACCATCCGCCACCGCAAGGCAAAGCTCAAATCCCGACTGGACAAAACCCGTTTCATGTTATTGAAGGCCCTGTGTGCCACCTCAATACGGGTTCTCAGCTCATCCCTCAAAGCCACTTGTTCAATATGCCACTTGTTCAATATGCTGGGCCCCCACAACCAAGGCGCACGGCTTCCGACCTGTCTTTGATACTGACATGGCCTTCGTCTTGCCAACATTAAGTCTCAGGCCATACCTCTCGCACGCCTGCACCACCAGATCCAGGATAGACTGCAATCCCGCAGCAGTATGAGCAAGGAGCACAGCATCATCTGCATACCAGAGGTTGGAGATAGGGATACCATTGACGTGAATACCCGTCCTACAGTCCTCCAGAGCCTCCTTAAACACATACTCGGAATACAGGTTGAACAACAGAGGGGACAGCGTACAACCCTGACGCACCCCCCTCTGAATACTCACTCGATCGGACAGTGTCCCATCCACCCAAACCTGCGCTGTCTGGTTCCAATACAAGTTCTTGATGAGTCTGTAAAAATATCAGTGAACTTGAAATTACTCCACCAGAATGGGATGCGCTGGTTTATGAGGGGGGGGGGGGGTGGGTGAAAATATACATTTTTTTTCCACTTCACGTTTAGGAATTTGAAAATGCAGAACCATGTCCCCTATAATGATAATGCCTTCCATGTCCCCGGTAATGTGACCTTCAAGTGGATTTGTAAAAATGTCTTCCATGCTGATTGAGCAGGATAACACGTACAAAATTAGACCCTGTCCAGGAAATAACCCGCAATCCAATATTTCATCAAAATCCGTCAAGTATTTGTTGAGGATTTCTCTTCGACACCATATTATTGATGTGCTAAGGCGTTTACTGACGCAATAGGGAATTTGTCTCACATTTATTATTATTATTATTTTTTTTTTCGAAAGAAGGCATCCTAGAAATGTAGAGAATTTAAGGAAGACGGAAATTTTAAAGTAGTGGCAAACTGTTCATGGGGGCGGCCATGTTGCCACAACTTCATAAGGGGATATGTGTCTCTTACGACAGTAGTGCTACCTCTGGAAGCTAGGAAATGAAACTATAGTTTACATGGTCAACACAGGAGTGTGCGACTGGTGGAGGGAAAAATGCAGATGCGAAAGTGACCAAAAGAAGCAATTTTATTCACTCTTTTTTATAGTACGATTCCACCTATTAGTTAAGGGGGTCTCAGTCAGTCGTTTTTCCTCGTTCCCGGTTAGTATTTCAAGAAATCGCAGGCGCAAAAACATGAAAAGTTGTACCTAAATTTGAAATTTTGAAGGATTTTAGAAATTTATTAGTGCACGGCTCTTGGGAATTGAACAACTAAATTATTGCCGCTGGAATCATCAAAATTGAACAATAATTGCCAGAGAAATAAGGGAAAACTTGGGAAAACCCGTTTATTCGGTGGTTTTTCCCATTTCTCTTTGACAATTATTGTTCAATTTTGATGATTCCGGCGGAAATATTTCAGATTTTCAATTCCCTAGGGCCGTGCACGAAAGAATTCCTAAAATCTTTTAACATTTTAAATTTAGGTTCAACTATCCAAGTTTTTGCGCCTTCATTTTGGCGAAATACTAAGAATGAATGGCGACCGACTGAGACCCCCTTAATCGAGCATTATTAGTCTTCATCTTCTCTTATTTAATTTCTATATTAGTCAGTTTCGTTATTTGAATCTCATTGTTTGAGTTACGTTTTGTAACAATATAGGTTGAATTTCAGATTGAAATTCAACTAATTGTTCATAAGTTAGTCAGAGGAGGGTGACGACCCTACCCCTTCAAACCAGTGATTAGAATAATCAGCCGGCCCGAAGAGGGTATCGATTCATATCTCTATGAATCAAATATCCCCCTAGGCGTAGCTCCAACAAATCGGGAACAAACCAAATCGGTTTGCCCCTTCTGTAAAAGTAGGATCGTCACACTCCCCTCCCTAAAACATACTTCTGGGTTTCAAACAGAAGTATGTTTGAAAACAAGTCAAAGGGACTGAAAATAGCATGAAGCCCAGGAAAGGATGTCTGGAAGCTTCAAGGGAATTCCTCCATCGTAATGGTACTATTCAAAAAGAAGAAGAATGCCACGAATGGGTCATTTATGCCACGAATGGGCCATTTATACATAAAAGAATAAAAGAATAAATCAATGGAACTGAGGAGAAAGCAAACTAAATAAAGAATACGAACAACGAAACATTCAAGTATAATGATTGAAAAGGCAAATGCAGAAAAGGCTTATATAAAAGAAAAACTTTATTGAAATTAATAAAATGCCAGATTGGCAAAGCCTAACAAGGGAATGAGTTTAATTGCCGGATTGGCAAAGTTTAATGAATGAATTTAATTGCCGGATTGGCGAAGTGGAAGATAGGAATGAATTTTATATAGAGATTCCTTCTGGATATCTCTTTGAGTAATTCCTTCTGGAATACCCAAGAAAAAGTGGAGGGGAAATGATGAAATATATTCAATGCATTTCCATCTAACCTCGCTCTGCTACCATGTAACAATAGAGGTTGAATTTCAGATTGAAATTCAACTAATTGTTCATAAGTTAGTCAGAGGAGGGTGTGACGACCCTACCCCTTCAAACCAGTGATTAGATTAATCAGCCGGCCCGAAGAGGATATCGATTCATATCTCTATGAATCAAATATCCCCCTAGGCGTAGCTCCAACAAATCGGGAACAAACCAAATCGGTTTGCCCCTTCTGTAAAAGTAGGATTGTCACAGTTTGGATCGTTTCGTGTGGTCACAAGGGCGCCTACAGCTCTACCTGTAGACGTTCTTTGATACTATTTGCTAAGACTTCTTTTTTGCTTCGCCAGAGCACAGCCGTGTGAATTCGGTCAGTTTTTGCGCCATTTAGCGGGAGGACCCCAGGGTGTGACGTCATCACATCATCATTTTTGACAGATGCTTCATTTGTTTAGGCATTCTCTTCTACTAAAAATTTTTCCCTTGGGTATTCCCGGTGTTGAACGTTATTCCAGGGCCCTATTATAGGATTTGACTCGACATTCAAGAATCTAAAATTGAGGCAAATTCCCCATTCATACCCATAAAACAGGTAAAATCCCGGAAAAATGTAGAACAGACCATATTTGTTCAAAAATTGGTGCTCACTCAGCTCATAGAAGCTTGTACGAGTATAATATTCAAATTACGAGTTTTAAAATTATTAACAATGACTCATTGTTACGTGGGACGGCACAATACCACCGATATATTGGAGTATCGATACTTTTTTGGTATCGATACCGATATTTGTATCGATACTTTTGATAAAAAACTCATACCGATATATTGGTATCGATACTTTTGCCTGAAATATCGGAGTTATCGATACTTTCTTGACGATATGATCGATATTTTTGCCAAAGTGGAATAGAGAAAAAAACCAAATATCAAGTACTTAGATACCATACTATATCTGCCACTGAATAATACTGAGAATATTATCGATCGAAACGATACATCGCTTCTAATTTCCTTCATCGACATTCAAAAACTTTCCACAGCACAGAGTAATGGAGACAAGTTAACAGAGAAGAAAGCCAACGTTAAAATGGTGTGCAAGCATTTTTGAGGCTGCCTCTGTTGCGCCATCTACTTTCAGCTAGGATTGAGGAACTACTACGGAAGTGGTGGGGAGGGGGAGACCACACTTCATACCGCTTCTTTTCTAATCCTTTCGAATGACCAGAAATTGATAACTTTTTGTTTCATCATCATTTAGATTTGCAAAAATTACTTGGAAAAACCAATCGAGGAGAACGGTATTTTCAGAGTTCCTCATGCAATTGTTGTTGTCCCTATCAACAGTAGTTCAAATATTCAATTGACAACTGCCACCCAAAGAAATGTTTGAAACCCAGTGTATTATTGAAAATCACTCGATTTTTTCGTAAATATCGCGAATATAACTGAATGGTATCAAATTAATTACTTAAATGCAGCCGGTAACGCACCAAGGAGAAAAATATGTGATAAACAAGGTGACTTGTTGTGATGAGGTTGGGAACAAGTGATCATGAACGCAATCTGTTGCTTTCTGCTATAACTACATCCTGGAGCTCCACCAATCAGAACGCTTCTCGGACTCCCACATTCAGCTTTCAGCCCAGTGTTCCACAGTAACCGTCCTCCGTAACCTCGCATTTTTTTGTGGTTTTCACATGGACCTAGGATACTAGGTCCATGGGTTACATTTCTCTGGGTTTCTTGGACAGCTCGAGTTCCTTGTGACCATTGTTTTACTTTCCGGTTCAAAAAAAAAAAAATTTTATTCACTTTTTTTCAAATTCAAGTCAAAATTCACTTCACGCCAAATTTTGTTTTTTATGATTCGATGATAAATATTATTAATTTGTAATGTAACTGATTTATTACTTGATCCTTTCCATTTGTAGTGGAAGAAAAAATCATTTCATCGAACGGAGAATTCTTGGGAATAAGAATTGGAATAATTATAAAATGAAATGATCATTCATTTTTATTAAGTTTTAAATTATTGACTTTCATAACATTTTAAATTACCACTGACTTTAACTTCATTTTAAATTATTGACTTTTATTAATATATTTATAATGTTAATATTTATAATTATTGACTTTTATTAATATATTTATAATGTTAATATTTATAATTCTTGATTAATGGAGTTTTTATTTGGTTTGCGAAATCATTTGTGGGTTATTTGGAAGTATCGATAGTATCGATACTTTGAGCCGATATTATCGAAGTATCGATTTCTAATAATATCGGTATCAAAAAGATATCGAATATCGATACTTCCTGAGAAATATCGTATCGAAAGATGTATCGATACTTCGGAGTATCGTGCCGTACCTAACAATGAGTATCCTCAGTCCTGTTTGTTTTTCTAGCACAAAGTTTGTTCTAGACCTAACCTGTTGATGTGTTGTATGTTCTCATTATACTATTATTATGTATTATTATTAGACCGTGCTCTACAACACAAGGTGTGATTGAAAGGTCAAGGCTACCTGCAGTTAATTTAATTATAATGTACATTGCTGTACGTTAGTTGGTCTTCTTTCGCAATGAGAAGAATCTCGATTAGCTCTAAGCAGATGCATGCAAACAAAACTTGCTTCTATATCCATTTGTCTCATAAATTTACTTCCGTTTTTTTTTAATCAAAACTTAGTGTGTAAATAAGCATGAACCTACTTATTTATATCGAGAAAGTCGCAATTTCTCTGATCACAACCCCAAATAAAAAATTGGTGATTTCATACTGAAGCAAACTATAAGAGAGTTTTTACTTATAGTGTTTTGCGCTCATTGAATAACCAATGTTCCCTGTGATATTAAATGTATAATTTTATAATAGTACCCTGAAGTTGCCATTGCGGGTAAATTTATATAAATTGTAAATTCCTTGTAAATTCATTTGATACTTAAGTATTGTTTTGTACGATCTTTGTAAATAAAATTCTGTACATTTTGCTTAATATGTCTGATCCAGTTACCTAGTCGCCTTTTAAAAGATAAAAGAGACTCAAAATGTTTAAAAGCAATTTATAAGTACCGTCAACTGGTACAACTTTGTGCCAATTTTGAGGTTTTTTACGTGTAAATACTTTACTTTTCATCGTATATTATTGAAAAATTTACCCAACGTACCTCTACTTTCCAAGTATCAAATGCCACCATGAAAAAAATTCTATCTCTTATGCAAGAATAGAGAGAAATGTTTTTTCTTGGCACATTCTTGTACCCCATAAGGGTACAACAATGGACCACAATTTTTTTTTAGCTTGAAAATATACGAATATCGAGCAGTGGACACTTCTTGGCCTGGTTTCTTTGTTACTCATCATGTTAACTTTGAAAAGGAACCAAAAACAAGCTTGTTTCTAAAAAAATTTCAATATTTTTCAACTTTTTAGGGAGTGTGTGATCACAAAAAAACCCGAAACCTTATCTTCTTAATTTTTTAATAAAATTCAGTAAGCATAACACAGAAAATATGTTTTTTATAACAAAAATATAACCCTGATTTATATGGCTCAATTCAAAAGTAATTCCAAAACCATGGATGAACGGATGAACCGAAAATTTTGAGATTTTTAGGTAACCACCAGGAGGTGGTTACCAATAAAATATATGATAACATTTAAAAATCTAAAATGTAAGCTCATTGCTCTATTTCTTGACTAAAAATATGAAGAATTACAAAAAATAGGCCCTGTAGGCCTATCTGATGTGGAGATATAAGGGGGAAATGGTTAGGATCTCCCCCTTAAAAGGTTTGGGTTCCGTAATTTGGTTTGATTCGTGAACTGTGACATTTGGATCGTCCACGTGATCAAAAAATAGAACAGAACACTTTAAATATAAATGCATAAACGGGAAAAAGTTGGTGGCACAAAGTTGTACCCTGTTTGTCCCATTTTAGCGTAGAATACGCTTTAGCTATGGACTAACTAGCCGAAAATGGAACGCGGGATGGGAACGAAATGTGTGACATTAACATGACAACCAATAAACTAGAGGTGTGTCGGTACAGCTGTACCGGGACTGTGGAACCGAGTATCAGGTTGGAACGGTTCCACACAGTGACAAAAACTCAGCCCTTACCGGTCCAGTTCCACGGACTGATAAGATATCTTGAAATGGCTCTAGACCGGGAAGAGAATCTTTTCCATCGGTCCAGTTCCATTCTCACCAATCAGAATGATCTGATCAATCATCTTATCAATCTGATCATTCTGATTGGTGAGGATGGAACTGGACCGGTAAGGATGGAACCGGACCGATAAGATATGATAGAGAATGGTTCAATGGCTCTGGACCGGTAAGCATGGATCTTGTTCTCAGTTCTGTTCCATGTTGTACCTGGAAGCGGCCATACTACTTCCATGGACTGAGAATGGTTCATGGAATGGCTCTTGAGCGGGAAGTTATCTTCTGGACAGGTTAGCATGGAAGTTGTCTCCAGTATTATTAATTTATTATTGTCAAGTTAAGTTCTTAAACTGCAACGTCATTATTCTTTCCTTGAATTGTTTGGTAACTATTATTTATAATAAATTGCCTCTTTTGTAACACTTGTTCAAATTCCTTCCTTTTAGCGAATTGTCAAGGAAAATGATGCTATTGTATTGCAAGTTGAGATCATAAGCATGGAAGAAGGACGATAGGGATTTGATCGCCTGTACCAGTAATGGAACTGTACCGGTAATTTGGAACAGTTACATCTTTGTCACCGTAACTGTTGGAACCGTTCCAAGGAAATACCTGGACCGACACACCCCTACAATAAACATATCACCAGATGTTTATTGCGACAAACCCGTTTGAAGTGAAGTGTTTCATTTTTCAATAAAATAAACCGTCGTTTTTCTATTGATTTGCGCACGTTTGTATTGATTGTCACATACAAGAATGCGGATTATCGTGGTGGATCGTGCATTGATTCCATATTCGCCCGCCATATCAATAACATCGTTAGTGTACGTTACTTTAACGCTAATACACGTTTGATAATCACCGTTGAACGTTCAGCAGTTCAGCGTCCAATCAAGGTTAAAGCGTATTCTACGTTTCTATACTTGTAGCAGCAGGCTCTAAATAAAAACAAAAAGGGGGGTCCAGGGGGCACAGCCCCTTGGCGAGGCCCGTAGTTTTTTTACTTTCCTGTAAATATCAAAGGAAATAACACACTCATGAAAAAGGCAAATATGGCAATTCGTTGCTGATATTATAGGTTTGAAAATATAAACTTACCAGAAACGTGAACCAAACGCTAGTGGGGTACCCAAAGGAGACTTTTTGGACAAATTCAACTTACGAAAAAAACCGGGAACAGATACAATTTTATCGCTGTCGCTGATGTCCACTGATAAGCTTGTTGAGTTGGTTAACCTGTGCCTATACTATTGCCCTGCCCCTGTGATTTTTCCTGAATTAATAGCTTCATCCCAGGAATCGCTAGGTAGCGCTGACTGTGAAAAACGTTTGTGGCACATAGTTGAACGGGGTGGCGAAAGTTGTACCAGTTGATGGTAGTTGTGAACTGAGAGATATGGAATAAGATTCTGATGGAAGGATTGACTAGAGCAGCAAAGGGAATGATAGGGGATTTGAATGGGGTATTTTAGTGGTTGTAATAAACTTTCGACCTCGAATTGAAACACCTTGCTTATTTTCAAGGACGTTCATCAGTAAGAGCTGGGCGTCCTTATAAGATTGAAAGAGGGTGGAGCAGGACAACAAACATATAAAAATAAGGATTTAAAATTTTTTTTATTCAAGTGGTAACGTTATATTTTAACAACTCAGGGAAAAACAAAACAGGAGCCGCGTGAGAGATGATTTAAAAAAGAGAGAGCCAGAGATGAAGAATATTTTCGAAGAAAGACTTGCTCAGGATGGGTCCAAGCCAAGCTGGACGGCTGCACCCCCATTGAAGCCTAACAGGTTGTCGGCACACCTCCAACGTTTCCGAGCGCCTCTGAAACATAAGCTGCTTGCTCGTAGTACAGCGAAGGCCAGACGAGCACGGAGCCATTCTCGCACTTTGCTTTGCTGCCTTACCCAAATTTCAGAGAGCCTCTCCGCCAGAATCTTGATGAAGGCTATTGCTTGTGGAGCCCACATCCCATCTACAGAGCACACCAATGGGGTAAATGTAGCGTGGCGCTCTTCGCATGCGTCAGCGTATTTCCTTCTCTTTTCCTGCTCAGCAGAGGACAGCACTGCTGGGACGGGGCGGGAGACATAAGAGGGAGCGTCGGTGTGAACAACACGGATATCAAATAACGCATCCCTCTGTGCCTCCCAAACCCCTCGGCATGCAAGGTCTCCTCGCAAAGCAGGACTTGAGGCCGTCGCTTCCTTTATTAGAGGCTCTTTTACACAATTCCTCCATGCGCAACTCATGAGCTCCCCAAATACATCTCTTATTTCATTGTGACGCCGGGATACCAAGCCACCCATTTTACAATTTAGCGCATGTTGGGGGAAAACTCTGAACCGCAGCCATCACACGACAGTGGCAGCCCTTGTGGTCTCAGCTTGTATCTCAGTGACAATCCATCGCGGAATTCATTTGCAGAGAGATCAAAATGCTGACTCTTCAAGGGAAGCACAGTGAGCCATCCGGATATTTTGCATTTACTGAGTGCAAACACTGACCTAGAAATTGCCCTATGGTCGTTCACTTGGAAAGGTGTTCAGCGTAGATAGTAATAGGGACTCTTCTTCATCATCCCTCCTACGTACTGCTACCCGCTTTGCGGCATTCATTTTCATTAAATGGTCCCCTACTTCAAGTGGCTCTCCTCCCAAGATTGCGTCCACAAGTTCAGCCGAACCTTCCCTTGAAGTTTCGTACGACAGGCTGGCTGAACGTACTGGATCTGTAATTGACAAACCTCCTCTACTTATGGATAGTGAAAACAAGGCGCACTCCTCTGCTGAAATGGTACCAATCAATGCAGGGAGAAATACAGACCAAACGGCCTCCCTCAGACTGGAATAGTCCTCTCCTCTGCTGTCAACTACCCTCTGAATGTATTGCCATTAAAATTGGACAGACTTAGTGAATGCCACATAAGCTGACTGAGGCTGTGTGATGCTTGCCATCGAAATCTTCTTGATGTTGTCAGTCCACTTTTCCATTTTCTTCTTGAGATCATTCAGGTCGTCAAAGTGGAAATTTTGATTTTGGAGGACTTATCACCTCCCAGATCTTGAAAACTATGTTTGGTTGATTCGGAAGTAAAAACGCTTTAAATTTTACTCAACGGTTTATTTTCTTCTGTGCAAATTACCCGTCTGGAAAGAAAGGCGTTTCCATTATTAATACCTACCAACCATGTAGCATAAGGTTCATTTTGACATTAAGTACCTACCTACAAGCAATATTGTTGCATTTCCAAATCCAATTCAACATTTTCATGAAACCAACCTGCTCTAAAAACGCTGCAAATAATTGCCCAAAGGTTTATTATTTTCTGTGTAGATCACCCTTCTGTATAGATCCCTCCCTACCAACCGTAGGATCTATACAGAAGGGTGATCTATACAGAAAACAATAAACCTTAGGACAATGATTTGCAGAGTTTTTTTTAACCTACCAACCATTGGTAGGTACTACTTACCACACCATACTGCCTTCACACCTTCACAATCAATTTTATTAGAAAGAACTAAACGCTTCACACTCGATTCGAAAAATAGGGAGCTTCATATGGAAATTTGATTATTGTTTGCTCAGAAAGCAAAACTGAATACAAATCGAAGAAATTAACAGCGATCAGAACGGAACAGCGAAGAATTTGTACGGAGATTAGACCTCTTTTGCGATTCACACTCGTGATTCTGTTTTATCGAAGGAAAAACCCTCAAGTACTCGTAAGGAGCGAACGGTTTGTCCTGCAGAGCTCCAGGTGGTCTCCCAATTTTTTTAAAAATTCAATACAATGAGGAATTTCACCGAATTCTGTTTGCATTTTTCCTGAATAGTTAATGGTGTGGGATAGATGAAAATCGGGCTGATTTCGGAAAATAAGTCTCCTGTTATTTTTGGGAGACAATCAAAATTTTTGATTTCAAAACTAACCGGGAAAACGGACGTGCAGCGGGAACGCTCGCTGATTGGGCTGTTCGGATCGCTTCCTCCTCCCAGTGTTGCCCATTGGGACGACAAAATCGTGTTTTCTAAGAGAAAAGTTATCAAACAAAAACAGGGGAAACCTAATTTTCCCCATCTTGCTTTTTTTATTTTTTTCTTGTTTTTCGATTTCGAACTTTACTGTTTCGTGAAATTTCGTATCTGAGGACTATAGATTTCTCGATCTCAGCACTTCAAGCGGCCATAAATGAACTATTCCAGGATGACGTCATTTTCCCGGTTTTTTTTAAACATTCGTATTTTCTACACTGTTTTGTTTATTCGTAAATTAGTAAGTTCGGGCTGAAAGTTTGCCTTAGGAGGTTTTTCGAGTAGTTGAATCCGATTTTGGGGTCAAAAATAGGAAATTCCGACATGGTTAAATTCCTCATTTAAAATTGGTGAAAAAACTTCCTTTATTTCGAGAGTTTTCGAGCTAGGGCCACTCTAGAAAATTTCATCCCTTAGAAGTGACCTACATCTTAAAAGTGCCGCGTATGGCGGACGGAAGGACAATTTTTTATTGGATTTTCGGATTCTACTTACCTTGAAACGTAAAACAACAAATTTTTTTTCTTGCTCGATTCCAAAAGCTTATTATTTAAAATAATCAACCAAAAAAGGAAGACGAATTTGGCATTATCTGGAGCAAGAGGGCCACAAGGAAGAGATGCTCCTTCGGTTCCATTTTTGTGAGTCCTGACGCTCTCGTTTCAAATTACTGATAACGCCCAATCAGAGTAACTTTCGGAATTCAATTCCTTCCTGATGTTCTTGTTTCATTCAGTTAAGTTCTACTATTGGAATTTCTTTCGTTTATTTCTAGTAGTTTTCTGTCAATTTTCTAGCCATTTCGTTTTTGACATCCACTTCATTTCCTCAATTTTTTTCAGCATCTATCATCCACTTCGTTTTTTTTTACCATCTCCCCAAACTTCCCTCTAATTCATTGGAGACACTCTCCCTCTTTCAAATTCGTGAGAGACGCAACTTTTCTCAAATTCAAAAGGGTCATTCTCCCTCCTTCCAATTCATGGGGGACATTCTTTCTTACAATGGAGAATTTGCCTCAATTTTAGATTCTAAAATTTCAAGTCAAATCCTATAATAGGGCCCTAGAATAACATTTAACACTAGGAATAACCAAGGGGAAAAAATTACCGTAGGAGAAAATGACTAAACAAGTTAACACCGCGAAAATCGAGGAATATTGTTGACGTCATACGAAAAAAAGAAAAAAAAACGCGAAAACAACTCCGACAACAGACAGAGTTCTAGCACCACCACACAAAACGATCCAGTGAAATGGCTACTCGAATAATGTGATTCAAATCTTGAAACTAAATAAGAGAAGATGAAGACTAATAATGCTTGATAAACTAGTAGGTAGAATCGTATTGTAAAAAAGTGAGTAATATTGTTTCTTTTGGTCACTTTTGTGTCTGGGTTCTTCCTGCCAGTTCGCGGCGCACTCTTGTGCCCACTACTCGTAAGCTAAAAGTTCGTGTATGTTCCGCTTCTGTGGTAAGCGCCACAGAACCTCCTTTGAAGTCAGATTGGTAGAATATCCGTTACGTTTCAAACATGGCTGCCTCTTACACATTGCCACCACATTTAAATTTTCCATCTTCCTTAAATTCTCTAAATTTTGGTTTATTATTTTCAATAATGAACCTTTGGAATCGACCAAGAAAAAAAAAAAATTCTCCTGTTGGACCAGCCTCCAGTACGCCATGCTCAAACCCATAACCTTCAATCGTTTGATGAATGCTATAGAGTGCGGGTGCTGGACAGTTTGGGTGAAGATGCCACAGACATGGAGGTGCGTTTCAGGGAGCAGGCGTACCAGTGGGCACTCGGGGCTTTCCGCCCGCCTGGGATTAATGTGTACTCTTAGGCGGGCGGGGGCAATCCCCTTTTTTTTTTCTTTTTTTTTTCTTTTTTTTTTTTTTTTTTTTTTTTTTCTTTTTTTTTTATCAGTCTTTTGGATTTGGGTTTGTTTTGTTTTTCTTTTATTTTTGTTCAAAATTATCTCCCCCTAGTAGTTAATTACCGTCATCTAACATCTTGCTCATCTAGCATCTTGCGTGCTTTAATAACCATCATCTATCATCTCCCCCTAGTAGTTTTGAAATAACTATCATCTACCCTTTCCTACCTTTTTGCCTACCTCCTACTATCCAAAGCCCCCCCATCGCTTAAAATTGAATTTGTTGATTCCCCCCCCTTCCCCGAGCACCCTTCGTCGTGCTGCTGGGCAACTGACGGCGAAGAGGACCTCAGTTGTTGATAACGCGTCGCAGCGAAACGTTCATGTGAGTCCCTGTAGTTGTTTATTGTTTTTCTCATTCCGGTTTATTTAGTTCTATCGAACAACTTCCTAATTAGTTCAAGCGCTGTAGCGCACCTTATCTTTGTGTGAAGTGATCTTTCTTCGTGTCTCCTTATCTAGAAATCATTCCTTCTGTCAATTTATCTCTGCCCCATTTCTCACCTTCGTTTTTATCCTACAATTATCCCGATCCCTTTTCATACCTTATTTTGTTCCAAACCCAATTCTAGTTTGCAAAGTCTAGTCATCGTAGTTAAATCGTTTTTCTAGTCAATAATTTGAATACAGGAATCTAGTCATCAAATTTGTGAAACTGATCAACTCTGCCCAGTTTTTAGCGGAATCTAGTCATCACAACAAAAATATTAAATTTCCCCGGGCATTTACCTTTTCCTTTTTGCTTGGGAATTTTAGGGTGTCTTTCTCAGGGGTATTTTAGGCACTTGTTGTTGGTTTTCCACTGAGTTTGGGTACATTACAGTAACTATATATAATTGTGTAATATCATGGATTCTCCTTACACCTACTGGCTTCGCCAACTGGAATATTTCGCAATGAAAGTGGCAAAATGTACTAGCCATGTGGATTATCTGGCGACCTGCGTTCGGGCTGGTGTGGTTCCGCGGGGTCTGCGGTTGAAAATGCCGGTGGCGGCGATGCCAAGAATTATGAGAGGGCCAGTTATGGACCTAGGGAGGTCATTATCATTTGACTTGACTGTGTTTACTCTCGAACAGTACTGCAGACTCCGAGATGAATATACGGCCTCTGGTCTTCTGCCCTTGACCAGGATTTGTATGTCGATCCCAATGCTGAGGGGGAGGGCTGACTACATACTTAGAAAAGCGAATGTCTACCTCTCAGTTACAAGACGAGCCCATGTAGAAAAACTAACTCGTTTGTTCGAGTCTAGTGGTGATAGAGTAACTCCACGACCTCGATGGAATGCACATGGTACTCGTGGTGCGCAATTAGTGGGACAGGCTAGAACACGGGCAAGCCTTTATGACCATCCACCACGTCCTGGTGCAACCATGCCAGGGATGCATGTACCACTACGACATGAGGACACCAATGTTCAAGCGGGAGTCGGTCCTGCTAGACCACCAGCTATTGTGAACCTGTCGACTCGCAATCTGAGTGCACCAGAGAGCTCCCTGCTCACTAAGGGACTTTCCTTCACACCAACCCCTCGGCCAGACCACATTCTGTTGCTGGATGATGCTCAAAGGTTCTGCCGAGCATTACGTTGGAAATACTTCTGGGCGACTAATGCCGAGGCCGATCAGGGTCGGATTTTTCATCCTGCCCTACTGCAATTCAAGGAATCGTCACACTTCGAGCCTCCGTCTCTCCCTGCGACCCACCCTATTGAGAGGTTTATCGGGGATTTACTGAGGAGGCTTTCAGACCCTGCGTTCTTAAGAAACTTGGATCCACACCAAAATTTGACTCCGGAAGAATTTGGTGCGTTGAACCGCATTCGATCGGACACCTCGCTGAAGGTGATGAGGGCGGATAAGGGTAGCACTGTGGTACTAATGAATACATTAGATTACCAAGCTGAGGTAAATAGACAACTGGGTGACACAGAGTATTATGAGCCACTGACATCGGATCCAACCGTGCGTTTCCGGCGGGAAATTATTCGGTACCTTCAGGGGCATGGTGAGCAGGAGGGCTTGACGGAGTCTGAAATGGAACTTTTGGTTCCTCATGTTCCTAGAATGGCCGTGTTTTATACACTACCGAAAATCCATAAGCCCTATAGCATGCCACATCAGCCACCCCCCGGCAGACCGATTGTTTCTAGTACCGGTTGTCTGACAGAGCGTCTTTCTCGATTCCTTGACCACTACTTGCAGCCCCTGGTACAGACCCTGCCTTCCTACCTTAGGGATACGTTCCATTTCCTGGAGATCCTGGGTGAGTTGTCACTGCCGGAGGACCCCATCTATCCCCCTCTCATGGTTGTGATTGATGTGAACTCCTTATACAGCTCCATACCGCACAATGAGGGTTTGAGTGCATTAGAGCAGTTCCTAGAGGGTAGGCCACAACCCCGTGCTCCGTCAACGGAATTTTTGATGAAAATTGCTGGTTTTATTCTGGAAATGAATTATTTCAGTTTTGATGGTCGCATTTATTTGCAGAAGAAGGGCACAGCGATGGGTACCAAGGCAGCTCCCTCATATGCAAACCTTTTTATGGCCTGTTTAGAGGAGGATTTCCTCACACGCCCGAGTGCAACGCGTTTGCTGAAACCTTTGATATGGCGTCGGTATATAGACGATATTTTCGTTGTGTGGATGCACGGGGAGGTGGCATTGCAACAGTTCCTTGGAGAACTTAATTCAAGGTACTCAGTCACTTTCACGCACCAGTATTCCCGCGACTTGGTGACATTTCTCGACTTGGACGTTTACTTAACTGGGAACACCTTTGCTACCAGAGTGCACACTAAAGATACCAATGCACAGCTCTACCTACACTATCAGAGCTGCCACGCCCCTCATGTAAAGCGGGGAATCCCACGTTCTCTATCTATTCGAGGCCATAGACTGTGCAGTAATAACAACGATCTGGCGGCGTACTTGAGCCAGCTGGAGGCCCGTTTGATTGAGAGGGGATACCCACCAAGAATGGTAAGGGACCGAATTGTGCCGGCTAACACCCTGTTCTCGCCGCCTGATGCCCGCGAGCAGCATGCAGGACCTTTTTTTGTCACCACTTTTTTCCCTGGTATTCAGAGGGTGAATGCTTTCTTGCGAAACTGCCATAGGGTTTTGTTAGAGAGTCCAGACCTGAGAGAGGTATTCCCACGCCCTTTTTTCACGGCATACAGAGGCGCCCCTACGCTGGAGAACAAGCTCAGCCACAAGGTTTTTACACGTCATGTGGTGCCTGCTGGTGAGCCTGGTTTGAACCCATGTGGGAACCAACGTTGCAAGCTTTGCCCTTTGGTGGTGTCATCTCCTGACTTCACGTCGCCCAACACGCCATTCACCTATCGCACCAGAGGACGTCCTGCCATTTGCCAGACAACGAAAGTGGTGTACAGACTGGAATGCACGAGGTGCGAATCTTTTTACATCGGTAAAACGTCGACTCAGCTTAACCAGCGAATCAATAACCATCGCTCTGCTTGCAATCGAGGGCTGGACCAGCCTCCAGTACGCCATGCTCAAACCCATAACCTTCAATCGTTTGATGAATGCTATAGAGTGCGGGTGCTGGACAGTTTGGGTGAAGATGCCACAGACATGGAGGTGCGTTTCAGGGAGCAGGCGTACCAGTGGGCACTCGGGGCTTTCCGCCCGCCTGGGATTAATGTGTACTCTTAGGCGGGCGGGGGCAATCCCCTTTTTTTTTTCTTTTTTTTTTTTTTTTTTTTTTTTTTTTTTTTTTTTTTTTTTTTTTTCTTTTTTTTTTATCAGTCTTTTGGATTTGGGTTTGTTTTGTTTTTCTTTTATTTTTGTTCAAAATTATCTCCCCCTAGTAGTTAATTACCGTCATCTAACATCTTGCTCATCTAGCATCTTGCGTGCTTTAATAACCATCATCTATCATCTCCCCCTAGTAGTTTTGAAATAACTATCATCTACCCTTTCCTACCTTTTTGCCTACCTCCTACTATCCAAAGCCCCCCCATCGCTTAAAATTGAATTTGTTGATTCCCCCCCCTTCCCCGAGCACCCTTCGTCGTGCTGCTGGGCAACTGACGGCGAAGAGGACCTCAGTTGTTGATAACGCGTCGCAGCGAAACGTTCATGTGAGTCCCTGTAGTTGTTTATTGTTTTTCTCATTCCGGTTTATATATATATATATATCAAAACACGAGTGTGAATCGCAAAAGAGGCCTAATCTCCGTTCAAATTAGAGCTGACCAAAATGCGATCGATGGTAGGTGATTTTGATTTTGCTTCCGAGTCTACCAAGGTAGCGGAAGCTTTGTTTTCACTTTTCAAGGACGAAAAAAAAAAGTTCTCCAAAATCAAAATTTCCACTCGCGTTTTGCGTTTTAGACCTTTCTGAACAATTTTGGTTCCGTGTCTGTCTGTCTGTCTGTCTGTGTGTCTGTGTGTCTGTCATGAATTCCTTGTAACGCGCATAACTATACGAAGTTATTGTCCGATTTCTATGAAATTTTCAGGGATTGTGCGGGTTGGTGTGTAGACGGTCCCCTATGAAAATCATCATCCTCGGACTGATAGAAGCGACTGCGCATGCGCAAACGTGAATTCCTTGTAACGGCCATAACTTCTACATTATTCTTCCGATTTCAATTAAATTTTCAGGGATGTTACAGACTAGTATTTAGATGGTCCCCTATGAAAATCATCACCTTCGGACTGATAGTAGCCACTGCGCATGCGCAAAGGTGAATTCCCTTGTAACGGCCATAACTTCCACATTTTCCACCCGATTTCGATGAAATGTTCAGGGATTATGTGGATTAGGTTGTAGATAGTCCCCTATGAAAATCATCATCCCCGGACTGATAGAAGCGACTGCGCATGCGCAAACGTGAATTACTTGTAACAGCCGTAACTTCAACTGTCCCCCAGGGGTCGCGGGTTCGAATCCCAGCCGAGGCTAAGTATTTTTTTGATCCAAACACATACATCTACTCTCTTAATTTTTCATCCGAATTTGATGAAATTTTCTAGGATTGTCCAGATTAGCGTGTAGATGGTCCCCTATGAGAGTAGTGAAAGGTAGTTAGGGATTGGTGTTTTGAGATTAACTACTATGCATCGGATCATCTATATAATCGGGTTATGGATACGAGGAAGCTATGTGCCACACCCACTTGGCAGACGTTTTTTTTTTTTTTTCTCCTCTTCATATAGGATGGTTGGTGATTTTGTAGACGAGTGATCTATATAGAAAAATAATAAACCATTGTGTAATAATTTGCAGCGTTTTTGGATGCGTTTTCGAGCAGCTCACTATGGTTTTATTCCATAAAAATAAACCCTCATTCGAAAAAAAAAAAAAATGTGAGGCAAATTCCCCATTCGTATTCACGGAAAATCTGTTTTCTTTACAGACGGATGATCGATCGTTAAGTATGTACCCAATTTGAAGCGTTTTCCACCAGAAAAGAAACCTTTTTCAACCTGTTCATTACACTTGTTTTTTTCGTCAACGATATTTTCGAAACGTTTCATAAGTAACTGAAACACCCATGGAGAATTGTAGGTGCCTTCATTATGAAATTGTTCCGATTGCTAAGGGAACACAACTGAGCGAGATGAAATTCTATTCGAAGAAAAGGTCGCTTTTGATTCGTGAGTAAATTTCTTACCTTGGTGTTCACGAGCCTCTTTTATAATTTCTCAATCAACCCGTTCGTCATACATGAAACGAACGCTTGGTCCTACAGAGCTCCGGATGGTCCCATTCGATTCTTGAAATTAAATTCTATTTCAATTTGAAGAATAAACAATATCTTCATGTATAAAGTTTTTGGGCTAGAAATGACTGACAATAATCAAAATCTTCGCACTAGACACAATTTTCAACCAAATCTGCCTTAGTTACTAAGCGGCGGACGGACGGATTTTTCAAAATTGAATTTTTGATTGTAAGTAACCAATAACATCAAATTCTGACAGGGTTTAAATGTTCTTGCTCGATTCCAAAAGTTTATTATTAGAGAACAAACCAAAATGTGTTTAGATCAGCAGGGAGAAGCTGGAAAGTGAATATCATATAGGCTTATACAGGGTGTCACCCTTACGGGCGCACCACCGGGCAGGGTTCGATTCTACTACTAATTTGCAACAAAAAATGTCTCTTAGCAATTTTGTTTTAGAGGCTTCGTTTTCGAGTTATTTCACATTTAAGATTTTTTTCGTGTTTTCGACCTTACATCACTAAAATGGCTATAACTCCCTTAATTGATGGAGTAAATTCAAATTTTATTATATCATTGGAAAGAGCGTTAAATTTCCTATCTCCCTGATGGGGTTTTAGAAAATTTCAAATAAAAGGGACGGGTGTAAAATAAACCAAAAGTAAAAAATTGGTAAAGTTTCGAAAAATTTCACTTTTTCAAAGTTTGTTTCTCGAAACGTCGTGAACGGAAATTTCCATGCTGTAAGCCTAAAAGTTGCATGTGAATCCCAGCTTTCTAACGGTGTAGTCATTTTTTTTTTAAAACACCACTTATTCAGTTAGAAAATGACGTTTTTAGGGTAGAAAACGATCATTTTAGGGTGTAAATTGGCGTTTTTCACCAGAAATGCTTTCCAAATCATTAACCATTTGACCTGAAATTTTGCGTACTTTTTGACGCTGAATCGAATGGTAACACTTTCCGATCTCCTCGACAAACAAATAGTACTTTTCAAGCCCTTTCTCGGTTGAACAGGGTACAACAACTGAGTCCTCGACTCCCAATTTGTTACCTATCGAAAAGATAAAGCTTTCTGCAAATGATCGGGACGATATTTTCAAGACAGAGGGCAAAAATTAGGTAAGTCAACAAAGTGGAAGGAGTGCGAGTCATTAATAACCCAGACCTCCCTTAATGACAATTTTGGATAAAACGAACAACGAGGTTGAGCCCTTCGCCCAACGGAAAGGGCTTGAAAAGTACTATTTGTTTGTCGAGGAGATCGGAAAGTGATTCAGCGTCAAAATTACGTCAAATTTCATGTCAAATGATTTATTAAGTTGGAAAGCATTTCTGGTGAAAAACGCCGATTTACACCCTAAAATGATCGTTTTCTGCCCTAAAAACGTCATTTTCTTACTGAATAGGTGGCGTTTTTTAAAAAATGACTACACCGTTAGAAAGCTGGGATTCACATGCAACTTTTAGGCTTACAGCATGGAAATTTCGGTTCACGACGTTTCAAGAAACAAACTTTGAAAAAAGTGAAGATTTTCGCAACTTAACCAATTATTTACTTTTGGTTTATTTTACACCCGTTCCATTCAATTTTTAAAAACCCCATGAGGGAGATAGGAAATTTAACGCTCTTTCCAATGATATAATAAAATTTGAATTTACTCCATCAATTAAGGGAGTTATAGCCATTTTAGTGCTGTAAGGTCGGAAACACGAAAAAAATCTTGAATGTGAAATAACTCGAAAACGAAGCCTCTAACAAAAAATTGCTAAGAGACATTTTTTGTTGCAAATTAGTAGTAGAATCGAACCCTGCCCGGTGGTGACACCCTGTATAGAACTGTATGAGCAGACCTCTTTCTTGGCTTTGAATCATTAGGCTCTTCTTATCCGTCTTCCGTCATACTCGGAACCGACTTTAAAGACATATTTTGAGAAATGTGATCGTCCTGACAGGTGAATCATTCATTAACGACCATTTCCCCGAGTAGCGTCATCGGCCGCCTATGACACACACCTCCCATTCATCGCGTTAAATAACGGTGCTTCCTACCCAAATCTTATAAATAAGACTCTCTCTTGTTGAGCTCAAAACGACTGTGTTCGTTCTAGTATTTAGTTCTACATTGGTGAGTTTAAAAACCTACTTTTTAATTCGTAATATTGACAAAACATTCGCTTAAATGGCTTCCTCATATGGAATAACGTGGAAAAACGCTGCAAATCATTGCTCAAAGGTTTATTATTTTCTGTATAGATCACCCTTCTGTATAGATCACTGGTTCTCCATCAATACCACCTACCACCATCTGTATTCTCCCTTGACCTTCCCTCTCAAATTTCAGCTTCCTGCGTTCAATAGGATTGAAAATGGCTTCGGAGCTCACTCAGCTGATCTGTGATCTGAAAAGTGAAGAAGATCTCCTCGAATGCTAGAGACGCCTGGAAGAGCACTTCCATTCAATAGGATTGAAAATGGCTTCGGGGCTCACTCAGCTGATCAGTGATCTGAAGAGTGAAGAAGCCTTTGAGCAATGATTTGCAGCGTTTTTTACCCACCAACATTTTTTTTACCTACCAACTTTTTTTTACCTACCAGCTAGGTACTACCTACCACACCATACTGGCTTCACACCTTCACAATCAAGTTTATTAGAAAGAACTAAACGAATAGTGTGAACACTCGATTTGAAAAAAACGCTGCAAATCATTGCTCAAAGGTTTATTATTTTCTGTATAGATCACCCTTCTGTATAGATCACTGGTTCTCCATCAATACCACCTACCACCATCTGTATTCTCCCTTGACCTTCCCTCTCAAATTTAATAAAAAATTTGATAAATTTTGAATGGAGATTAGACCTCTTTTGCGATTCACACTCATGATTCTGTTTTATCGAAGGAAAACCTTCAAGTACTCGTAGGGACCGAACGGTTTGTCCTAGAGATCTCCGGGTGGTCTCAAAAATTTTTAAAAATTCAATACTATTTAAAATTAGTGAAAAAACGATACCTTTATTTCGAGAGTTTTCGAGCTAGGGCACTCTTGAAAATTTCAACCCTTAATTTTCACCCCTTAAAAGTGACCTACTTCAACCAAAAGCTTCGCGGCACAACTAGACCCCAAATGGAGCCCATATACCAAATTTGAACCAAATCGGTCCAGTGTTGCTAAGAAAAGTGCCGCGTACGGCGGACGGACGGAAATTTTTTTATTCGATTTTCGTATTCTACGTACCTTGAAACGTAAAACATCAAATTTTGAGGGGGGGTTAAAATTTTTTTTCTTGCTCGATTCCAAAGGCTTATTATTGAAAATAATAAACCAAAAGCGTTGACCTTCAACTAGTAACAAGATAAAATGTAACAATAGTTACAAAGCGCTTTTGAGGCGTAGTAGGTACCTCAAATCACACCATTCTGACACGATCCAAATTTCTTAACCACTCGTTTGCATACCCACTAATTTCAAATATTTTACTATACAGGGTGTAACGGTTAAGGTCGTACAACCGGCCAGGGTTCGATTCTACAACTAATTTGTGACTTTTTTTGTCTCATAACTTTTTTTTCTTAACCCCCTTAAAATCGGAATTTTTCCACTTTTAAGATTTTTTTCGTGTTGTCGACCTTACGCCATTAAAACAGCCATAACTCCCTTGTTTTCCAGTCAAAATTCAAATTTAATTATACCGTTGGAAAGAGCGTTAAATTCTCTATCTCCCTAGTGTTAAATAAAACTTCTTGAAGAAGACTGAAATGTTGAAAAATGAGCACAAATAGTAAAATCTCGGAAATTTTTCGTTTTTTCAAACGTTTGTAACATTAACTGAAACTGCCGGTTAAGTTCACACTGTAACCCCAGAAGTTGGCTCAAAATCTCAGCTGGCATACAAATTAACAGAAATTAAGACAATTTTCGAAAAGTGAATTGGACAAGATATCAGTGACTGCTTTTTCGATAAGTCTTGTGTCATCATTTGACCCAGTGAGACAAAGTACGAAAAGATGGCTGCCTAACTCATTTTAGGGTAAAAATTCGGATTTTCGCGAAACGTCGATTTTTACTGGAAGATCCACGGTTTTTGGCACGGGAACGAGGATTTTACACCATTAGTCTACTGTAAACAATTTTATGGCTTCACCGTTGGAAAGCTGAGATTTTGAGCCAACTTTTGGGGTTACTGTGTGAACTTAACCGGCAGTTTCAGTTAGTGTTACAAACGTTTGAAAAAACGAAAAATTTCCGAGATTTTCGAGATTTTACTATTTGTGCTCATTTTTCAACATTTTAGTCTTCTTCAAGAAGTTTTATTTAACGCTAGGAAGATAGAGAATTTAACGCTCTTTCCAACGTTATAATTACATTTGAATTTTGACTGGAAAACAAGGGAGTTATGGCTATTTTAATGGCGTAAGGTCGACAACACGAAAAAAATCTTAAAAGTGGAAAAATTCCGATTTTAGGGGGGTTAAGAAAAAAAAGTTAAGAGACAAAAAAAGTCACAAATTAGTTGTAGAATCGAACCCTGGCCGGTTGTACGACCTTAACCGTTACACCCTGTATATTGACAGTATTTAGAACACTTTTCTCAAACGGGTCAAGTGGAATAGCTATTTTTCATAATTTAGCACCTAAAATTACAACAATAATTGTTCTTATAATTATTATAGGAATCCAATGATAACAATTGGGGAACGAAACATCTTACGAAAAGAATGGCAGGAGCAATAGTGTAGGGTTGGTTACAAAAGTATCGATACTGTATCGTATTCGAGAATCGATATCCCATGTATTGTTTGGCTTGAATATCGATATTTCAAAATATCGAGTATCGATACTTTAGTGTCACAAAATATCAACATTATCCAATATTCTTTTGTAGGTAAAAGTCTTATTTATTGCCATGATCAATGATGGGAAAGAATATAAGAGAGCAAAAGGGGTGCAAAGGTGTGTTGAAAAGAAAATCACTGTCAACCACTATCTTGATTGCTTGTCATCATTATCAATTTTTTTTTCTATCATCGTAGCCGCACCGCTGCTCCATCCTGGAACCCAATAAGCTCCTCGCAGCTGCGCCATTTCTTCCTTGCCCCTCGCAAACACATGCTAGCTGCCCTCAGGATTGAAAAGGACACCCTGGCCCGCAGCCACCCTCGCACCACTCCTTGAGGTCTCCCCCACCTGTCACTCAGCCTTTCAGCTAGAACTTTCAGGAAGTTGGAAAACTGTGGTGCAAAATGGCCATCCACTGAGCATATAAGAGGCGTGAAAGTGGCGCGTCGTGCCTCGCATGCCACCACATATTTTCTTTTCTTCTCCTCCTCAGCTGCCGAAAAGATTGTGGCTACGGGACGGGAACCATAAGAGGGAGCGTCAGTGTCAGTGACACGTACATCGAATAACGCCTCCCTCTGTGGTTCCCACACCCCCCTGCACGCCAAATCACCCCTTAGGCCGGGGGTTTGATTGGTCGATTCCGTGATTATGGGTTCCTTGATGCAATTTCCCCATGCGAGCATCATGGCCTCCCCTATCAAATCCCTGACCTCGTTATGCCTTCGAGTCACCAGCCCACCCATCTTGCAGCTAAGTGCGTGTTCAACTGAAAAGGGCCTGGCACCACAACCATCACATGCTGGAGGCAAGTTGCTGGTGACTCTTTTGTACCTTACTGTCAGAGCGTCACGAAATTCAGATGGGCTGAGGTCGAAGTTATGCTTACGAAGGAGCACTACTGACAGCCATCCTGAAGACTTAAGACCCAGAGACCTGATGCACTGAACGCTCTATTGCCCTCCTGCGATCCGCAGTGAGCTTTTCCAGTGCGTTTCTCAGCTTCGTGTCCTCCTCTTCAGATCTGCGGCCCCGTGATGTTTTCTTCGCTTCTGACACTCTCCTTCTGTGTTCTTGGACATCAATTTCCCTTCGATCCCAAAAGGCTGAGAGTAACTCTCTTGACCCTTCTTGAGATATCTCGTGGGCCATCCTCACACCTCTCACTGGGTCAGTAACCGCCATCCCTCCTTTGTTCACAGGGAGTGAAAAAATCTCCGCTTCATCATCCGTGACCACCCCTCCCACTATGGCTGGAATGAACTTGCCTCTGATCACTGACTTTAAGGGGTAATACTCCTCTTCTCTGCTTGCAATTACTCTTTGAAGGTACTGCCATCTAAACTGTGCGGATTTGCAGAAGACTGCGTGAGCTGCCTGAGGTTGATGCACTCCTGCCTCAGACAGTTTCTCCACCTGCTGTACCCAATCCTGTACCTTTGCCTCGACAAACTGTTGCTTCCCTTCAGTCCAATATTCTCAAGGAAGATGTTTTTCTCGACAATGTTTATTCATTTATTACTATCAGGAGTCCAAGCCGAGTGTATTTACACAACATTATTAATAACTTTGTTAATAATTAATAACTGTTACCTATCATCTTCATTTTTCCTCCATAATACTGACTAATTTCATCCGAGTCCCAACAACAACCTTTCTACATTCTTCATTTTTTAAATTTTTTTTTGCCATTATGTTGAACTGTCTGCGAGAATCTAAAATATCGGATAGTACTGTATCGAGTATTGGTTCGAAAGTATCGATATTTTGAAATATCGGGTAACAACACCCATCCCTACAATGGTGGTGGTGTTTGGGAATAAATACTATTGCGTAGTCACATGATCTTGTAGTGTGCTTTGAATTTAAACAGAATGTTAAACAGAACCCAATGAAGATGACGTATTTTTATTTTTAAGCCTAACTTTGAAATCTCTGGGTGATATTATTCCTTACCAGATGAAATATCATCCTAATCTAGTTTTCATCCTTGTTTCAGATACGAGACTGACTATAGAACGAAATGGACTGTTCAGAACCAGAATCCTCGCCCATTTGGAACGCGCGGAACGGGGACTCGGCGGACATCACTTACTTGTCACTCAAGAACTTTGTCTGGCGGTATAGAGGCGAAGGAAACGCAAACCTTGTCATTGCTTTACCCCGAGAAAAGATCATCCTTCGGATGCAGAAATGCGACTACAACGCCGTTTTGGACCCAAACACTGTTCAAGAATGGGAGATCAAACTCAAAAAGAGCGTCGTTTTCTACAAAAAAGTCATGGTTCCTCTGCTAGGCACGGAGTTCATCCTGCCACCCGACTTGGCCAGGATCTCTGAAGACGAGATTCGGGACATAGACCGCCTTTTGTTGAAGTTCCGCCCAACTTTCCGGCTTTCGAAAGGCTTACGACTCGGGCTCGTAACTGTTCAACCTGACTACACATTGCTACCTCCCAGAGTATTCCTGAACCACAACGCATCTTATCTCCCGCAAAACAACGAAGAGTTCAGCACTTTCTGCGTCGAAATTAAACCCAAACAAGGTTGGGTTCCGCTTGGTGACCGCCAGCACCCTAAATGTACATTTTGCCTGAAACAGTATTTGAAATTGCAGAAGAAACGAGCGTCTACCAAAAGCAAGTATTGCCCTTTGGACCTGTTTTCCGGGATTCGGCCTCGCATGAGACAGGCGCTCGAAAGCCTCTTAGAGACTCCTCAAAACAATTTGAAAATTTTCCACAACGGCAATGTTCTGTACGGAGAGGAGTCAAGTGCTGGGTCGAATGAAGTTCTCGAAATGTTCTTTGGTGTAGAAGATCAGGCAAATAAGAGGAACGTGGTGGACAGGTAACTAAATCATGAAGCAACCTGCAGTAGCCTTAGCCACGTTGATTGGAAATCTGACCATCACGTCATGATTCATGTCCTTATTATGCTTTGAATATGAACTTGAATTAAAGAAAACCAGAAAAATATCTATTCAGTACCACCTAAGAATAACTCTTATTGCAATATCAGAGTCCCTAGTAGGCTTGTTTCAGCTAAGATATGGCGTGCCCCAGCCGGATCGTCTGCCATGTTTTCAATACGGCACGCTGGATTGCCTCCCAGTGACATATTCTGCTGTAATATTACAGCACTGGATCGGATACAGCCCGTCCTTATAGGGATGGGTATCGTTATAAAAGTATCGATATTTTGTATCGATACTGTATCGTACCTGAGTATCGATATCCCAAGTATCGTTGGCCATGAGTATCGATATTTTAAAATATCGAGTATCGATACTTTAGTGTCACAGACTATCAATATTATCCAATTTTCTCAAGAAAAATAATTTTTTCAACAACTTTTATTCATTTTTCACTATTAAGAGTCCAAGCAGAGTGATTTTTATAGTGAAAAATGAATAAAAGTTGTTGAAAAAATTATTTTTCTTGAGAAAATTGGATAATATTGATAGTTTGTGACACTAAAGTATCGATACTCGATACACATATTATGTGCAACCAAAGAGTGATGACCCAAAAGCCTCTCTGCCATCTTCATTTTCGAGCTACTTTGATGAATTTTCCGCGAGAAGAGTATCGATATTCGATATTTAGAAATATCGGATCCAAAGTATCGATATTCAAAAATATCGGACAGTGCAGTATCGATACTAAAATATCGAGTATCGGTACGAAAGTATCGATATATTGAAATATCGAGTATCGGTACGAAAGTATCGATATATTGAAATATCGAGTATCGATACCCATCCCTACGTCCTTATCATAATATGGCGCCAGATTGAGTGTGTGTTTGATACGTCACTGTGTATCTAAGCTGAACCAAACCCACTAGGAACCCTCTATTGTATGTGCCTTGTTACTGACATGATTAGACAAAAAATTATTGTGTTCCAGGTGGTGTCATCTAGTTCTCGACGCACTCACCAGGGAGTTTGACAGTGTAGAGCCACCCGTTATTTGTACTGATAACGTCGATAAGATTCTCATCCCTCCTGCGAGCTCTGTGGGGTCTATCCAACAGAATGCCGACCACCCGTGCGACTGGTCCAGCTCGCCTTTACCCCCGAAATGCATTCTCCAAAGAGTATTGTCCGTTCAAAAGCTGCAGACGAGCGACTTTAAATCCGTTTATTCCCAGTTCAAGGAGCAGTCTGAGCTCCGAGAAAACTACAGTTACGTCGACGATCTGTTTTGCCTCAACAATCACCTCGACGACGTCCAAAGGTACCTCCTGTCCGCCACTGCCAAAGACTGCTCCGTTTTCATCGCCTTCCAAAGAACGAAAAACGCTTTCAACGAAAACTCCTCCGCTCACATCCGAGACGTCGAAGGCGTCTGCTATCAACTGAATATCGGCATCTCGGACATCGACCCCAAACCTCTGTCTTGCATCGGTAAGCATCACAAGCGCGGCGAAGAGCTCATCGCGGCTGTCCGTAAGCATGATACCAGTGATCACTAAATGTCGTAATAATTTATTATGCAGTAGGTATCTTCCAGCCAGAATGTCAATTTTCCATATTTTTGTAGGCTTGAATCCGAATTTTCTATACCTATTTAAAAAAAACTTGAAATGAGGAAACTACAATAAATTTATTGTTTTTTCAACAATTTAAATTAGAATTAAATTTTTAGAAACGAATGAGAGTTTCGATGTTCCTAACATGAATTGAATGTTCTCATCACTGAAGCAGGAAGACCAGAAATTGAACCTAGGCGCAACCTTGCACAGCTAAAGGTGTAAATTCCTAGACGCGACTCACGACTGCGACTGCGACTCGCGATTGGCCGCGTCCCACTCCTTCAATGCATTCTTATGGAACAACATTCCTAGGCGCGTTTCCCGACCGCACGGCTCAATGCGGCTGACGGCTGATGAGCGCGTCTGCGACTCGACTGGTAGGGTGAGCAGTCCAGCCGCACGCCGTCTGCGACTGAAGTATGCAAACCCGCTCGTCTCGCAAAGCAAAAAATTTGAAGCACAGAAAGCGTTGGAAATTTTTTTTTTTTTAATTTTAAGTACATTTATTTTATTTTTCAAAAGGTGAGCAATACATATTTACAATGTTACGACCCCCTATAAGAAAATCTTGTGCTGGGGGTCGGAGTGTAATCTTCTAGTAATAATTAAGTATAATAATAACGTTACAATAGAAATCAATTGGCTAAAGAATAAAGAACAAAAAATACATAAGTACCGTGCCTACTGCTACATACAATATCAGAATAACCAAAAAATATCAAATGATATGGTGACACCTAATTAAGATTAAAGGAGAGAAGTGAAATATTCTTTCAGTTTGTTTTTAAAAACAGTTAAGGATTCCTGTTTCCCGGTCAAATAGTTTGGAAGAGAGTTGAACCGAGAAACACCACAAAAAGAATATAATCTCTGTCCCATAGCTGTTTTCATTCTCGGCGTAAGCAGGGTAATTTTGTCCGAAGCTCTTGTAGTATTAATATTTCTTTGTATTCTTCTAAGACAATACTCCTTGTAAGTGAAAATCAAAGTAATTTTTTCTGCAATCTTCCTCAAGTCGAGCACTGCGAACTCCTTGAAGATTAATGAAGAGGGGGATCTCACCGGCTTCTTAAGTAAAATCTTAATTAGACACTTTTGGGTTAGCGCTAGGGGATTCAATTTTGACGATCAATGACCCCATGGCAATGTTTGACAATCGTCAAGAATAATTCATCTTCCTCCTCTTCTTCCAACAGGAGAGCGAGCACTACCTTCTTCACGGACATCTTGAGCCAGACTGACACAGTGGCCAGCCGTACCTAGGAATGTTACAGGTTTGCGGCTTGCGACTGCGTCTGTCGACCAAAAATCGTGAGCCGCAGTCGCAGTCGTGAGTCGCGTCTAGGAATTTACACCTTAACACACAAGACTGAAAAATTCTTATTAGGAGTTGTTATATGGTATTCTTTAAACTCTGAGGTAGGGACGTCACCATACTCCTTTCGATACGATTTTTCTCAGTAATTATCGATACCCGATATTTTTTCGATACCGATATTATTAGATATCGATACTTCGATAATATCGACTCAAAGTATCGATGTCACCGATATTTCAAATTAACCCACCGATGATTTCGCAAACCAAATAAAAACTCCATTAATCAAGAATTATAAATACAGGGTGTCTATATCGGGTGTATTCTGAGTATTATTCTGTGGCAGATGTAGTTTGGTATTTTTCTCTGAATACTTAATATTTGGTATTTTTTTTTTTTTTACCTTCTACTTTGGCAAAAATATCGATAATATCGTCAAGAAAGTATCGATACCTTCGATATTTTAGGCAAAAGTATCGAAACCAATGTATCGGTGGTATCGTGTCGTCCCTACTCCTAGGTTTTTTTTTTTTTTTTTTTATAGAGGAGGAAACCGTTTATTGGTTGACAGCGGGAGAGGGATGTTTGTCTCACCGCCCTTTATGTGGGGGTCCGGCCGCTATAAGCAACTGGTTACCCACTAAAACCTCCTCTGTTCGTCTGGACTGCCCCGGGACTACAGTTGATGCATTACTTCGGGACAGCCCCTTTTTCAGCCCGGCTGTTGCTGGGCTTCCTCTTCGTGAGGCCTAATGTCTTTAGGCTCCTCCTTGGCTTCGATAGGGGATGGGGCGTTTATGATGTTAAGCCTTCCCAATCCCTATTTCTTTCCTTCTCTTTGAGAACTGCGATGACGTAGGTATTGATGGCATCCCAGTTCTCCTTTGTCTCCATCATCTTATTAACGACGGTCTCTCCGGTTGAAGTTCACCGACTTCGTCAATCAGGCTACTCCGCATTCTCTCCCATCTAGGACACTGGAAGAATGTGTGGTACACATCGTCTTCCTCGATCTCCAGGCCTTCTGCGACTCCATCTTGATCCTGTTGCTCGTCGTCTGTGATGCGGTCACGCTGCTGCTGGCAGTAAAGACACCGCGAATCCGTGGTCCGCCCAATCTTTTTCAGGAAGGACCGAAAATAACCGTGCCCGGTAAGGAATTGTGTAAGATGATAATTCACTTCCCCGTGCACTCTCTCTGTCCATTCCTTGACGCCATGAATCAGCCTTGCAGTCCATCGTCCTCGACTCTCAGACCTCCACCTATTTTGCCACCTCCTCATGGTCTCTTCTCGTTCTTCCTTCTTAACCACCGTCGGCGCATTCTCCGCTTTCCTCAGGTGGATCCTCCTGCGCTCGTCTGCCAGTAGGTCAATTGGTGTGACCCCGGCAACAACCTGCACTGCAGGGTCCGAAAACCGTCCTGTAGCCGCTGCATATCCTTAGTGCACGACGTTGCTGCACCGATTCAATACGCGTCCTGTATTTTTGAAATCACACCGTAAACAAGATGGCATCGGTTGTTCTCATGAGCAGCCTGCGTTTGGAGGGGGATGGGCCGCCTATGTTAGCCATAAGACGGCCCAGCCTCCCCACCACTGCAGCCGCCCTATCAGCTGCCTTACATATGTGCGCCCAGAAGCTCAGTTTCACATCCAGCATGACACCCAGACACCTTATTACGTCAGACGTGATAATGCTCTGGCCGTCGACAAGCATCTGGATATTTCTGTCTATTCTCTTCCGGGTTAGAAGGACAATCTCCGTTTTTTGAATAGCCAGTGACAGGGATCGGGATCCCATCCATTCCAGTATTCTTCTCATGGTCTGATTCAGCTTGAGCTGCAAGGCTTCGGTGGTTCAAGCCTTCATAACCGCCACTATATCATCAGCGTACCCCACAAGGAAGACGTCTTCTGGCATTTCTATGCGAAGGATCCCATCATAGCTGACATTCCAGAGGTCTGGCCCTAGGACTGAGCCTTGGGCAGCTCCCGAGATGACTCGTTTCCTCCTCGTTCCTTCCACAGTGTCGTACTCCAACCACCGATCTGTCAGGTAGTCCTGAAGGACCCGGTAAAGATACCCTGGGATGCTAAAGTCCCTGAGAGCCGCCAGGATCCTACTCCTAGGATTGACCCTGCCTTCATCATCAAAAGTATCGATACAAATATCGCTATCGATACCAAAAAAGTATCGATACTCCGATATATTGGTGGTATCGTGCCGTCCCTACTCCGAGGATTGACCCTGCCTTCATGTTGTTAAAAGTGGAAAAGAATTATTTCGACTTTATTTAAACGTTTAAAACTTATTTCTGAGCCGAAAATTCGGATTTAAGCCTCCTAAACTATGAAATCGTATTTTAAAACATGTCTTCATAACCGCTATTTGGCCTTCTGTCTGGAGTAAAGCTTTCGTAATGAATTCCAAGCGACTAAACAACCTAATTTTAAGATGCCTACCCACTTATTTTCCTGTATTCCAGAAGACGTGCCAAAATTTACTTTTTTTTCTTCAAATCGGAATGTGTAGATTGAAATTATTAAGAGAAATACGACTGTTATGACGACGGTAAGCAAGGCATTGTTCACGGATTAAATTCATTCTAATTAACACTTTCAATGCGGGCCCTGAAACTGAGACTACCCCAGGCATGACACCCTCCATAGAAGTTGAAAGCTGAAGCTGGGAGCCCTAGAAGCGTTCTGATTGGTGGAGCTCCAGGATGTAGTTCTAGATGAGTGCAACAGATTGCGTTCATGATCGCTTGTTCCCAACCTCATTGCAAGAAGTCACCTTGTTTAACATTTAGTCATATTCTCGATATTTATGAAAAAAAATCGAGCGATTTTCAATAATACACTGGGTTTCAAACGTTTCTATGAGTGACAGTTGTCGATTGAACATTTGAACTATTGGCAATAGGGACAACAATAATTGTAAGGGCAATTTGGAAAATACCTTTCGCCTCGATTGGTTTTTCTAAGTAAATTTTGCAAATCTAAATGACGATAAAATGATAAGGCATCAATTTCTGGTCATTCGAAAGGATTTGAAAAGAAGCAGCATGAAGAGAGTGGCCTCCCCCCACCACTTCAGTTTCCATAGTAGTTCCTTAGCTGAAAGTAGATGGCACTACTGAGGCAGCCTCAAAAATGCTTGCACGCCATTTTAACATTAGCTTTCTCCTCTGTTAACCTTCATCCGCTCGCGCACCCCTGTCACGGGGCGGCTGATAGCCGCCCGTCACATTTTTCCTTATTTCAATGGATTTTTTGGTACTTCAACTCGATAACAACAAGGATTTGGTCATCTTGTAAGTGAGTTCATACACATTATTTAGAATGAAAAACTTTTATTGAAAATAATTATAAACTTTGGTAAACAAAAAATAAAAAAAATAACGTCATAATATTCTTTCTGGGCTTACTGCCTAGTGACTAAACTATCACACTCTGTTCAATAAATCAAATTGTTCTTCATAGCAGAAGATATATAATCACATTATTAGAAGGTACCATGCAAAAAATTGTATTATAAACTTTGGTAAAAAAGAAATAACGTCTAAATATTTTTCTTGAGCTTACTGCCTAGTGACTAAAGTTTCACATTTTCTTCGATAAATCAAATTGTCCTTCATAGCAGAAGATATCAAATCTTTAGAAGAAACCATGCAAAATTACGAAATAATACCTAAGGATAAAAATGGTAGGTATGTAGGTACCTGGTAGAAAACTAGAAAAATAATGTACTTACGAAAAAAGCGAATCACGAGTAGGTACCAAAGCAAACATCACAAATGATAAATGAAACTCAGGTTTGTATCGGCATTTCTTCCGAAACATACATAGCTACTCATAACGAGGCTGAATGAAGTAAAAAAATATACTTACATTTCACCGTGGACGTTCAAAAAAATGTTGCACTGCCGATCGCGGGGCGGCAGTTAGCCGCCGAACTTAGTCACTCAAACTTTGAACGTGTATTGACAGCCACCAACGTAACGCAGGAGGAAAAGGTTAACGACATCTTGCGGAGGAAAGTCCAACTAGAGAATACAACTGCACTTTCCCGCTCTCTTGCGTGCCAGTTATGTTTTGCCACGCAAAATTCATCGCGGGCGGCAGTTTGCCGCCCACGCGAGCGGATGAAGGTTAACTTGTCTCCAGTACTCTGTGATGGAAGTTAATGTCACTTACCCTCGAGCTGACCAGGCCACTTGGTGTAATCGAGCTTGTCAGCCAGAACTGGGGAAATCTCCACTAATGAATGGTAGATGTGAAAAAGGCGCCTTCTGTGGTGTAATTAGGTAACTAATCGAGAGAAGTCCACCTTCAGAAGAATCATAGATGGCACTGTACTTGCTAGCGGGAATTTTAAAGTTGTCAACTAGTCGGAGACTCCATGATGTAATATGACATCACCCGTGACTGGGGAAGTTCTGCATGATGTAATATTACATCATCCGCATTGAAAGTGTTAACAATTATAATTATGGGTAGGTGTAATTAATTATGATTATTAATTGTCGTTATTAATATTATAGTTAGTGCCATTCCACGATGATCTTCCGTATAAACATATTTTTTTATTGAGCAATTGATCGATCTGTATTAGTTAAATGTTGAAACTGAACGTACTGTAGTGTTACTCAGCTGAATGTACGAAGTGATGTCCGTCTGTGTCAAATAAAATATTTTTTTATCCGTAAGTTGTTCATTCATTTACATCTCCAAAGTTTATTATAGTATACTCACCTACCTAGTCAAGGTGTCCAGCGATTCCCTGAAAAAAAATTCCCTGAGTTTTCCAGGTTTTCAAGGATCAATCTTCGTCTTTTTCCAGGGTTATAAATTAGATTAAATATAAATAAATGTGATAATAATTTCTCAAAATTGAGGTTTTTAAGGACATTTTGAAATGAAAAAGCATAAGAGAACGTCTGCCAAGTGGGTGTGGCACATAGCTTCCTCGTATCCATAACCCGATTTTATACTGATGATTCGATCCATTCTAGCTAATCTCAATACATCAATCTCTAGGTACCTTCCACTACCCTCATAAGGGACCATTTACCCGTCAACCCGCACAATTCCTGAAAATTTTATCAAATTCGGATGAAAAATGTAGAAATTACAAGTCAAATGAATGGATCCTTTCCTAAACTAAATTAATCTTTTTCCAAGCCAAAAAAATCTTTTTCCAAACCAAATAAATCCTTTCGCGAAAATTAGCCCAGTGAAAATTTTTGCGAATTCAGGCGTTCTGGAAAAACGTGAGAAGTTTTTAGCTGTAGAATGTGAAGAATTTACGATTCTTCTGTCCAACATCTTCGGAGGCTCCCTAAGATGAAGCTGAGTAGGCTCCTGATACCATTTCTCTCTAATCTCTGCTACCTACTGCTTTTTCCTTGAAAAATTACAGGCATTTTAATTGAATTTCCAAGATGATGTTTTGTTGATATATTTACTTTCTGAAATTAATTATTAATCAAGCATAATCTCTTGAAATTTCTCCTGATGGAAAATGAAGAAGTTTCATAAGAAGTTAATAACTTTGTATAGTTTTGCCAGTTACAAGGACACCACGCAACCAAAATAATTCTTCTATCAGGAAAGCCTGAAATGTAAAACGCGAATGGAAATTTCGATTTTGGAGAACTTTTTTTTACTTAATAATGTGAAAACAAGGCTTTCGCAACCTTGGTAGCCTCAGAAAAATCTCATGAAAATTCATAAGGTAACCAGTAGCAGACTAGTAAGTTGAGGAGAAACAAAGGTAAGCGGTGCGGGTTAGCATTCATTAGCTGCAAGTGAGCCCTTATTATGAACACTTCTAGGAAATATACGAGAAAAAAATAGCAATTGCTAGGCCATTATAAACTGTAATAGCAAAAATGTAAAAAAATTAAATAGAAATCTAAAATTGAGAAACTTGTAGTTGAGAAAAATTTCTACATTTGGAACATAATTGAAAAATACTATTAAAACCGTGCGTAAACGTTTCTCTCTCAGACTGCCGGAACTTCCCACAAAAACGTTCGGCGCTAAGGCTTTTCCAGGTTTTTTCGGGAAAAAAATTAACTTCCCTGAGTTTTCCAGTAGAGTAAAATTCCCTGAGTATTCCAGGTCGCTGCTAGTGAAATACGAAGATAAGAAATTATAGAGCCACAGGGCTAAAAGGATTTATCCTTATAACAGAGGGATAAGTAAACCTCCGTTAACTTTGGTGACTGATAAACCGACCCTTAGGGTAAGTACAGTACGCCGCACCATCACTGTTCACCATCGATGATCGCACCCTCGCGGTAACCGCGATGTAAAACAAATACGTGTAGTGTTGTGGGAGCATTCATAGTGACGCACCATCACTGCGATGCCATCATCCGACCTCCGAGGTCGACCCTCGCTGTTTTTTGAAAATCAAATTCATTTGATTTTCAGGAGGGCAGCGAGGATTGACTGCGATGTGGACTCGAACGTGATTGGCTGAGAGGCCGCCCCTCCGGGTGTCCTGTGTGATTCACAGCTTTTACTTCCCGTTCAGTGTGAGTTAAGTTCTGTTCTGTCGCTGATTGAGTGCAATCGCTCGCAATGAAAGAAGAGTTGATCAAGAGGCTTCACTTTAGATAATATGTAATCGAACGTTTCCATTGTCATCCTCATGTACTTTCGGAACCTACCCTCATCTTTCCTCAGTTGAGGAAATAAGTGGTGATATTCACCCAGTTGTTCCCTCATTTGGTTCAAGGGGTGAACTTTGAACCGCCGATTCGAAAACAGTCCACTCATTAAAAACCACTTTGCGGCAGTGCCCATTTCCAATTCATCGTCACTAGGTATCACTCAACATCAAGCCGATGCTTATCATGCAAGAGCTCGTGTGAAACTGAAGTGAAAAGGCGGGAAAACATCGAAGGTGACCCCCTCAGAAAGTGAACCACTATGAACACCCCCCATCTATGTGAAATTCAGGAGGTTGACCATCGCGTTTACCGCGAGGGTGCAGGCATCGATGGTGAACAGTGATGGTGCGGCGTACTGTACTTACCCTTAGGGCCTTATAACCCTTAACTGCACCAGCTATCATATATGATATGGAACTTTAAACGATACTCAAGAGCATTCTGGTGGTCTTCTCGAGCTCTTTGTGGTATTTTTACTTTAGTCAACTACCGCTAGATCTCATAAGAATCAAAGAATATCCATAACCCCTCCTGTAAGGTTATAACCTCTTTCAAATCAGCAGAAATCACGAGTTGACAGCACGCGTGAGAAGTGTTGTTTTGCTGTGCCTCTTACAACAACATTTTTGAAGATTTTCGGCTGAAAAAATACTACGTGCTGTCTCAAGATATGTAGAAATGAAATATGAAAAGAACTAATCGATCAAGTTTCCAGTGTTTATGGAAACTGCGCTTTTGCTTTGATATCTCATATGATAGAACGTGAAGGAGGAGGACCTGGGTGAATTTCATATATGATAGAACGTGGACTTCTCCACTGCGTTACCATCTCGTTCAAACGTGATACAAGCCACTTGCTGCACATGGTGTTTTTTAAATATAATTTTATTTCATGTTATTGATGATTTTATAAATTGTATTTGACGTCAGCATAAATTTCACATTAAGTATCTCTACTATATTTCAGAAATGGTTCCTAACCACTTCACTTATGTGGACAGAGATGGAACCAAAAGAATCTAATTACATAAAACCCCAACCGTATGTGCATGCATGTATGTATGCATGTTGCCGATCGCGAGGAGTTAGAGTGGTCGTGGGAGTAGGGAGAGTCTGAGGAATCGGAGGGAGTGGGTGGCGGGGAGAGTCGGAGTAATCGTTTTTGCCTGCTTTTAGTAGGCTTTTCAGCTAGTATGGCATAATGATGAACTACAAAAATTCCTTGAAATACCAATTGGAAGAGAAGATGATTTATTAGATGTGGATGAATTGGATTATGATAATGTTGAGTTAGAACAGCCTGATGACTTTTTGACAACCTATTCATTATGGACCCTCCTCTGCCAAATGAATTTCAAGAAATCGTCATGGGGCTGTCAGAAGAAGTGGAGATGTCACATGAAGCCGAAGCCACCTTGTCAAAAATTGTCTACTTATTGTTCAGTCTTCAACTTTTCTTGTCTATAGTCTGGCCAATGATAAGAGGAAAATTTATTGCCGCCTGCAGGCCTTTTTTTAAAATTACATACGTACAAATTATCATAATAAATGCTTTGAAAAAATGTCTTATGTATAATATATCACTAGAGATAAGTGATAGAAACTCCAAATAAGCATTTATGCTTTCTTACAGCATTATAAATGTGATTTTTAAATAGCATTATGCGAGAAAACCTATTTGGTCATACGTATTTCTTTCAACCATTTTACTCGCATTATATCACATATGAAATCATCGTCTCGGCTGCTTAACCACGTTCTATCATATATGATAAGGGCATAAATTAGGGATTATCGGTCAAACTATGTAATTTAGGGACTTTTCCTTGTCACTTTCGTTTTCAGGGGGCCAAAATACATGAAATTCTTTTTATTTAAGAAAATCGGAAATTGTGTGCAGTTAAGGGATAAGCCTTTTATTCCTCCTATAAGCCTTAGTATCGACTCCTTGCGTCAAACGTGAGTTCCTTGCGCCTGAGCTGCCTCGATGCTAAGCTCGAAGAATGGTATGCGTTGCGGGTTTAGTATTTCGTCACTCAGAAGCAACACCGCCTAATTGACTTTTCCCAGCTTTACAGGTGACACAAAAAACTTCATTATTGTAATGCATTTTTTTATTATCTCGCGCCTTTTTTTCATCATCACAATCATAAACCTTCTCAAAACTCACATCAATTTAGGTATAATTGACATCAACTCTTGACACATTGTTTTAACAGGTAAAAATCGTGAGAATACAGAAAACTGGTTGTTAATAGCTGATGGAGTGAATACAAACAAGCCTCAACACATCAGTAACTGGCATTTAAATAAAGACTTTCTTAGCGTTTCGAATCACGAAAAGAACGTTTGTTTTCGAATTGTCTCACAATAATTAATAAGACCTTGAAATAAAAAGAATAAACAAGTAGGTACGGCCAAAATAAAAATTGCAAGTACCTTCCTTGATAACAGCTAATTTCGAGATTAATTCATGCTGATGCAACCCAATTCGTGAAGGAAATTTTGCAGTTTTTTTCCTTAATTTTTGAATTGTATCTTCGGAGTCGAACAGATTTTCAAACTCTAAATTAAAGCAGCCATTTTTGGACCAATTTCTCAGAATGAAGTTTTATTTAGTTGGAAATGGGTTACAGTTGAGTGTGTGTTCCTTCCTGGGGGGAAACTGGTCCAATCCTAGTGCCTGCAATTCGTATAATAAAGAGAATCAAATTAGACGACCCAGAGCTCTGTAGGACCAACCGTTCGCTCCCTATGATGAACTATGGTTTTAACATACAATAAATCAGAAACACGAGAGCGAATCGCAACAGCCGGAAACAGGCCGCGTTCTACGCAGACTGGAGATGTATACAGTAAAATAATAAATGTAATGATTTTCAGCTTTTTGGACCAGTTTTTCTTCGACCAAATTCCCCGCAATATGAAGTTGACCGAGTCAGAATTGTGCAACAATTGAGTCTGACGGTTGAGTCACTGTCAGTCACCTGTCCTTGAAAACTGACCGGGAACACGTATAATTCATGATTGTTCAGAAATATTTCAATTAACTACAATTTAGTCCGGCGAAACACAAGTTTTCCACGGTTTGCCTTATCAGACTTTCAAAATGAGATGAACGCGATATTGAACGGCAAAATTAATCGATAACAGAAACTACTTCACTCGATCCTTTTGAACTATTCTTCTTCAGTCGTACGACAGGTTTTGTGGACATGTGGCGTTTTGGTGAGTACCTCCCTGTAAAATGTCCGTTAACTGACATTATATGGATAAAATTTTATTTAAGGTTCTTAGGTAACTCAGGAAGCCGTCCCATCTCTGTAGAAATTATTCTTATTTTGTTAGTGTTGTAGGTAGACAAAAATATTGCCGCAGGTACATTTGTATTCTTCAATAAAATTATTAATGATTTTCAGCTCGTTCATTCATCAATTCTATCAAAATATTCATCACAATGCTAATTCCCACCCATCACAATTTCATCTCAATATCCAACCATACTAGTATTCAAAAGATGAACCACTGATTAGTTACCATTAAGAAGTTACACGAGTACTTATCAAGATTTCCTATCGTATAAAAGTAGAAAATAACAGCTAGGTAGGTACTTTTAGTTTCATTAAAAATTTGTTGGAAGAACTTACGTACCAGGAATAATTTTTTCTGTCTGAACTTCTTACACCAATTTATTTTTACCAAATATTGGAATTCTCCAAATTAATGGTGGTTTCGTAAGGTTAGTTGAATCTCTTATGTGTGGAAAATGGTTTACAAGATGCCTACCTTGTGTTCCATTTTGCTTCCGAGTCTACCAAGGTAGCGGAAGCTTTGTTTTCACTTTTCAAGGACGAAAAAAAAAGTTCTCCAAAATCAAAATTTTCACTCGCGTTTTGCGTTTTAGACCTTTCTGAACAATTTTGGAACCGTGTCTGTGTGTCTGTCTGTCTGTGTGTCTGTCCGTCTGTCATGAATTCCATGTAATGCGCATAACTATACGAAGTTATTGTCCGATTTCGATGAAATTTTCAGGGATTGTGCGGGTTGGTGTGTAGACGGTCCCCTATGAAAATCATCATCCTCGGACTGATAGAAGCGACTGCGCATGCGCAAACGTGAATTCCTTGTGACGGCCATAACTTCTACATTTTCCATCCGATTTCAATGAAATTTTCAGGGATGTTACAGATCATTATTTAGATGGTCCCCTATGAAAATCATCACCTTCGGACTGATAGTAGCCACTGCGCATGCGCAAACGTGAATTTCCTTGTAACGGCCATAACTTCTACATTTTCCATCCGATTTCAATGAAATTTTCAAGGATGTTACAAATCTAACTTGTTTTGATGTTTAGAGATTAACTATTGTGTATCGGATCATCTATAAAATCAGGTTATGGATACGAGGAAGCTATGTGCCACACCCACTTGGCAGACGTTTTTGGATTGAATTGGTAATTTTGTGAATTAACTAAAGAGACTATACCCACTGTAGTCTCTACTATAGTAATTGTAGTCTGTTTAGAAATGACATATTACGTAGGTTCTGAATTATGATATATAATCAAATTGAAAAGCAATAATAGGAAGGATAATATCCAGGTATATTATACCTGGTTGGTGGGAATGTTGAAGTTAACAGAAAGTTTTCCCTACCATTTGGTAACATTAGGAATAGGTACATAAAATAAAGTTTTGCATTACCCTGATTTGGGGGTATGGATTTCAAAAAAGTAAGTCTTAATTACAAAATTGAAATGATCAAAAAAGCTTTCTGTGGATTAAATTAAACATTTGAAACTGTTTTCTTAATAAAACGCTTAAAAAAGTGTCAAAAAACAGGCATGCGCAAAACCAGGAAAAAATTGTTTAATAGAGAAAATGATCAAAAGAACAGTTTATCTGTTCTCAATAGATGTTATACAAATTACTAAAATGATTCTTTATGTTTTTTGAAACAATTTTAACAGAGTTTTTTGCAGTTTTCTAACAAAAATTATTTTCTAATGGATTAGGTAATTTAAATGAAGTTTCTGTTGCTGTTTCAAACTAGTTACACTTTTCAAAAATCCAAATCTCAAATTTTTTCCTCGCATTTATCTGAATAAATCAAGGTGATGCAAGACTTTTTGATGGCTGTATTATGATATTTTGCAATGATAGGTGATAATAATAATAAATTAAAAGATTTTGTCAATTAGGAATTTATGATACTATAAGTAGGTACCTACTAAATGAGTACCTGCCTACTAATATGCACATCGATTGGTCCAAGTGTTGTGAAAGTATGAAAAAATACGTTCTTAAACTTTGAATGTGATGTAGGAACGTGTCTGCTATGCTGGTTCAGCATAGCATTAGTGACTGGGAGAAGCTGGAATTCTCCAAAACGATTCTTAACAGCTCCTGCAGCCCCAGTGTTCAACAGCCAATCTGCTACGTTCACTTACATCCGACTAATCGACGGTGAGTAATTTATTTATTTCATTCTCGCAATAAGAATCGATTTTGAAATTCTGGTTACATACTTTGCCGGATTTTTAATGAGAAGGTACCTTTCTAAGTGTATAAGGATTTGGGAGAAAAGCCGTCAGGCGCCATTAAGAGTAGCACACATGCAGTTGATGATGTTTTTCGTGTTCAATGTCCACCTGTTGAGTGTACTATCTTTGTATTCTATCATTCTTCCATCATCTCTATCGTTGTCTGAGCTAAACTTAAAATCCCTAGTTATTTCACCCAATTCATTATTATTATTAATAACAATTCATACACGATTTGACAAATTTGTTTGATATTCTATTGTTCGTACGTTCTGTTTCATTTATCAACCTGAAGATGGTGGTAGCGAGAAGGAACTTGGTGAGTACCTACTTCAATTTCTTTTTCTTATTTATTTTTTTCTTGTCTCGATTTCACCGGAATGCTGTTTGTACGTTGGAAATGTTGATGCTTATAGAAATTTATTGCTAGTAGTAAGTCCTATTAGGTTTTTGTTCAAGAGAGAAAATGTCAACATGTGTCAACCAGGACAAATATCGTCGGCCTAGAAGTGATATTTTTCACTCGTAAGTGAAAAACCCTAACTTTTCAGGAGAAGCAAAAAACTGTTTACTCGGGTATATTACGACATTTTTTTTGGTATCCTTGGTTATTAAAACTTGTGAGGGCCCATTGAGTATAAGTATAAGGGTTTGGGACAATTATTTCTTCTCTTGATCGAAAAACTGCATTTACGAGTTCTCACTTACTGAATTGAAAATTGCTCTTTCAACTTACAAGGTATCACCACTTCTCTTTCAAACACCATCCGAGCACCATAAGTACACCAGAAGATTTTATCACACTATTAAGTAGTTTTTTCCAAATTAGTGGAGAAGAGGATCTTACAATACAAAAAAGGAACCTTAGAGGAATCTCAATGCATTTATTATAAAATTTATAATGTTTGGTAACATAAAATAAAAACATTTTTAATGTATAGGTAATTCCAAAAATTTTGGTTCCGAAATGGGACGGTAATTTGAATTCATATTCCAATTTCATGGCACTTTTCAATCAAGTCCTTCATAACGGACCCTACACAGGTGCTACAAAACGTATCTCCGCTCTTTATTGACTGGTCCACCACTAAAACTTATTGAGGGGTTCCAAATTACTGATCGAGACTATCATCAAGCCTACCGTCAACTCCAAATTCGGTACGCTTCTACACGAATTCTCGCCGTTCATTATTTGAATAAAATGTATGAATTTTCCCCACTTAAAAGTGATGGTTATGCTGATCTTCAAGCATACTTGGAGGTTTTTGATTCAAATTACGCTGCATTTCTCATCCTCGATTTGCAAAATCATCATGATTTTGCTATGTGTCATTTCGCCCTCCGTCAGTTGTCTTCAAACACTCGTTTATTGTTTGAACGTTCTCTTCAAGATGTCGATACGTTACCTACTTTTGATCAACTTATTCGTTTTGTCCGTGATCAATGTAAGTTGAAAGAACTTACAAGAATGGAATTTAGAAAAAGTACCAGTTCTAGTGGTACTCCTAGTAAGTTCTATACCAAAAAAGGTATGTCCTCCCCGCGTTATACGTCGTCACAAACATTTTTTACTGAAACTGTTTCTCCAAGTTCGGATGTGTCATCACCGTCTACGTCGACTCCTACGATTCCTAAACCGGTAGGTGTTCCCGCTCCCAATTGCCCTTGTTGCAAAGGAAAGCATCATATTTATAAATGTTCAAAGTAAGTATAAGAACATGAAAGTCTCTGAGCGCTACCTATTTCTGAGAGATTCAAACCGCTGTTTTAGATGTTTGGGTAGTCATGCTCGCACTAACTGTAAATCCACTGGTAAGTGTTCTGCGAACAATTGTCATAGTACCTATCATCACAGTTCACTTCATTATGATCGCCCACCAGTTGTGCCAGTCAATCCTGAGGCTTCCTCTCAGAATACCCCGCAACCTGAGGAGAAACCGTCAACGTCCCTCCAGTCATTTTTCACAACTCCAGCAGTACCTGAACAAGATATTTTATTGGGTACTGCTTGCGGGTACATTCGTGATCACAATGGTCTATTGACACCCATTCCTATTGTTATAGACTCTGGGTCAAAAATTAATTTAATCACTGCTGATTGTGTTCAAAATTTGGGCTTGAAAATGATTCCAAAACTGACACAACTTTCGGGTGCCATGAGTCAGCATTTAGGCATTTCTCCAGGAGTTGTCAACTGCGTTTTGACTCCAAATCTTGATGGTAAACCAAGTTGGGTAGCACAAGCTACAGTTGTACAAAAAGTTTGTTCGAATTTACCATCAGTACCTACCCGTGCCGCCTCAAACTGTGGTCACATTTTCTAAGCTGGCATTGGCTGATTACAAATTTAATGCCCCTGGTAAAATTGACTTCTTGTTGGGTGCATCCTTATACCCACATATTATGGATGATTGATCAAAGATAATACATGGTCAGCCTTCAGCTATCCAGACAGTGTTTGGTTGGGTTATTATCGCATGAGATACCGAATGTGAACCCATCTCTCGATCACTCTCTCTCTCTCTTTTTACTTTGGATGAGAAGTTGCAAGATGTGCTTCAATCTTTCTGGAAGTCGGAGGAAGTTCAAACTGTTACTCATGCTGATCCTGATCACGTCGTTGCAGAACAACATTTTGTGGATACGCATAGGTAGTCGAACTTCAGACGGTTCTTACATCGTCAGGCTTCCGTTCTCCAAAAAGGATTTTCCGCCTTTTGGAAGTAGTCTGGAATGGAATCGTGGTTTGGATTGGGATACCCCCTGGATGCAGAATGTTCCTCACGGTGGGCGGAATTCTCTTCTCAACTTCCTTCACTCTCTCGATTGAAATTGTCTCGACTTTGTGTAATTCCGTATTCCAAGGTCCAGCTAGTCGGCATGTGTGATGCTAGCATGCTAGGCTATGCTGCTGTCGTGTACCTTCGTTGTGTAACATCAAGTAATGTTACAGTTTCTCTCTTGAAAGCAAAAACAAAAGTCGCTCCGCTCAAAGTTCAAACCGTTCCTCGCTTGGAATTATGTGGAGCCTTACTGCTAGCCAAATTGGTGAAGTCTCTCGACTTTCTGATCAAGAAATTAAGTATTTCAGAGGTTCACCTTTTCTCGGGTTCTCAAGTAGTACTGTCGTGGATCAGCACACCCACACACCTCCTTAAAACATTGTGTAGGAGTGAAACCAAGGGTTAGTTAGAAAATATAGTCAATACAAGTATATGGTATTATTGTATTACAGTTTATAAAACATAATAATGGGTAATGGACTTACTCGAAGCCGGAACTAGACATCATAGATCATTTAAAAAGTCTATGATTCACTACTAAATGCAATAAAATACAATAATTTTACCTTGAACTGAGAGGAGCGGCGATCCATGTTGTAAACAGAAGGAATAATGGCGATAGCACTGCTTAGTTACGAGGAAACACAAGTTTGGCGGGACACTTCCATTTACCTGGAAACACTTGGGCGCTCTCTCTTGGTACTTGCGAGGTATCACTAGTTCCTCCAGTTCGCTAAACAGATACGAGGTAGAGCCAAAATCGCTTTTGAGAGGTAATACGATTTTTTACACTTACGAGCTCTCACTTAATCAACGCGGCTTGTTTTTCTGAATCCAACGATACCAAAACCTAAAAAACGCATTTTTGTCACTTACGAGGTATCACTTCTAGGCCGACGATATAGACCTCACTTTTAACTTTCCTCATCACACTATTCGAGGAAATCTAATAATGTTCGAGTATATTCTCAATTTTCAAGTGGTTAATTTGCGGATTCACTCGAGTTCTGGTACTTGTTCAAACCCAATGAGAAATCCAAATAATAAATCGAGTAGAACATCATCATCATTATTTTGGGGTATTTGCTTTGATCTTCAACTACACGTTTATCATCCCGCAATCGTCAATTTTAGATAGGTTTGAGTTTCAAGTTTTGTTGCTCAACTAATTGAAAGTGGGTCAATCAACGCCACACTCAATACCTAAGCTAAATAATGTAATCATTTTGTGAAAATGGACCTGAATATGCAGGGGAACCGGCGTTATCTCCCTAGCTAATGTTCGTCGAACATTCCGGCAAACTTGGTACTCACCTTCTTCACGTACTCGAAAGAGGTTATTGCACATTTTTCTTTCTTTTTAATAAGGTTTTCCACCCAACAAGATTTTCGTTTCGTCCGAGCAGATGGAGTTCTCACTTGCCCAAGTCCGATCGACCTGATTTTATCGTAAACGTCAGTCTGGTATGCTGGTATGTCACATTCCACGTACACTGGTCGGTCCATCGTTGAGAACTGCCGGAACATTCATTTTTCGATAAGATAGGAGAGGGAGATATTAGAGAGTTCCTAGTGGTTTTTGATACGGCGTGACGTATTACACACACACTCTCAACATGGAAGATATACTTCTTCCATGCTCTCAATCCGGCGCCGAATTGTGATAAGAACACGCCGTATTGGATACGGCGCCGTATTGTTACGGTCGAATACGTCACTAGGAGGCAATCCAGCGCACCGTATTAAAAACATGGCCGAAGATCCGGTTCCGGCGCGCCGGATCGACCCTACTAGGAACTCTAGTGACAAGTCACGGCCCGCAACGCGGGGAGATATTAGAGTATTTTTGTACTTGCCGTTTCGTTTTACACGTTTCTACTCCCACACGCGAAAAGTTCCTTGACGCCAAAAAAAAAAATAAAAAAAAAATCGGTTGTCTACGCGAGGGTGCGCCACGTGAGGATAACCTCAGAGTAGATGGAGTTGTTTTTCTTCTTCCATGGACTACTCAAGGCAGAAAACAGCAATCATATCACAACGTAATATTGAAGATTGAACTGAAAAGATTTGTTTGTAGAACTACCTTACCCACTTCGTCATTAATTTTGAAATTATTTCAATTCAATTCTCATTATTGTTTCATTTACTGTGAATTCCAATTTTTCTCCTATAGTTTTTACATCACTTTGTAGGTACTAAGTGTTTGGTACCAAAGACGGGGATTCAAATTAAATTATTGAAAACCAATTGTCCAGGGTACAAACTAATTTATTGATAAGTTGAATTTTAAGAGAAAAAATAAGATTACATGAATAAGGAGCTCCTTCCTAAGGTATTAAAATTAAATGATCGTTTCTTAAAGATAAAATGCTTACTTATAAATTAAAATTATTCCTCGGGAATTGTTCTTAGGAGCTTCAATAGGTTTTGGAAGAGTTGAGTTAGGAAAAAAAAGGAAATTTCTGACCGTATCGACAGGATGCCGGTAAGCACGCAAAGAGAAATGTGCTGCTGCTGCATACAAGGGCGACAATGAGGAGATGTCGAGATGACGAGATGAACAGCGAGATGTTGAATGAGATGAGATGTGATGTGATGTCGAATGTGATGAAATGAAATGGTGCTTCCAAGGGAATCCCTGGATCTGGAATGAGATCAATGATTTTTGCTGAATATGGAGAGGACATAATATGATTTATGGTATCAAATCGTTGACTAGCTGAGAGGCGCTACTCACGTCGATATGGTATGTTGAGGTGTGAAAGAGAGAAGAAAACCGCTGCAGATGCTGATGACTGTGGTACGGTGTAGAGAAAATTAGCCCTTTTTCTGGATGCTGATGACCAATTAGGGAGCTTTAACGACGAAGAGCGTTGGTGAACTGATTCGGGGGTTGAGACGAGGTGTTGACTTAACAGTAAGGAGTAGGGGAAGAGAAGAGTCAACGAGAGCGAGAGAGACAGAGATAAAGGAGAAAGAACACAACAAGAGCAAAACAAAACATGAGCCTGGCGTTAACACTAAGTACTATACTTCTTTATTTAACTGGTACATATCTATATTTTACTGGTATTACTGATATGCAGTTGATTATTGATAAATATTTATAATATTATTTTTCTTTTTTAAACATTTATTATTTATTTTTATTATTAGTCATATTAAATTATAAATATTTATCAATAATCAACTGCATATCAGTAATACCAGTAAAATATAGATATGTACCAGTTAAATAAAGAAGTATAGTACTTAGTACCTACTTTAAGTACTATAGTACTTTAAGTACAGCCTATAGTACTTAGTACCTACTTTAAGCCTTCGGTACTGAAATTAAGTTTTGGTATATCCTGGTGTTTGAAAGTTGAAACTTCCTTTTTTGCCATGGTCCTCAGTTGAAAACGCCCGAACATAGAATTTCTGAAATGGGGTGCTTTTTGTCTAGCAGAGACCTAAAATAAACATTGAATACGTGCTCAAGTTCCTCCTCAGTACTCAATACTTAGTACAATGCACTCTGCCATAAGCTCCATCACAACACTCAGCTCATCCACAACTTCCATCATGATACTAGGAATATCAAAAACAAAAAATATCCTATCTAAAAGGGGAACAAAATTTGAAATAGACAAGGAGTAAACACCCAACAAAGTAACCTTGCAAACTTAATAAATAAGCGTCACGTTAACGTCACCACAGGAGTTCATTTTCCACGATTTCACGGAGGAGGTGTGAAAAAAATGACGTGGAAAGTTAGCATCTACGGGTGCTCGCGCTAGCTGCTCTTTTTCACGTTTCGCGTTTTGGCAACACGGGAAGTACAAAAATACTCTAGTGCCAAGGTCTGCTCTTGTACGGGGGAGATGTCAACAACCCTCTCAACTGCCCAACGACGCCTTGGGGAGATAGTGCCTGTCGTCCAATATGCAACTGCTACGAAGTCTGATGCAGGCCTTTTCAAAACCGCATTATTAAAACTTTTTACAATTACTTATTCGAATGTGTTAAGTATTTTACGTAATTCAAAGGGAATTCAAAAGGATTAAAGAGAGCAGACCGCACTGTAGTGTAGAAAGTAAGTAAGTGCTGCTTTATTTATAAAATGAAAAACGTCTTATCATAACAACTTATCAGCAGTGTTGCTATTTAAAAGGAACAATGCTGAGGTATTCATCAGAATGTATCCCCTTCTAAGAACTTGGCGGCACACACACTTTTCTTCAGCAGTGGGAAAACTCATATTCTGGAACGGTGTTTATGTGCTCCGGCGTTTTTGTTTTGTCTCTTCCAACGTTTGAAATCGCTGTCATTTCATAGGAAATTTGACTTTGGGGTACATTCTAGGGTTCTGATTTTACTTGAAACGATAAAAATACTCAAAAACAACAAATGTTATCAAAAAATTTGCATTTGAAGATGAAGATGTGGATGTGCTATGATGAAATGTTTTGAGAAAGTAAGATAGATGTTTCACTCGAGTCCGTGCTCTAACATTCGTACGTTTTTTTAGATGCAAGCGACCTAAGCTTCAAGGTAGATTTTGGAAAACCGATTGGCACCCCGGTGACTGTCGCTTGCGGCCAAGGCAAGATTTGCGTCAATTGGATGCAACAGAATGCCATATCTGCTCAGCTGGTGTTCGAAGGGACTTCGTCCGACCTGTGGCAACCAGCACAGGCCAATTCGTGGTAATTTGATTGTATTAAGACGGTTTTGAGTTGTGGATAATTTAGGACTATTTTTTTCCGACAAGTAACCGTATTCGTATTTAATAACGTTTTTGTGGTAATCACGAATAATTTTTGGGCATGATTTTTGCAGGAATGTGGCAGTGGTAGGGCCATCTCACAGTTACGAATTCAGCCACAAAGGTGAACAGTTGTTTGGAGGACCGATAGAAGATATTTTCCCGTCCAATCAAGATATAAAGGAAAATGCGCCCTACACAACTAGCGAGGTACACTGCCTGTTAACGTACATTACAATTTAGAAAAATGGTAAGTTTAGATGAATGCGATGATAGCGGTAACGTTTGGTGGCGATCCTTTATGGCCCAAAGAGGTGTGAATGATCTGTGACCCCTTCGGTCCTGGGTGTCAAGAAGACAATTTAACCCTAATTGGACCAACAAAATTTATCATCGATTTTAGAGGATATATGGTCATAACTTCATTTTGAATTTTGAACTTCCAATAGCTCACACAAATGTTTCAAAAATTCAGCCCTGTCCATCAAATTTAAATTTAGTTACTCTGGTGACACCTTGGGATAGCTGTGAAATTCCTAAAATTTTCTAGTTGCATTAGTGACACTGTTGTGATCAGTGTCCTCTTCGCATTTCTGTCCATTCCCTTCCTTAGCTCATGTGGTAGGAGCTCCGATTCAGAATCGGAATGATAGGAGATCGATCCCTGGTCGAGGGAAGTTAATTTTTGATGATTCAACAGTATGGCGCAGTCAGTAGGACCCGAATGGTCTCCTCAGCATTTCTCAGAGAAACAATTCATTAAGATTAGGTCATCAAAACAACTCCCTCTCAAGACACGAGTCGAGCCACCGCCTATTCGGACAAACGTTGAGGTCAGCAGATCTCCCACCCCATCAATAAGGAACAACAACAAAAAACTCCGAAGCCAGTCAAAAATAGCGAGTTCTCACTGGGTTGGAAAACGCCGGCCAAAGCTGCCCTCACCTCCCTGACTAGGAAACGGAGTACCTAAGATTTCCTAATGGGGGGGAGATGTTGTGATCAGTGTCCTCTTCGCATTTCTGTCCATTCCCTTCCTTCGCTCAGTGGTAGGAGCTCCGATTCAGAATCGGAATGATAGGAGATCGATCCCCGGTTGAGGGAAGTTAATTTTTGATGATTCAACAGTATGGCGCAGTCAGTAGGACCCGAATGGTCTCCTCAGCATTTCTCAGAGAAACAATAATTCATTAAGATTAGGTCATCAAAACAACTCCCTCCCAAGACACGAGTCGAGCCACCGCCTATTCGGAAAAACGTTGAGGTCAGCAGATCCCCCGCCCCATCAATAAGGAACAACAACAAAAAACTCCGAAGCCAGTCAAAATACGCGTTCTCAATGGGTTGTAAAACACCAGCCAAAGCAGCCTCCCTGACTAGGTAACGGAGTACCTAGGAGTTCTTAACGGTTGGGGGGGGGGGGGTAGATGTTGTGATCAGTCTTTCCTCTTCGCATTTCTGTCCATTCGCTTCCTCAGCTCATGTGGTAAGAGCTCCGATTCAGAATCGGAATGATAGGAGATCAATCCCCGGTCGAGGGAAGTTCATTTTTGATGATTCAACAACACTATGGGATGGGCGCGCCATTTGCCGTAATTATTTGGTGTCACCAATCGTACCATGGACAAATAAATTAGTACTATCCAATGTTTGTGTAAATTAATCATGTTCAGTAGCTAATCAAGATATGTAGAGGACAAAAAATACGCTTTTCAACCACAGGAAAATGTATCATAGACAGATAGGTTTCACATTTTCACAGCAATGTTCTCCAACTTTCTAAAAAATGAAACTGTAACAATGTTTTATTCAGGGAATAATTAATGAACGGATGAAGTTTAAACTTTAATGTTTCGCTGGAAGTTATAAGAAATTGAGATGGAGTTTTTACGTATAAAAAAGTTGCCGTTGGGGTGTCTAACCACCATTGGTATTGATAGTCCATATTCTTATTCAAACATCATGAAAAATCGTCGAAATTTGGTGTCATTAGCGATACCTTGGTCTAATTAGGGTTAATCAGGACAAACCCAATCACCACTTCTTGACTAGAGTATCTACACAGTAGCTTAGGAAATAAAAATAGTAAAAACTGGGACCAAATTTAAAATTTTTGGTCACTAGGTAGTCATTTTTATGTGAAGTAAACCCTTTTCTGGTGTGTCAGTTGGGAGCTGATTTGAGAGTCCCCTACGAACAGGTGATGATTTTATTTTTTCTTCAGGGTGGTCATTATCACAAGAACACCGCTGATGCAGTTGTGGAGAGGATCTGGTATACGAGCGGAGGACGTGCAATCAGGGTGAGCGAGGAAACTCCACTTTTCATCGATTCAAACAACGAAAGATTAGTGCTGTCGGTGAAAAATGAACTTCCTTATCCCACATCAGACCCTACAGTAACTTCCAGGTAAAAATCTTTGGTATTAATGGGGATAATAACCCCGATAGTATCCACCATGTGGAGATATATTGTATCCACCATGCGGAGGTCTACAGTATCCACCATGTGGAGGTCTACAGTATCCACCTAATGTTACATCATCCGCCCTTAATAAAGTTCATGCAGATGGATCACCTTTAATTCAGGTACCTGAAACTACCCTCCAAAAAAGTTTATTAGCTGGTACACCGGTTTCTTTTTTTTCTAGAATAAAGATACTTGCAGAAGAAAATGTCAAGAAAGCATGGATGGCCATGAATGTGAACTTGAGGAAAACCAGCCCACCCGAAGTGTCAATCCGGAAACCCATGATCTCCACGTGGGTCGCTTTGAAAAGAGACATCACTCAACAAAAAGTTATTGATTTCGCCAAAACCATCAAAAGCAAACAGCTCGACATTGGCATCATTGGGGTCGATGACGGATGGGAGACCTGCTATGGAAGTCAAATCTTCGACAGAACAAAGTTCCCAGACCCTAAAGCAATGGTAAATATAAAGTTTTATTCACATTTAGTTGAAGACTGAATATATTTGGTAATCATAAGAACACATTTTAGAGTATGATTGACAATGCAGCAACTATAAGTAGTGACTCTACTGTAGTGACTCTACATCTTTTTCCCCTCTGCCTTTCGCTCCTCAAAACACTGCTCGCAACTGTTCAGCATGCTTTCTCTCTTCTTTCTCATCCACCAGGACATGATCGGACAATGGGGTATTTCAGTCGTTTTTTTAAATTTTTTTTTCCAAAAGATTAAGGCTCAGGAATAACGGTAATCGGGTCTGTTCGTCGAGAAAATGTTTTTAAAAAATCAGAGAAGCTAAGGAAAGTTGAAGATTTGAATGGTGTGACGTAGCTAGCCAATCATGACGCAGCTAGCCAACTGTCTTTGAAAAAGTATCCATGCACAGAAACCCCTCTTGGATACTACAACATTCTACTCACACACGCGCACGGGGCAGTCCGCGGCGTAGTCCTTGCCTAGTGTGTGTGCATTTATAGCGGCCCGCCTTTTTCAAACGTGTGATCTCTTTAATTAATTTTTCTACCACATGTTATAGTATCATTGGGCTTAAAGTTGGAGTATATAGGTTTTCAAGGGTGCTGAATCCAAATTTGAGGTCAAAAACCTGAATTACCGACCCACCGAAATACCCCATTCCCCGGTTCGCTGTGTGATCCTATCTTGAGTGTATCCAGTAGACATCTTGTTTTCTACCCACACTTCCTATCCCTCTTCGAACTCCCTCCACTTCGTTCCCTTGTCACAATCTCCTTTCTGGTTCATCAGGGCCTCTTCCTCGTTTTGCAACGTCGATGGCTTAAATAAATTGAATGGTGTTCGCTTGCGGTGCCGAAATAACACTTCTGATGGAGACCACTTTGTCGTGCTGTGTGGTGTGAACGGATAGGCTATCAAAAAGTTCCTTACTTTGTCTTCAATCGATCCTCTGTCTGGATGGCTTGACTCTGCTCTTGAAAGTTCGAATAGCACGTTCTGCCAGCCCATTAGAATCTAATCTAGATCTGATCCTAGATCTGATCTAGGATGGTATGGAGTTACCGTAATATGTTTTATTAAGTATTGTTTACAGAAGTCTTGAAACTCCGACAAAGTAATCTGTGTTCCGTTGTCTGAGACCATGCCTACTGGCAGTCCAAACCTAGAAAAAAATATCTTTCAATGCTTTTATGGTGGTTTTTGAGGTTGCTTTTCTCATAGGTGCCACTTTTTGAAGTTGTGTCTACAACTACAAGCCAGAATATCGAACAAATATAAGCCCAATTACCGTTATTCCTAACCCATGCTCTTTTGGGGGAAAAAAAAAAAACTTGACTGAAAGTTGACTTGAAAATTGACCTCTCCAATCTCTCAGCGGTCCGAAGGGCGCTCATCTTCCAGCCCCAATCCGAGGGCACTTGAAGGTCTTCCTTGAGCTTGGAGACCGCACAGATGATCGAAATCTGAAATTGTATGTGGATGCAGAAGGCTATTGCAGAGCGTTAACACTCTCAACGCGGGAGCCATGAGGCTTGCCGACGCTCCACACGGGACCCTCCTTGCCAGTGCGAACACTCTCGCTCGACCCCGTCCAGCCAGCTGGACGCCCGTACGTGGGGTGGGATCAGTGTATACTAACCCGCAATGCGCTCCCCTACAGCTGAAATCATGTGAAAACAGACCGATAGGGATGGGTATATTGTTCGATAAACAACGCCAACCAGCTATCACAAAATCAAGATTTTTATTAGAAATAGGTAGGTAGGTACCACTGAAAAAAAAATAAAAAATAAATAAACCATCAAAGGGTTGCTACTTTATCAAATTCGTCGTATTATCACATTTTCAACATTCATAAAAAGCAGGTACATTGTTAGATTTTCAGTCTCATTTTTCAAGTTTTTATGTGTAAATAAATTATTACCATGAAATATTAGGTAGGTAACAGTGAACATTATTCTACGTATTCTATCCATTCTCAATAATATCTCATTCAGCAAAATATACCTAGCAGTAAAATGCGAATGTAAAATGTGAAACACAGAAATGGAAACTGCGCGAATGTAAAATGTGAAACACAGAAAACAAGGTCGACCAAGCTTGGGATCCCTTGAGTATCGATTCGTGAAGTAGGTATATCGATACTCACATCGCGTCAGTTTTCACATTTTATTCTTCCTTGAAACTTACAACAATATTAATAAAAATAATTACGAAAAAAATAAATGATTATTACATCAAAACTGGGCGAAATTCCCAAGAAATGGGAGTCGCCACTGCCACCCAAAAAACAGCTCACCACCATGGAACAAAACTTCCGATTTGCTTCCGGCGCATTCTGGTGGACAGTCGAGATAGTAATAGACCAGTTTCACCCCACACTGAAGCTTTTTTCACGAATTTCATGATACACGGACCCTTGAAGGAAAGTCGATGTTTGAGAGAGGACGCCGAGTGGACGCCCGTATGTGGGAGGGAAGCGGCCGTCCAGCCGGCTGGACGCCCGCGTTGAGAGTGTTAAGTTCGCTGTTGGATTGACATCTTGCTGGAAATTTGCTCACTTTTTCTCTCAGGCCTCCTTCCTTCCAATTATTATGTTTTCCTTTTATAATCACAGGTTGACGAGCTCCATCAAATGGGCCACACTGTCACTTTATGGGTGCATCCGTTCGTGAACTTGGAATGCGAGGCTCATGATCGTTTGAAGGATTACCTTGTCAAGTACGAAGACGGTCAGTATGATGCAATGCTATTTAAAAATCATACAGACAACGTCGACATACGAACAGAAAGATATGTAGGTACTTCAATTGAGATCCACTGCTCGGAAAAAAAATTGGAAAACTGCCCCGTTTTTCACCTATAATGGCCTAAAAGTTCTGTACTTACTGGCCTTGCCACTTCCATGACTTGTAAACTCGTAGAAAGGATGGAGAAAGAACGATTTCCTATTAAACCGAAACGTAAAGAATCATACCTGTAGCTATCATACATTTATTATTAAATCGTAAGTTAAGTATTTAGAAGAACTTAATCGGAAGGAATCGGTGGCTACAGCTTTCGTACAAGTACGCAACCACGAGAGACATTTTATGTCTTTGCGCCCCCTTTCCCCTTCATATTTCCCCTTCGCGTAACGCTCCCCTCATAACGCTCCCCGTGGTGCGTGACGATTTTTCATTTATGTGCCATAGTAAAGACATAAAATGTCAAAATTCACCCAACTCTCGTAGCAACGATGTTTGTGTAGGGGAAGGGCGGGTAAAACCGGGTACCTAATTAGTTTTCATTATTTTGACTCTCCTGTAATTATTATTTTGCCACATATGAACTGGTTGTAATTGTACACAACTAGACTATTGAGTCCTGTTCCGGATATGAAGAAATTCGGTCTAACTTTTTCCAAAATTCAAATTTTTTACTTTACGTTTTACTTTTGAAGGCATTTCCCCTTGTCAGGGGTTGCCCCTTATCGCCTGACTCCAAGATCTTCTATCTTGCCACTGGTCGTCGTCCAAAGACAGCCTTCGCATAGAGCCAACAACTCCTCCTCTCCATGTAACTCTAGGACGGCCTTTCTTTCGACGTCCCCTCGGCGACCAGCTCAAGATTTTCTTCGGCCATCTCGACTCGGGCATCCGCCTGAGGTGCCCATACCATTTCAGGGTTTTTCTTTCCAGACGTGCAACTACAGTCTCTGGCTGATCGATTGTTTCCCTAATGGTTTCATTACGGATCCTCTCCAATCGGGACACCCTGCAGCTCCGTCCCAACCCGTCCATCTCCACAGCAGCCAACCTTTGACGATTCCTCTGTGTGAGGGACCACCCTTCCCCTCCATACGTCAGGATACTTTCCACGATGGCGTTCAAAATCAACTTTTTTGTGCGTAGATTTACTTCCCGACTCCAGAGGATCCCATTCATGGATCGAGTCGCTGCCCTAGCAAGTTGGATACGACGGTCGATATCAGCTCCACTCGTCCCGGACCTATCGACGATCGAACCCAGATACTTGAACTGTTTGACGGATTTCACAGTTCCCAGCCCAGGCACCTCTATGTCGTAACCGTCTCCGCCTACAACCAAATATTCTGTTTTACCGACATTGATTGTAAGCCCCGCAGCCCGGAATGCCTCATTGAGCTTCTTGAGCATAAACTCAACATCATGCCGATCCTGAGCCATGATGATCTGGTCATCCGCGAAGAGCAGGGAGTGGATTGCTTGGTCACCTACTGGGATACCCATTCCTTGGCACGACCGATTCCAATGTCGAAGGACCTCCTCTAAATAAATTTTAAACAGCGTTGGAGATATTCCACAGCCCTGTCGCAGACCTTTGGTTACTGGGAATGTGCCAGACACGACCTTTCCAGTTTTCACAACTGCAGTTGTGTCTGCATACAACCGCTGGAGTATGCCAATCATTGGTTCTGTAACTCCTATTCTATGCAATGATGTCCACAGGCGAGACACCGGCACAGTGTCATACGCCTTCTCCAGGTCCACAAAGATGAGGTGGGCTTCCTGTGCCTTAGCAGATACTTTTTCAGAAAGCTGGCGTACAACAAAGATGTTGTCCATACAGAACTTCCCCCTCGTGAATCCCGCCTGCTGCTCTGAAATTTTCCCATCAATCTGTTCCTCCAATCTGCGTTTAATGATTTTACTAAACAGTCTGCATAGAGAGGCCATAACACTGATTCCCCTGTAATTGCCCATATCCCACTTATCTCCCTTCTTATGGATGGCGGATATATACAGGATTTTCCATTCAGGAGGGAACTCATCTCCATTCGTAACTAAATTGAACAATTTAGTTAGGGCTCTTATCATCGGCTGCCCTCCATACTTCCATAGCTCCATTGGAACCCCCCCTGGGCCTGGTGCCTTCCTGTTTTTGGAATCCCTCAATGCCAGCCTAACCTCATTTTCAAATTTTTCAAATTTTCAAATTTTTTACGAAATCCCAAAATTGCTATTTTTGAGGAAGGGGTGGGTAAAACCGGGTACCTTTAATAAAAGTCAAAAATATGACCAAAGAAAATTCTATTATGTAAAAATCATCAAAAAATGAGGAATTAAATACTTCAAATTTGGGGAAATGTGACAAAAAATCACTTCATATAAATTTGTGGAACGAGATCAGTGCAGAAGGCGCAAACAAACAGTTTGACTTCGTCGGGTTCGAATCCAGAGCAACTGTCGTGTGCTGTTTCGCTGCAAACGGAGCAAATTGACCAACTGTCACCCAGGGCCATTCCGGAGATGTGCTGGTTGCAGTCCACGCAGGAATCAGCATTGTCATCGTCGTTGTCGTCGGTTAAAATAATAAAACCTAAAAGAAGGGCATTCGTTGAGTTGAAGATGGGGTCATACCGGGTACCCGATTTAACCCCGTCCTTTGGTACCCGGTATGACCCCACGGATGGTCTTCTACCAATATGGCCGCCACCACAAAAGAAAAGCGTTCCTATGCACTGCAATTAAAGCAAAACGAAGTTTAATGATATCTCAACACATTCTGACACTTACCGTGGGAATTCCCGACAACAGGACCAATGTGGGTAAAAGAGAAAAACGACTCTCGATAATTTTCAATTACAACTATCGGAAAAATATTCGCACAAACGTAATCGAAGGCCTTCTTTGATGTGGTCTAACAGTGCACTGCTCCACGAGGTGTGGGGATTAACATATTATTGGCAGGCGGCAAGTAGCAGCACATACAGGGGGGATAAGTAGGTACCCGGTATGACCCCAGTACCCGGTTTTACCCGCCCTTCCCCTAGATGAAGTCATTAATGTGGCAAAAAGCATCATTATTCCTTTATTTTAGATAAGAGTGTACTTCCGACTTTGCAGGGACAGTTCTTACGACGACTTGGTGGAATGGTCAAGGCGGAATGATCAATTTTTTGAACGACTCGGCCGTTGCGTTTTATACGACGAGGCTCAAGAAGCTCCAAGAAGATTACGATTTGGACGGCTTCAAGTTCGACGCTGGGGAAGTCTCTTACATCTACGGTGTGAATCAAAACTTCACTCTCAAGTATCCCAATTTGTGGACCAGGAGCTACGTTGAAATGGCCGCTCAATTCGGTGAGTTTCTGTTTGCAAATTTTTCAAGGTGAACATTTTTCAAAATTTTCTCGAACTATGATTTTAATTGGTTGCTTTTTTCGGAAATTCGCTAAGGGCTGTGTTCGAGCCTCAGCAGAAGATACCCATAAGGTGCTGCTCTGTGAGGACGCTATCTAATCACATCCTCCCCCACCTGAGTAGCCTAGCCCTCTTCCACATAAAAATCCTAGCCCTGAAAATGACGTTGTTAGAGAAAAAGTCGTGCTCTCTTCAAAGCTTCGGTATCCCTCAAAAATTGGTGAACCTGATCATGATGACCCTGCATGAAACGCATTCCAAGGTACTAATTGACAACGGAGTAAGTAGGCCATTTAAGGTTGTGAGTGGTGTAAGGCAGGGCGATGCTATATCGGCCGTCCTCTTCAACCTGGCGTTACATAGGGCGTTGGCCTCCGTGGTACCAAGAGGAACAATAGCAAGTAAGTCCTGTCAAATCCTAGGGTATGCGGATGATCTGGTTCTCATGTGTCGGAACGTCGCGGCCATGCAGGAAGCCTTCACCGAGCTGGAGATGAATAGCAGGGAGGTTGGGCTCAAGATTAACGAGGAGAAAACTAAGTATATGCTGGTCACGGCCGACAAGGGCAGGCGGGTACTTAGAAGACTACAATTTGGTGCCTACAGTTTTGAGGGCGTGGACCGTTTCACTTACCTAGGGACAGAAATTAATAACGAAAACAAGGTGAGTAGTGAAATCATGTCTCGAATTATGGCAGGCAACAGGGCATATTTTAGCTTGGTTAAAATGTTCAAGTCCTCTCTACTCTCTCGGCACACGAAGCTAAAGCTATATAAAACGCTAGTGAGGCTGGTTTTATGCTACGGAGCTGAGTCCTGGATTCTAAAAACGGCAGAAATGCAAGCCTTGAGGGTGTTTGAGCGGAAGATAATGCGTCGCATATTTGGCCCTGTATGCGAGTTGGGAGAGTGGAGGATTAGGACCAATGATGAACTCGAGCAGCTGATGGAAGGAGAGGATATTGTTCGGTTTGCTAAAGCAAGGAGAATCGCATGGCTTGGACATGTGAATCGGATGGACGACGAAAGAATGCCACGCAAGCTGCTGAATGCTCGTTTCAAAGGGAGAAGAAGACGAGGTAGGCCGCGAAGATCCTGGATCGACGACACGACTGGCCACCTGGCAAGAATGGGGATCAACAACTGGCGGACTGCATCGTTGGACCGCGTGGCTTGGAAAGCTGTTGTTCAGGAGGCCAAAATCCACACAGGATTGTAGCGCCGGCAAAGAAGAAGAAGAAGAAAGAGAAAAAGTCGCAAACTGCGGTACATGTTAGTAGTGAACTGAGCAAAGAGGTCATTTTGTCTAAACTCTGTCTAATCGATCCAGCTTGTGCTGGAAATCTATCCTACTCCTGTCAGATCTTTGATCCAACCTTTGATTTCATTCAGAATCGACAAGACGCACGTTTCGCCATTTACCGGCTACATCTTGTGTCCGACAAAATATACGATTAGGTATCGCATATAAACTGCCCTTTATAGTCCATCAGTCCATTGACCATTGGTTAAACATTGCAGGTCCTCTTGGCGAAGTGCGTGTCGGCGCTGGAACGCCCGATGCCAACATCAGACAGCGTTTGCAGGACCTCAATTCCGTCTGGCCGATCGAAGGTCATGGTTTAGGCGCCGTGATACCCGCCATGTTGGGACTGACCGTGGCCGGCTATGGGGCTACCATTCCGGACATGATTGGTGGCAATGCTTACAGCGAGCAAGTAGGCAAGGAACTGTACATTAGGTGGATGCAGCTGAATACGTTCCTCCCTGTTATGCAATTTTCTATTCTTCCATGGTCGTTCGATGATGAGGTAATCACAATACTGCCTTTCGACTATATTATTGTTAACTATGTGCTAATCTCACGCTTTGGAAGCAGCTGAAATTTATGGATGCCTTGAAAACATTATTTTTCATGGATCAGAGTCAGTAATTTGAGATTTCTTTTTATTGTGAAAAAAAATTATTTACAATCAATTTGACGGATACGACTGTCAAATACAGGGTGGCTCAACGAACTAGAGTTGATTTCAAAGGAACACTACTATTCTGCCCTCCTTAGTAAGAACGTCCTATGTCCATTTTTGCACTTTTTGAGGTGAGGACACCATGTTGTAGCTCTCGATCAGGCGCACCTTTTGAGCTAAGCTAGAACGCCCTATGTCAACAGAAAAGGCTTCAATAATCGATTTGTCCTATGTCCATTTATCAAGTTTCACATACCCATCCTAGGCTAAAACGTCATAATTAAGTCCTACTAGGCTTAAACGTCCTATGGAGAGGAAAATCAGGGACATAAGACGTTCTAGCTTAGTACACGGCATTAGAAAAGTTGATCGTACTAGACTAAAATGTCCGTTGTGAGAATATCACGGACATAGGACGTTCTAGCCTGTTCAAGACCAATGAAATGTATACAACAACAACAATACTTATCAGATAAGAATACAAAAGAGCGGCAAGTCATCTTCTCACTAAGGTAAACACCAGCCCTCGCGTCTTCTGTCTTATGCAAAACGTTATCTAGCGAGTTTTTGTGATTTATTTATCCACGGAATGGATCCTAGTCAGAATGCAAAGTGGGTGTGGCACATAGCTTCCTCGTATCCATAACCCGATTAAATAGATGATCCGATGCGTAGTAGTTAATCTGAAAACATAAATCTCTAAGTACCTTTCACTGCCCTCATAGGGGACCATCTACACGCTAATCTGGACAATCCTAAAAAATTTCATCAAATTCGAACGAAAAATGTAAGTGCGTAGTGATTGGATCAAACAATTGTTTAGCTTGAGTAGGAGTCCAGAGCATTGCTCACTGATCTATAAAGGGGTAGGTTGAATGGGATTTGAGATTCTCACGTCACACACGAGAGCAACAAATGTACGGCTGTTACAAGGATTTTACGTTTGCGCATTCGCAGAGGCTACTGTAAATTTTAAGGTCTTGATTTTCATTGGGGACCATCTACAACCTAATCCACATATTCCCTGAAAATTTCATCGAAATCAGGTGGAAAATGTGGAAGTTATGGCCATTACAAGGAATTCACGTTTGCGCATGCGCAGTCGCTTCTATCAGTCCGAGGATGATGATTTTCATAGGGGACCGTCTACACACCAACCCGCACAATCCCTGAAAATTACATAGAAATCGGACAATAACTTCGTATACTTAGTTATGCGCGTTACAAGGAATTCATGACAGACAGACAGACACACAGACAGGGAACCAAAATTGTTCAGGAAGGTCTAAAACGCAAAACGCGAGTGAAAATTTTGATTTTGGAGAACTTTTTTTTCGTCCTAGAAAAGTGAAAACAAAGCTTCCGCTACCTTGGTAGACTCGGAAGCAAAAATGTACTTGATACAAGCGACAAAATTATTTAATCTTCAGGTTACCTTCATCTCATATTCATCTATCCAGTTATAATAATTATAACCTAACCTACTGCAGTTCTAGATCTATTAATTATTAATAGCTGATATTAATAGCTGCTGCTTATTAGAGCTGCAGCAGGTTACTAGTAGGTACATATTTTTAATGGATAACCTCAAAATCCTTCCTACGGTAAGTAACTCGCATATCACCTTCACGTGATATCCTTGATATGGTAGATTCCTCTACCTCTCCTTGGTAGATCCTTCAAAGAATTTGATTGTCGCCAAAAACCTTGAGTTTGAACTAAATTTTTGGAATAATACTCTAAAGTCAATGGACATAAGACATTTTAAGCTAGCATCACACTGTTACAAGCTGTCCTATGTCCATGGGTACTAGGCTAAAACGTCCTATGTCCAAATGTTTTCCATAAATGACCTAATACAGGCCAGGCAACGAGTTTTCAAGATTTGTTTATACACTGGCAAAACAGGGGAATAGATTTGAGAGGTGATGGTCAAAAAACGAAATCTCAAGCTTCAATGGTTTGGGTGGCGCAGAAGCCGAAACTAAAACGCGATTTTCTCGAAACTTGAAAAATGGACATAGGACGTTTTTACTAAGGAGGGCAGTATTCTCCTCCGCCTTCCACAGGGTAGGGGTTGGTATCAGTGTAATCCCAACGAGCAGATGTTTTGTTGGGTTAGTTGCTAAGATGGTTTGGACAAAGGAGGAACGTGTTTACACGGTCACTCTCTTTTTACAGAATAACGAGTAAATCGTTCAGACTCAGCGTGATTTTCGTGCTCATTTTGCGATATCACCTCGCGGAGTCATCCTCAATCACAACAATCCTTCGGTGGGTTACTAACTTCAAAGAAACTGGTAATGTTTTGAGAAAAAAGGGGTAGGAACCGAACAGCGAGCACACCAAAAAATGTTGAGTCAGGGTCGCTGCCCTCCAGAGCCCAAACCACTCTGTTAGACTTTGCCCTGTCAATCTCAATCAGTCAAATGTGCATCGCATTTTGGTTAATGATCTGAAATTTCATCCCTACAAGATGGTAGTGTGTCAGCAACTGCTCGAAAGTGCTTTTGGCCTTTTTTTCCTTTTTTTTTAGAGTTTTGTGAGAGGATGCAATCTTGAGGTGATATTTCCTTCCCCCCCTCCCCCCGCTCCCATGTTCTTTCCCCTTGCGACTTTTTTCTATGGGGATATCTTAATGAAAGGGTTTATAGAGAGAAACCAAGAACTCTGGAACAACTGAAAGGCGCCATCACCACAGAAGCTCAGAACATCTCACGGCATACATTGGGCGAGGTTATGAGGAGCTACGAGGAGAGGCTTCAGAAATGCATAGATGCCAATGGCCGCCACATGGCTGATGTTATGTTTAAACCATAAGTGACAAACAACATTTCCACTCTTCACAATTGTTTAAAGGTAAATAAAAAGTTTTAACCTGTCACGTCCGATCTATTTACCTATCATGTTTGTTATTCTAATCAGACGTGACATTACCTCCCCCCCCCCTGAGAAAAAAAGTTGTATTAGAATGACAAACCTGATAGGTAAATAGATCGGATGTGACATCACCAATCGGGGATGAGAGTCCTGGTGGGGTAGCTCGGAGAGGTCGTTGTTGATCTCACAGAGTTCAGTTTCTTTTTTGAAAAATAACAATTAAATTGTTATTTAATAAATTGTTAGTTAATGAATTTTATTAACTAGGATGAAGCTAACGGATGGGCACAGAAGAGGCACAATAAAGGCATTGAGAGTTCTTCTTTCATATTCGAATATTCGTATCTGAATATTCCTTTTTTCTCTCTCTGAGCTCCGGGAGCGGCCTCTTCTCTAATTTTTTAGTAGGGGTAGGGATGCTCCGTCCTCTAACCCCATAGGGGTGTGTCGGTCCAGGTATTTCCCTGGAACGGTTCCAACGGTTACGGTGACAAAGATGTAACTGTTCCAAATTACCGGTACAGGCGATCAAGTCCCACTCACATGGCATGGATGAAGCAGGCAGTCAAATCCCTATCGTCCTTCTTCCATGCTTATGATCTCAACTTGCAATACAATAGCATCATTTTCCTTGACAATTCGCTAAAAGGAAGGAATTTGAACAAGTGTTACAAAAGAGGCAATTTATTATAAATAATAGGTAGTTACCAAACAATTCAAGGAAAGAATAATGACGTTGAAGTTTAAGAACTTAACATGACAATAATAATTTAATAAAACTGGAGACAACTTCCATGCTAACCTGTCCAGAAGATAACTTCCCGCTCAAGAGCCATTCCATGAACCATTCTCAGTCCATGGAAGTAGTAAGGGTGCTTCCAGGTACAACATGGAACAGAACTGAGAACAAGATCCATGCTTACCGGTCCAGAGCCATTGAACCATTCTCTATGATATCTTATCGGGCCAGTTCCATCCTCACCAATCAGAATGATAAGATTGATGAGATGATTGATCAGATCATTCTGATTGGTGAGGATGGAACTGGACCGATGGAAAAGATTCTCTTCCCAGTCCAGAGCCATTTCAAGATATCTTATCAGTCCATGGAACTGGACCGGTAAGGGTCCAGTTTTTGTCACTGCGTGGAACCGTTCCAACCTGATACTCGGTTCCACAGTCCCGGTACAGCTGTACCGACACACCTCTATAACCCCATACTGCACGGATGATTGATATCTGGAGTTTCGTTCTTACCCAGCCAGCAATGGCAGATCTTGGTTTACTCCATTTATCAGCGAGCACATTCACGAGCCTCTTCTGGAAGGCTAGGAACTCCACTTGCAACACCCCTTCACACGAGCACACTAATGGAGTAAATGAAGCTCTCAGATCTTCAGCCGCCTGATCGTACTTCCTGTGCTTGTCTTGGGCTGCCCGGTTGGCTGTTGCAGTCCAGCTTTGAGACTGGGAAGAGGAGGCATCAGCATTAACAATGCGATTATCCAAAGACGCCGTCCTCTCCCTGTCCCATAGGCTGTGGACTCTGATATCAGCTACCAATGCGGGGGATCCATCATCATTTTCCTTCAAAACGGGTTTGAAACCCACTTCTCTCCATGCTAGGTTTGCCATTCCTGCAACTGCGTCTCGTACCATGTCGTGGCCTTGTTTTACCAGTCCGCCATGCTTGCAGTTTAGGGCGTGTGCCATAGTCATTTGTGCCCCACATCCTTCGCAACTCAATGATTCATGGTCTACATTTTACTGGCTACCTCCAAAAGGACTATTACTCCATTTTTTCCTGGAGGACATCCCATCATTTTGGTGATGTCACGTCCGATCTATTTACCTATCAGGTTTGTTATTCTAATCGGACGTGACAGACCTAAAAAAATTACTATGGTGTGATGTTTTAAAATCCACCCTAGTTCGTTGAGCCACCCTGTACTAACTAGGTACTTAAGAAAATCATGAGACAGCTTCACTCTGAGCAGGACTCTCAAGCCTTCCAATAAGGATTCTCACTTTACAATTATCTGTTGGTTTCAGACTCTGCGTTTGACTCAAAAATCAATTGCACTCCACGAAGAGTACAGCCCCTACATGATGGACCTCTTCTACGACACAGGTCTCCTACCGGTAGTCAGCCCCCTTTGGATGATCGAGCCTAACACCGAGGAAGCTCTGACTTGTAACGATGGTAAACCATTACTGAAACAGTTGATGCCTTAAAAGAAATCGTACGACTGATGTACTTTTTACAACACTAAATTTCCTTTATATTCCCGTAAAGCCACTCCTACCCCACGCCCAGCGTATAGTTGGGAGTTACCAGAGAGGTTTTATGCAGGGAAAATCCACTGTCGATCAGATTTTCTCCTTAAGACAGGTGCTTGAAAAGAGTATCGAATTTCAAATTACTATCCACCACCTATTCATTGACTTTAAGTCAGCATAATATGCTATCATATTATGATAGCATAATATCATATTATGATACCATCATCAGAGAACGACTGTATGCTGCCATGAGAGAGTTCGGGATACCTGAACAACTATGCAAGATGGTACAGCTGACAATGAGTCACACAGTCTGTCAGGTACGGGTCCAAGGGAGTTTGTCTGAAAAGTTTGAAACTATTGTTGGATTAAGGCAAGGTGATGCCCTAGGTTGCTTGCTGTTTAACATAGCCCTGGAAAAGGTAGTGCGCAATGCCCAGATAGATACCAGTGGGACCATTTTCCATAGACCCGTACAGCTTTTGGCATATGCAGATGATATAAATTTAATGACCAGAACTGTTAGGGATTTGGAAAGTGCTTTCAGCTCACTTATGTTGGCAGCAGCAAATATGGGGCTCACCGTCAACCAAGGAAAAACAAAGTATATGGTTTCCAATAGAAACTTGAATGAAATTCGGACACCAAACATTCTCATTGGACCGTACCAATTTGAAAGGGTGGAAACTTTCACTTACCTTGGCTCTACGGTACATGAATGCAATGATTGCCCAACCGAAATCAATGCTAGAATTCTTTCTGCCAACCGGTGCTACTTTGGACTGTTGCCACTCCTCAAGTCTCGAACCCTCTCCAGAAAAACTAAAATAACGCTGTACAAAGTACTGCTTCGCCCTGTACTAACCTATGGGTCAGAAACATGGGTGATGACAAAGCAGTCTGAGAGTGTGCTCAGGGTTTTTGAGAGGAAGATCCTTCGGGGAATCCTGGGCCCACTGTTTGACCATGGACAATGGAGACGCCGAAAAAATGAAGAACTGTACCAGCTGTACGAAGATTACGATGTAGTAAAGTTCGTGAAGCTGGGACGGTTGAGATGGGCTGGACATGTTCTCCGAATGGATGACGTCTATCCATGCAAACAGCTGCTGCTCTCCAGACCAAATGGTACAAGAAGGAGAGGAAGACCGAGGCAGAGATAGAGTGACAACTTAGAGGAGGACACAGCACGACTTGGGTGCTATGAATGGATGACAACGGCACAGGATCGGACAAGCTGGAGAGGTGTCTTAGTGGAGGCCAAGGCTCACCCTGGGCTGTAGTGCCAATTAGTTAGTTCCCGTAAAGCCATATTCAAGTACCTTTTCCTCCGAATCTACTGAAGATATCAATTTTAAAGTTTTAGGAGTTGTTATAGGTATTATTGTGTAACTTTCAGTCAGACAACTTCTGGAAATACTGCATACACAAAAATTAGTTCCATATTACATATTCAGATCTGCTTCAAATTTCAAAAAGTTTTCTGACTCAAATGTGTATCGATAGTTGGTACACGCATGGAAAAAATTGCATTCAATTTTATTGATTAGAGCCAGAGAAAAGGTACTTTTGTGATGACAAACGCAATTTTTCAGGAGAGGCGAATTTCGAAATTCAAACTTTTCCGCCCGTTCATGTCGTTGTTTCTGTCTAAAATCTGTGGTTTTCGACTATCCATGTAGTATCTAAACCTTCCATGATTCAAAGAAACCCTCTTCATGGCTTTGTTATCATAACATTGCTTTTTAAACCTTCCCGTGTGATTTTTTGTCGTGTGGTGAACTCGTTTTTCGATGTTTTTGCTGACAAAATGCCGAAATCAAAACGTATTTTTAAGAAAATTGTTAGTAAACCACTAGGTAGGCGTTTTTCTATAGAATCCGGTCGTCCAAGAACTAGAGATGGGTATCGTTATAAAAGTATCGATATTTTGTATCGATACAGTATCGTATCCGAGTATCGATATCCGAAATATCGTTGGGCATGAGTATCGATACTTTAGTGTCACAAACTATCAATATCGTCCAATTTTCTCAAGAAAAATAATTTTTTCAACAATTTTTATTCATTTTTCACTATCAGGAGTCCAAGCAGGGTGATTTTCTCCATGATATTAACGTTATTTGTGCAACCAAAGAGTAACGACCCAAAAGCCTCTCTACTATCTTCATTTTTTAGCCATTATGTTGAATTTTCCGCGAGGACAGTATCGATATTCGATATTTAGAAATATCGAATCCAAAGTATCGATATCCAAAAATATCGGATAGTGCAGTATCGATACTAAAATATCGAGTATCGGTACAAAAGTATCGATATTTTGAAATATCGAGTATCGATACCCATCCCTACAAAGAACCTCAGGACCTAGCTACCTCTGTAGCAGTATGTCTCTGATGTGACCCTATAGGTCTGCCACAGAAACTTTGCATCCCTTTGGCGCATTCTTCTGGAGAACATAGAACTAATTATCTCTTATCATCAAGCAGATTCCTGCATCTACGATATTGTTTCGGGAATTTCTCCTCTTTAGAGGGAATTGATTTCCCTCCTACTGCAGCTTGAAATTCGTGCATTTCCGAAATTGAAATTTCGTGGTACTACACGAACATCAAATTTCTCAAGGCTCCAATTTCCGTGTCAAGGTTTCACCATGGAAGGTTAACCCTCTTAACTCGATCGTTATAGTTCGCGGATCCGCCACACGGATGCAAAGTTTCTGTGGTAGACCTATAGAAGAAGTGAATATGGTTAGAACTCCTGCCTCAGCTTCCACACCATCATCTTCCGAGAGAAAATTATCATTAACTATTGCTGATTATGATAATTATGAGACTAAAACACACTTTACATTGATAATAGAGAGTTCCTAGTAGGGTCGATCTGGCGCGCCGGAACCGGATCGTCCGCCATGTTTTCAATACGGCGCGCCAGATTGCCTCCTAGTGACGTATTCGACCGTAACAATACGGCGCCATATCGGATACAGCGTGTTCTTATCACCTTTCGGCGCCGGATTGAGAGCATGGAAGAAGTATATTCTTCCATGTTGAGAGTGTGTGTGTAATACGTCACGCCGTATCAAAAACCACTAGGAACTCTCTATTGAATCCTTCGGAGACGCCCTTTCTAAACTAGTGAGCTGCAAATATGTGGCATTTGCTGTGGAGGAGAGACCCGGCCCTGCTATGGCGCTGTTATACATTGAGATACCCGACTTTAAATGTATTTTTAGCCTACTTCCCAATGTCCTTTTTAAATAATTCTTGGAGCAATCGACTCAGTACTTTGTGTAGATTAATTTTAAAATATTTTTAAAAAATCGATTTTTTTTCTCAAAAAATGTCTTTTTACTCTGAATGACTTTTCCAGTGGGAAGGCACTTTTTACTTACAAATGATATTATTAATGATTCAAATAATCTTGAAAAATTGTTGATTTCTTGTTTTTTTTCCAGAGTTCCTCGTAGGAGATCAAATCCTGGTAGCTCCAGTGGTGAAACAAGGGCAGAACACGCGTGACATTTATTTCCCAGCAGGTGAAATCTACTTACAATTTCGATCATTTTTACCGATCATTTTCACGCGTGACATTTATTTCCCAGCAGGTGAAATCTACTTACAATTTCGATCATTTTTACCAATCATTTTCGATTATTTTAGTCTATTCTGATATGAACTCAACTTGTTCTTCCTGCAGAACCCACGCAATTTGGATCTCCATAATTAGCGCATTATCTGAGAGTCTGTTATTGTTGTGATCAGCTACCTCTTCGCATGTCTGTCCATTCCTTAGTGGTAGAGAGCTCGACTCAGGTTTGTATAGTATAGTCGGAAGTCTGGAAATCGATCCGTAGTCGAGGGAAGTTAATTTTTAATGACATAGCGTAACTACTCTAATTTTGGTGCCTTATGGATCTCTCCTAAGTAGGTAAGATGATTATAAGTCTTTCTCAGTAGTTCACTACCAAAGTTGGAAAAATAGATGTGGGAGTGTGAAAAGCGTTTTTATATTTTTATACTGTGGCTTAAATTTTTTTTGGAAAAAATTATGAAACAATTCTCGAAAATGCAATCGAAATCTATCTAAAGCATTATTGGTGAGGCAAGCAACCAATGTTGTGGAATGTCGCCGACCTTATTTAAGGTTTATTTGGAGGATGTGTTGCAGCAATGGAACGCATCCTGTCATGGGATGGGAGACCCGCTTGGCGATCAGGTGGTCCATTCGCTCCTGTTTCCTGATGACCAGGTGATTGTGGCTCAGGATTGTCATGATGCTGTATATATGTTGCGGAAACTCCATGAAGCATTTGAAGCAGCTGGCTTGAGGATCAATTCCCAGAAGACCGAGTACTTGGTGGTCGGAGGCGACGGTCGGGACACTTAGTCCCTGGATTGGGATGTGTCAAGTCGGTCGATCATTTCAAGTATTTGGGGTCCATATTGGAGTCTTCGGGAACTTGTCAGAGGGATGTGGATAGGCGTATTCAGCTGGCCAGAGTCGTAGTGCGGTCCCTCAATGGGGTTCTGTGGAGCCAGGAAGTCCATCTTCATACCAAGAAACAGATTCTAAATGCTCTGATGGAAAGCGTGTTAACTTATGCCTCAGAAGGCTGGTCCCTGACGCAACGAAATCGACAAAGACTCTGTGCAGTGGAAATGGATGGGCTCAGGCGAAGCTGCCAAAAATCCAGGTTTGAGCGAGTCCGAAATGAGACCATCCGCGAAATGATTGATCAACCCGAGTCAGTTGTAGATCGAATCGATCAGAAGACTCTGGAATGGTATGGCCATCTCAGAAGGATGCCAGAAAGCAGATGTCCTAAAAAGGCTTTTGATTGGTCCCCCAAAGGCTGTAGGAAGAGAGGTCGTCCACGTGTGACATGGAGAGGAGGTGTTGTCAGTGCCATGCGGAGACGGAATCTCGATGAAGGGCAGTGGTCGGACCGGGGCTCTTGGCATCAGGCTGTCAGAGGCAACCCCTGACAAGGGGAGACGCCTTCAAAAGTAAAAAGTAAAGCAACCAATGTAGGCGCTATTAGTCGAGTGTTTCCTGCTCCCAAACTATGAGTGTCCAATCCAAGCTACCCCTCCCAGATTGGGACCAACCAGGCTTCAAGTCTGATCTGTCGGGGAAGTTCCTTTGGACAACTCCTGGAGTTAAACAATGTCCAGACTACTTAAAGTCTGTACTGACTGCGCCATTTTGTTGTGTCATCAACTAACTTCCCTCGACTAGGGATCAATCTCCAGACTCTCCGACTATACTCAATATAGACGAACTCTAATTACCCTGTCTGTACTCTTACACACTGGTCAATTCATGAGCGCGAAACTCAAGGTCGTTTTCATGTAGACTGGAAATTGCTCTAGTAGACTTCAAGACGACCCTCAGGTTCATTGGGGCATTTTCATGGAAGCTGGGAACCTATCAAAAGATTTAGGATGGGTTTTAACCATATCTTCACCATACCATACCTTTCCCACTTTCTTAAAAAATCGATGTTTTACCGTACATCAATACCTTAAAGCACAATAGGGCTATGTCCATCCATCTTCCACATTTTAATTTTTTTTTCAACTTCAGAAAAACTCAAATTTAACAAAACTATTATTGACCTTCTCGACGATTATAGCTCGAAAATTTCTTGAAGAAATTAAAGAGATTGGTGTAATAAGCCATTATTTTAGGAATTGTGCACTGGTGATAACTTCTTTTGCGTTTTTCTCAAAACTCCATTTTTGGACACGCCTTTGTGCTTAACCCTTCAGCGACAGAGCACTTATGGGAACAGCGGAACAAAAGTATCGATATTTTGTATCGATACTGTATAGTATCCAAGTATCGATATCCTAAGTATCGTATCCTAAGTATCGGGCATAAGTAGCCCAATGAAATATCGAGTACCTATACTTTAGTGTCACAAACTATCAATATTATCCAATATTCTCAAGAAAAATAATTTGTTAAACAACTTTTATTCATTTTTTACTATCAAGAGTCCAAGTAGAGTGATTTTCTCCATGATATTAACGTTATTTGTGCAACCAAAGAGTAATGACTAAAAAGCCTCTCTACCTTCTTCATTTTTTAGCCATTATGTTGAATTTTCCGCGAGAACTGTATCGATATTTGATATTTAGAAATATCGAATCCTAAAATATCGGATAGTGCAGTATCGATACTAAAATATTGAGTATTGGTACGAAAGTATCGATATTTTGAAATATCGAATATCGATACCCATCCCTACTGACGAACCGCATTTCCAGTGGGTCGTGCATGCCCTGGACCGCAGGTTTTCGAGGTTTTCCGAATATTCCTCGCGCTCCAGTAAAAATGCTCCAACCTCCTTCAAAAATCGTCCAATCTCGCTCAAATTCGGAGGAGATAATCCTAAGGTTGTGTATCTTATACACAATTCTAGACAATAATAGAAAAAAGCTATATAAATATCTTTTAGAAGTGTTTCAGGGCCTTGAAAAATGAATTTACGAAAACAACGATTTATTGGGCAATGTTAGTGATAAAAGTACTTTAGCTATTTCTTTTCAGTTTTTCCGTACTTATGCTATTTTTTCTGTTTTATCCGTCATAATTCCAAGAATAAAGAAACAAACAGGAAAAAAATCGCACTGGCACGGATGAGAACCAGTCAAATCAACGGGCGAAAATCAGGCCCTACGAAAAAACGGGTCCTAAGATGTCGAAGTAGCATTCCTAACTTTCTGGATTATGATGCAGTGCCCTCTGTTAACCCCCCTGAGATTTTCGAAGAACACCACATCATCGCCAGAGTGCACAAAAGGCTTAAACATGAGGAAACAGTAGAAAAAACGCGATGCGAGATAACTCGGGGCTGGTCGTCAAAGGGTTAAAGGTATCGATATTATGATGTTATTGACATCGATCTTTTTCATACAATAATCATCGATATCGATGTTTCTGTGAAATATCGACATCGACATCGGTGTTTTCCATTCGATGTAGAGATGGGCGAAACGGTTAAATTTTTGCGCATTAGGTTCCACTGTTACCACTCTGGGTGGGTAGTAGGTTCCAATAACCTGCTGTGGTTATTGTATCAAGAGACCATTCAGGCCCAAAACAATCTTTTCAGTTCTTGTTATGGGAGTATGGGTTCTCTTTCTCTAGTTCTAGTTCTCTAGCTCTCTTTCTTGGCAGTGAGGTTTTCATCTTGCTCCCTTTTGGTACAGCAGGCCCTCCTGTCCCCTCTGGCGTTAGCCACATTCTGTACGAATGTGCCCGGGATGGCCCACGTGGAGGTGCCAGGTTTTAGCAGGATGGTGTTTCTAGGGACAGGAGGGAGCAGACCTAGTTAGGGTGCGTTCAGAACGCGGAGGTGAGAGGGAAGCTAGGAGGCAGGATGGAAGGCCGAGGCAGAGGGAGGATGGCAAGTCATCCTCCCTCCTGACTGGTCTGTTCAGAACAAAGAGGTCGATGAAGTGGTCAGGAGAGAGGCTGTCCGGGATAGAATAACCAATCGAACCGTCGACATGAGCTCTTCTAGTGACGATATGTCGATGGAAGCGAAAATGTTCATAATTGGAACTTTATGCGAAAGAAGATTCTGGAATGACCCCATAACCGAAAAACGCGCAGAATATGGAGAATTTCACCATTTAATGCCTCAAGTGGAAGAAGAACCGATAACTGAGGAATTACCCCTGATTCCAAGCAACTGCAATTTGCAAAAGTCCCGTGCAAATAATCGGACAACTACAGCTGCCACGGATGTGAGGATGAAATTTAAAAACTATTTTTCAGAAAACTCTTAGTACATACCTACATATTTTCTTAAAAATAAAATCATGTTATTGATGTAACTTAATTTGACATCTGATTTTCCAACTTTCAATCCAATCATTTTCCACTGTTTGGCGAGGACTATAACATTATGGTGATGAGGGTGGCCCTTATCCCATATTGCCCTCACGTCCCTCACGCAATTGATAAGCAATTCTTTTTGGTGGCGATCCATCACACAAAATAACAAAAACTGACGAAAATGAAAAAAACGGAACTGTGGTCCTAGTGATGAAACAGTGTGGTTCACAGGGTCGTGCAGTGGTGGCAGGAAGGGGATGCGGCCTTGAAACAACCAATCACAGTCCAGGGAGCCGCGATGACACCCCGACATCGACCTCCCGTGATCAAATTTGTTTGAAAACCAAAAGCATCGACCCTCTAGCGTCCCTCCTAGCGTGAGCGCGACCGCGACCGCCTTGCTCTGAACGCCCCCATTCATTTCTTTGTTATTGTTTTCCCGTGATATGCATCGATAGCGACATCAACCCTCAAGCGTGCCTCTTCCCTCTGCGTTCTGAACGCACCCTTACTCTTCCCCCTCTTCTTGTAGCTTGGGGTTTTCGCGTTGTAGGTAGCTGCTTGCATTAATATTTGACCTGTTACGGCAGCACCTAGGTCCTATTCCCCCTCTTCTTATATGTTGGGGTTTCCCCATCATCGGTTGTCGCAGGATTTGTTATTGGTGTGCTGTGGAGGCAGGGCGAGTACTGGAATATCCTCCCCTGCCTAATACGTAAAAGTACATGGAGCTAAACAAATAAATATCACAGGTCTATCACAATCAGTTTTCTTACACAACTATCAGGCATTCAATAAATACTTTCATTCAGTCTTGCATTCGTACTAGCCAGCAGTGTTGGAGAAGAACACTGACCGGCCCTCTCGAGCCCACCCATCCTAGGACGGCCACTCTGGTTCCCGTCTTATAGGGCTTCCCGCTTTCTTTGGGTGTTGCAAAGTCCAGAGTGGCCTACAGCCCTTGAAATTAATAAATCAGAAGTTGATAAAATGTAAACTCAAAAAATTATAATATTACTAAATAACCTACCGGTTTGCTCCCCCCCCCCACCCCAAGGGACCAGTAGGGTCCCCAACATTTGCTCACTCATCCATACCAGCTATCCTATCATACTAAACCTACTATGGAAGAAAACCTATCCTAATATCACAGTGAGTTGCACTTAACGCTAATATCACAGTGATCCTAAATGAGGAATTTCACCGATTTCTGTTTGTATTTTTCCTGAATAGTTAATGGTGTGGGATAGATGCAAATCGGGCTGATTTCGGAAAATAGGTCTCCTGTTATTTTTGGGAGACAGTCAAAATTTTTAATTTCAAAACTAACCGGGAAAACAGACGTGCAGCGGGAACGCTCGCTGATTGGGCTGTTCGGATCGCCGTCTTCTCCCAGTGTTGCCCCATTGGGATGACGAAATCGTGTTTTCTAAGAGAAAAGTTATCAAACAAAAACAGAGGAAACCTTATTTTCCCCATCTCGCTTTTTCTTCAGTTTTTCGATTTCGAACTTTACTGTTTCATGAAATTTTGCATCTGGGGACTATGGATTTCTCGATCTCAGCGCTTCAAGCGGCCATAAATGAACTATTCCAGCATGACGTCATTTTCCCGGTTTTTTTAAACATTCGTATTTTCTACACTGTTTTGTTTATTCGTAAATTAGGAAGTTCGGGCTGAAAGTTTGCCTTAGGGGGTTTTTAGAGGTGCTGAATCCGATTTTGGGGTCAAAAATAGGAAATTCCGACATGGTGAAATTCCTCATTAAACACATATGCACACAGAACACGTTTCCAATAACAGGTTCCAATAACCTGTTATTTATTAGTAGGTTATCTCAGGGAACTACTCCCGTCATTCCATTCTAAAGTGACTTTTCTTTGATTACGGTTTTTGGTTCCCTACCTGCGTTCGTTAGTTTATCATGTTATTCCATTCCAAAGTATCATTTCGTTGATTTCTAGTAAATTTGCTACAACGTTGTTATGTTTGCGTGTCGGCGAGTGAAGGAGCTGACCTTCTCGCTGCGGTGTTTGACTTTTCTTTAACCCCTACTCAACGAAGAGAGAGAGTTCCCTATCCTAGCATGCAGTACTGTCGCATCGGCGGTTCATAACCACACCGAGGTGCTAAGCACTGAGGAAGGCGGCTAGCCCGTCAGCCCCGGCGTTTCAGAGAAACCTACTGAGAGGATGACGGGATATTTACCTATTGAGCCTAGTACTTCGAGGAGATCCTTATTCGAGGAGAAGGTTTGAGAGCGAAATGATGAAGGCGATAGACTGGACTAGATTGGCATAAGGGAGCATCCCTGAGTGAGCTTATATACTCATTTCGTTAGCTCGGGAGAGAGAGAGGTGGAAAGGTGACGTCATGTTGGCGTATCCCCCGTACCTCGTCTCTCCCAGTGGGTGATGACTCACTCAGGGATCCTCCCGGTAGCTTCTTTATTTAAGAACTAATTATTGATAATATGTGGGTCATTACAAACGTGATAGCGTATTTTCACTCTTTTCGAAAAAAAAAAAAAACTATTATTGTTATTGAGTGCGCATTCCAGTTGGCCTTCCCTGCAACGTTATTTAATAACAGGGTTATTTTGGTAATAGGTTCCAAGTGGAATTGACAAAACCCGGTAATAGGTTATTGCTTCCTCACTACCGAAGGTAGGGAAGCTTTGTATTCGTGAAAGAAGTGAAAAAAAAATGTCCTCCAAAATCAAAATTTCCACTTGCTTCTTGCGTTTTAGAGCTTCCCGAACAATTTTGGTTCCGTGTCTGTCTGTCTGTCTGTGGTCAATCCTTGTCCCGGGCAAAACTATACTAACCTGTGGTCCGATTTTGATGAAATTTGCAGGGATTGTGCGGGTTAGGTCCTAGACGGTTTCCTATCAATTTCAGCACCTTCGGACCAATAGGAGCGAGTGCGCATGCGCAAACGTGAATTTCCTGGAACCTCGGTTTCTAATGAACCGATTTTGCTCAAATTTGGAGGTTAGTTAGGGACTAACTTCTAAGAGACACCCTATAAGTTTCAATCAAATTGGTCAAGCAATAGCCGCTGCGCATGCGCGAACTTTAAATTTATTGTTACAACCAAAACTCCGCAACTATTCAACCAATTTCGATGAAACTCTTTGAATCATAATTTTTTCGCCAACTGATTCTTTACGTCCATGTTACAATGAGTGAGGAAGCTATACTGCCCACCCAACTTGTTTTTAACTGTTACGTTAAATACTGCCCATCTCTAGTTCGATGTCCCATCCCTACTCTTGCGCCTCCCGAGCGTATCTCTAGCAAATAAGGGTTAATAGGTCTCGACGAAACCACCAATAAATAATATTCAAGTGTTCGTAAATTGACGACATTCACCTTTACCTCCAACTTGACGCTTATTTTTGGACTTTTAGGCGTTTGGAAGGATATGGAGACTGGAACTGTCTACGAAGGACCGAAAACCGTCAAGGATTTCCCAGCACCCCTGACCAAACTCCCCTGGTTCGTCAGACAGAGGTTCCAGACAATCCTTTGAAATTATTTTTGTTAAATGTGAAATATTATACTTAAGTGATTATACACGCATTCGCATAACGAAATAAAACTTCGAAAAAATATTGTGATCCGAGGTCCTATTGCGAATACCACCAAGGCTGCTTTCAACCCCAAATTATGATCCGCCAGGATACACATTTTTTTCATAGGAATCTTGTTAAGCATGCTCTGTTTGCTCTGTCAATTCTGTTGAATTTTGGTTTATTATTTTCAATAATGAACCTTTGGAATCGACCAAGAAAAAAAAATTTTAACACCCCCTCAAAATTTGATGGTTTACGTTTCAAGGTACGTAGAATCCAAAAATCGAATAAAAATTTGGCCGTCCGTCCGCCATACGCGGCACTCTTGCCACTTAGCATTGACCGATTTTGATGAAATTTGGTATGTAGGCTCCATTTGGGGTCTAGTTGTGCCCCGAAGCTTTTGGTTGAGGTAGGTCACTTCTAAGGGTTCCAAAATCAATTTTGAAATTTTGAAAACGCCCTAACTCAAAAAATTTCGATATAAAGGTATTGTTTTTCCTTCAATTTAAGATTCTATAGAATTTTTTGAGACCACGCGGAGCTCTGTAGGACAAACCGTTCGCTTCCTACGAAAATTTAAGTGTTTATTTTGATAGATATAGAGAGAGATAGATAGATATTAGTAGATAGATAGATATAGAGAGAGATATATATAGATAGATAGATATAGTAGATAGAGATATATAGAGTATATATAGATGATATATATATATAGATATATATTATATATATAGATATATATATATATATATATATATATATATATATATATATATATATATATATATATATATATATATATATATATATATAAATCAAAACACGAGTGTGAATCGCAAAAGAGGCCTAATCTCCGTTCAAATTAGAGCTGATCGAAATGTGATCGATAGTTGGTAATTTTGATTTTTTTATTTTTTTTAATTTTTTTATTTTTTATTTATTTTTTTTTTCTTTCATATTGGATGGTTGGTGATTTTGTAGACGAGTGATCTAAATAGAAAAATAATAAACCATTGTGTAATAATTTGCAGCGTATTTTCATAATTTTTCTGCCATTATTTTAGGAGATACAAACGTGTTGCCACGAGGCAAAAGATCAAATCAAAAAATCTATAGAAGAAAAAAACTTTATTTAAGAATTTTTAGACTTTAGAAAAAGTATTTTCAAACCTTCTTTACGTGTTTAACCCTTAACGCGCCATGTGAGTATGTCATACTCACTAAGGATTTTTGATCTGCTGTGGTGGCGGCCCTGCTCCACTATTGGGATTGAGGACCCAACGTAAATTGGGGGGGGATTAGTACCGCGTCAACTGCCGCTAGAGCCCCCTGCATGGTCCCTGCGCACCTTAAGTATCATTTTTCTGAAACCTAATGAGTATGCCACACTCACCTGGCACCTGAGCGGTGTATAAAAAGTGAGTATGGCATACTCACGTGGCACCCAAGAGTCATGTAAAATTATAGGGGAACCTTAGAGAAGACCTCAAGAAGAAAAAATATTGTTCACTGTGTCCCTACCAAAAGCGTCCATACACCAATTACAAGAGTAAACAATGCAATAATCCTATTTGACTTCAGTGTTCTCGAAAAACATGTATAAATTGTTTATAGGGAACAAGATAACTCCATATAAACTATACGTCATAAAGACTGGTAGGTACTAGGTACAGCAACTTTCGAAACTGAAAAAAAAACTTTTTTCCGAAATTTTTTTTTTTCGTTTTCTATTCTTGCAGATAGAAATAACACTAGTCTTCTCTTTGAGTTTACAAAAATTAGCCAAGGCTGTGAATTCTTCAATATTTTTTTCGCCAAGGTATTTTTTATTCCAACTCCAGCAATGGTGAATGAAAACGGAGTTGAGTAGAACGTTGTCTATTTCCACGAAAATAATGAGTTACAAGTTATATACAAGACTTGTATAACTACTACTTAGTAGAGTGTGCTATAGGCTGCTGTTTTGCGTTTTTATTTATGCCCGTATGCAATTTATTGAATATTAGTCAAACGATTAAAAAACGAGGCGTGAAAAGTGGTTTAAACGCTTGAAATTATGGAAATCGTGATGGGTGAGTATACCATACTCACCTGGCGCGAGGGAGGATTTGGAAGCACCTGGCGCGTTAAGGTACAAAATGTTTAAAAATTAAGAAATTTTATAAATCAGAAAAATTATGCATCCAAAGCTCGTACTTTTCAAAATTTGACTAGTATGTATCATAATGATAATATCCTACGCAGGGAGACTCAGCTTAGACCCCCCTACTAAATTCCTTTCGCCGCAACTCAAAAAACGCTATAAATTATTACAGTAAGGTTTATTATTTTTCTATACAGGGTGTCTACAAAACAGGTCTCATTCCTTCAAGGGATCGATTCTACAACTATATCGATTCTGCAACAAAAATGTCTTTTAGCAATTTTCGTTTGAACCCTTCTTTTCCGAGTAATTTCAATTTTTAAGTTTTTTTTCTCATGATTTTGACCATGTCATTAAACTGGTAATAACTCCATTAATTTGCTGGTAATAACTCCATCAATTTGAGGATACCGTTGGAAAGAGCATTAAATTTCTTATCTCCCTGATACCGAATAAATTTTTGTCAGTTGAATTTTACGAAGAATAAAGGATTCTAAAAAGTGAACTTAGTAACTTTTTCGAAAACTTCGTTTTTCAACGCCCATAATTTCCAAATAATTCGAAATAATAAACTGTTGCCGGAAAGCCTAAAAACAGAATCTCAGCTTTATAACGGTGTAATCGAAAAATATTTGAAATAGAGTTGGAAATATTCTGATGGAATAAACAGCTCGTATTTCTACCCAATGATTCAAAATATAATTTTATTTTATTAATTAAATAATTATAATATAGATATGAATTGGGTATGGTTCAATAACAAAACGGAGTGTGGTTTATATCGATTAAATCTTTAATCGTAATTGAGGTTCGAAATGAAATGAGAATGGATTTTGGGTATCAAGGGAAACCGCAAAATAAAATGTGTGAAGAGATCACTCTTACCAGGAGCTAGGCAGGAAAGTGACTGAATGCCGAGCTCGTTCCCAGTCTAGAAGAGTAGCGACGCCTCCTTAGGCCTATTCCGCGTAGCAGTTCGCATTTGAGCATTTGAGGGAGAAATTTCTGTTTGAACGCGGAAAAACGTGCATTTTTCTCAACAAAATCCCAATTCTGTTGTCCTACAAATTTAAAATTGCAATTTAATTTTGGTTACTCCTGTGAGCAACAGCCCAGTTGCTCACTGTTTCCCCTTACAGGCACTGCCTGTCCCTAAGCCCTGATACCCCTTCGGGACCAGGGAAACCCAACAGGCCACCATAGGCCTCAGTCAATTGTTCGTCCACCACCATAGAACAAAAGTAATCAACTGTCGATCACATGGAAGAGCATGGAGGAGCTGGAGGTTTACCAACCGACAAACCAAATAAAGCCGGAGTACCAAATATGAAGAGAGGTGGCAACATTGGGCCCCAAACTGCCTAATAATGATTTGTATTGTTCAAGAGAGCTCAGTCCTGAAGCTGACACCTTGCCAGCAGCCTTGAAGTGTACCCCCCCTGTCTGTGAAGCGCTCGTCCCGTATCGCACGATACACCCACAGCTATCATCCTCCTGCCTGTTGAGCAGGGCTTGTAGTGGAAATAGTTCACGTATGCAATGAATTTAACGAGTGTATTTTAATATAATAAAGGAGCGACAAAAGCTGTGTATCACACTATTCACATTAGATAAGAGGAACAATTGCGATAGATCAATACTGCGATAAGTGACATCGATATACGCATTACTAATCGATACATGAACATCGTAAGGATTCAAAATTACCCTCCAACACTGCCTCCCCCAAGTCATAGGATCGGAAGTGAAAAGAACTGTACCTGTGAACTTGTTCGCCCCCTGGAACCAACGTCGTCGCCCGGATCGTCGTATTGAGGACACGGAGGAACCAGTCCTTTCCCGGCTCTCCCCTTCAACCGCATCGCACCACCACGCCCGGACTCGCCTCGGTAACCCGGAACGTGAGTGTCTTAAAACTTAACTACCTTTCTATAATTGGCCAATTTAGAGGTAGAGGTACGCAACTCAGTGATATAGCTATAACGAACATAGAACTAAAGAGGAACTTACCTGTATTGCTAAAAGTACTTACCTGTATCGACCCTATTCGTAAGAAGTATTGCATCTTATTCTAGAACTATAACTAGTCATAAATAGGAAAGAATTTACCTTGCTTACCTTATTAGATCTCACCATAACGCCCTTCAGGCGATCGATCCCTGGGATCGATACTTTGCCGAACTTACCTAATATAATCTTCTCATTTAAAACTTACTAACAACCCCAGGTTCTGAATTATCGAAGAGTAACGTATCGAGATAGGAACTTGCTTGAAATAATAACACAAAGTAACGTAGAGTCTTTTATTGCACAAAGAAACTCGATACATAAAACCCTTCAGGTGTAACAGTATTGAAATAAGTCAACAAGGTCTTACAACAAGTGGAACGCTACGCCTCATCTCCATACCACTCGGGAGATCGCTACCTACCACCATCAACAGATAAGTACCAACCCGTAACGTAACTTTAAGAATTCCGATATTATTGTTTGTTTACAGGATCGAACCATTTCCCCCCTTTTTGATAGAAAGAACCCGTTACTGAAACACCACCCAAAAGCTTACACTCCAGTGACACTTAGGGACAGCTGTGGAGTTCCTGGGATGTTTTCGGTGGTACTAGTGACACCATGGTCCAATTAGGGTTACATTTTTTGGATGCCTTTCCGAGCAGCACACTAGTTTTCTCCCAGTGGTGCGGATAGCCGAGCTCGTTCGCCGAGGCGATTCTGGGTCCGAGACACGAACCGATCCTTGCGGGAGATCGTGAGTTCAAATCTCGGGTGCCCGGCGCTTTTTCGACGTAATAAATTAATCTAAGTTAGACTGCGTTGGCCAAAAGTGGGTGGATATTTTGTTTTGGGTGGATTAGTCTAAAATCATAATCTTGAGAAGACTAATGTTCAAGCGGGGGTCAGCTGTGGCCGAGTGAGCTTCGGCATGTGTCTCTGGAGACTAGATTCGGACCGGTTGCAGGGCCGTGAGTTCGGGGCTCGCCTCAGGAGCATATTTTTGGGTAAGTCGGTCGCAGTTCCCCCTCGTCCCAACCCAGGGCGGTGAGGCCAATGGGAAGCCATGAGCGAAATCATCAGAACAAATTCTGATCTTCCCTTAGGAAGACAGCTGATGATGTCCGCGACGCCAGGAATGGCAGTCAGACGAAAATCCAACCTGAAATGGTTGTTTACTTTACTTTACTACAGTTTTCTCCCATATCAGTGAACCTTCTTTCAAAACAAAGAAATTTTAAAAAAAGTGAAGCATATCGTCCCTATACCTGGTAAACCATGTAAGTCGAGTTTATCAAATTTTACAGGGGACACTAAAAACTAAATAATTCAGTTTTCATTCCATATGCAATAAGTTTTTTCGTTCCATTCCTTAAAACTGGTGGTAACAGTAGTACTTCACAGAGCCTGAGACTAATTTAATCAAAATTTACTTCAGCGAAAGAAAAAGTGGACTTACATGCTTTTACCCAGCCTTTGACACCCGACTTACATGGTTTTCAATTTGATTTTTATGAAAATATACCCAGTTTGGGTTATTTAATCATTAGGAATATTATTCAATTTTGTTCTCTAGGTTTCAAGGTTACACCAAATACCCAAATCGATGCAAAAGGAAAATATTTAAATGAAAATTCATAGGCGTTGACTAATACACAGTCCAACTTTAAGGCTCCTTGAGTCAAAATGACAGTCTTCACTCTTAATATTACTAGAGTTGAGCAATAAATTATTCAATATACTACCAATTCCTCAATTACCATTTCTTAAATTACAACCATTACTTATAGGAATACTTTACCTATCACAACCGTAACTAGGTAGGTATGCATTTAAAGTGAAGTGTTAGACAACTAGGTACTTTTGTTTCATTAAAACAAGGGATGAGTTAGGTATAGGTTAGAGATGAACTGGATATAGGTTGAGGATGGGTTAGGGATGGGTCAGGGCTGGGTTGGGTTAGAGATGAACTGGATATAGGTTGAGGATGGGTTAGGGATGGGTCAGGGCTGGGTTGGGTTAGAGATGAACTGGATATAGGTTGAGGATGGGTTAGGGATGGGTCAGGGCTGGGTTGGGTTAGAGATGGACTAGGGATGGGTTAGGAATAGGTTGGGATAGGTCAAGGCTGGGTTAGGGATGAGCTGGGGATGGGTTATAGATGGACTAGGGATGGATTGAGGATGGGTTAGGTGTGAGTTAGGTTAGAGATGGGATAGGGGGTTAGGGATAGGTTGGGGATGGGTAATAGATGGGCTAGGGATGGGATAGGGATGAGTTAGGGACAGGTTGGGTTAGGGGTTATAGATAGGTCAGGGCTGGGTAGGGTATGAGCTGAGGATGGGTTAGGGATGGATTAGGGATAGATCAGAGCTGGATTTCAGCAACATCAGCATTACAGCTACGTCAAACAGCCAACAAATCAATTAATTCATCTGAAATTATCCTCCTAAATAATGTAAAAATAATTTAGAAACATTGCGGAAAGACACGTAGGTAGGTCGTGGTCTTAAGGTTGGCCACAGTATGGAAAATCACGTGTCTGCAGAACACAAGGAGTGGAATTTATTGCTGAAATTGAGACTTATAAAAAGGTTTCTATTTATGATCACTTTCTCCGAACTCCATTTATGAATTTTGTAAACTTTTACATGAAAAAAAGAAGAAAAAACTGACTATCATTGATGAAAACTTGACACCAGCGTGAGCTGCTCATTTTATGAAGGCATACACAGGACTTACATGGTTTTCCGGCGAAAAAAGAGGTTACCGACTTACAGGTTTTTTCTATTCCTTCTGGATGAAAAACTATTAATCAGATTGAAAAACGGCTTCACTAAATGAATCAAGCGACCCTAATTTACCCGAAAAGCTCAAAATTATTTATTATAATTATTTTCGAAAAAATACCGACTTACATGGTTTACCAGGTATAGGGACGATATTCTCCATTGTCAGTAATAGCGAAACTTCTGAAATTTGATATCACAAGCAAAACGTTCAAGATCGGTATCTTCAAGGATAGAAATCGTAACCAACGAAATGGGGATGATAGAAAATAAAACAGTATTTCTCAAGTATGATTGATTTTATTACATCAACTTATAACTACTATTTCACAACTCTTTGATACATTTGTCGAGACGAAATTTCAGTGACTTACTCCAATTCATAAAAATAATGTTTTGGTGCGCATCGTGACAGCATTCATCATAGTCGGTAGGTTGGTGAGTTTTCAAGCACAATAATGCTTTCAGTGCCCTACAAAAACATAAACTTATTCGAGGTGTCCGTGAGTACTTAAAATGGCACAATATTAGGTACACTCGTAAATAAATCTAAAAATTACGCGTAATACTTTACAATTAAGATCATTGGTCAAATCGTGATATGGTAAGTACATGCTAAGTACCTCGGTATTTGCTAAGTACCTACTTCAATCACAAAGAAATACTTGAATGTAATATTCTTAAGGTTGATTTCAATAAATATGGTGTCTCGAAGTTTCAACAATATTATCACTTAGTTTAGATGATCTAACTTATGTACAACAATACTCTCAAATCGTTAAGATTCATACAAAAGGTGACAAAGTATAAAACGAGGATAAATACGTTACAATTAACAAGATACGTGATTACGAATATAATACGAAGGTGTTACGAATTATTACTTCTTTACATTAATATTGTTAAATTCACTACCTACATTAAGGTGGCTTATTATGGTATCTGCATACTCGTAATGGATAGATGAAGGAGAAAACCGGTAATGTATTGAAATTTCGGTACACGCGTCACAGGCTATCTTCCGCCCTTAACTTCCCCAAAAAATCGAAAAGAAATGTTACTTTGTCTCTTCTAAATTGCACCTCATCCAGACTAGTTCGACTGTATCACAAAGCGAAAGCTTGCTACAGCCCTTCCCCGACACATCGCTGCATATTAAAAATTTACTCGCCTTCTGAAGGGAATAAAACTTTGAACATCGCAAGTAAACACCGGACTGAAGTTGGCAATATCCAGAAAAAAATCCGTAAAATCGTGAATACTCTACCGAACTGAACCAAATTTTAGCTACGTACTCCGCTGATTTATGCGCACCAGATAGAAGTGGAAATATAAATAGGAAAAGAGGGGAAAAATTTACAAAATTCAACATTTTAACGTCAAAAATCGGTAAAATTGTTATTACACTTCCAGAATGCACCAAATTAGAGGGTTGTGTTCCCCTGAGTTATGCGCACCATATCCAAAAGAAGAAACTAGACATTAAGGGAAGAGGGTAAATTCCCCTCCCAGCAACATTCATTGAAATTCGGTAAAATCGTTATTACACTTTCAAAATGCACCAAATTTAGGGGTTGTGTTCTTCTGATAGGTAGATAGCCTGAGACACAGTCAGAAGTGGGGTACATAGAGTGCGACAAGGTTGGAAGTGGGGTAGATAGCCTGAGACACGGTCGGAAGTGCGGGAGATAGAGTGCAACACAGTTGGAAGTGGGGTAGATAGCCTGAGACACAGTCAGAAGTGGGGTACATAGAGTGCGACAAGGTTGGAAGTGTGGTAGATAGCCTGCAACAGGGTTGGAAGTGGGGTAGATAGGTAGCGTGCGACATGGTTGGAAGTGGGGTAGATAGTTAGCGTGCGACATGGTTGGAAGTGGGGTAGATAGCCTGTGACACAGTCAGAAGTGGGGTAGATAGGTAGCGTGCAACACAGTTGGAAGTGGGGTAGATAGGTAGCGTGCGACATGGATGGAAGTGGGGTAGATAGCCTGTGACACAGTCAGAAGTGGGGTAGAAAGGTAGAGTGCGACATGGTTGGAAGTGGGGTAGATAGCTAGTGACACAGTCAGAAGTGGGGTAGATAGCCTGTGAAACGATTGGAAGTGGGATGGGTAGCCTGCAACAAGGTCAGTAGTGGGATGGGTAGCCTGCAACAAGGTCAGTAGTGGGATGGGTAGCCTGCAACAAGGTCAGTAGTGGGATGGGTAGCCTGCAACAAGGTCAGTAGTGGGATGGGTAGCCTGCAACAAGGTCAGTAGTGGGATGGGTAGCCTGCAACAAGGTCAGTAGTGGGATGGGTAGCCTGCAACAAGGTCAGTAGTGGGATGGGTAGCCTGCAACAAGGTCAGTAGTGGGATGGGTAGCCTGCAACAAGGTCAGTAGTGGGATGGGTAGCCTGCAACACACTTGTGACACGGTTGGAAGTGGGGTAGATAGCCTGTGATACAGTCAGAAGTGGGGTAGATAGCCTGTGACATGGTTGGAAGTGGGATGGGTAGCCTGCAACAAGGTCAGTAGTGGGATGGGTAGCCTGCAACAAGGTCAGTAGTGGGATGGGTAGCCTGCAACAAGGTCAGTAGTGGGATGGGTAGCCTGCAACAAGGTCAGTAGTGGGATGGGTAGCCTGCAACAAGGTCAGTAGTGGGATGGGTAGCCTGCAACAAGGTCAGTAGTGGGATGGGTAGCCTGCAACAAGGTCAGTAGTGGGATGGGTAGCCTGCAACAAGGTCAGTAGTGGGATGGGTAGCCTGCAACAAGGTCAGTAGTGGGATGGGTAGCCTGCAACAAGGTCAGTAGTGGGATGGGTAGCCTGCAACAAGGTCAGTAGTGGGATGGGTAGCCTGCAACAAGGTCAGTAGTGGGATGGGTAGCCTGCAACACACTTGTGACACGGTTGGAAGTGGGGTAGATAGCCTGTGATACAGTCAGAAGTGGGGTAGATAGCCTGTGACATGGTTGGAAGTGGGATGGGTAGCCTGCAACAAGGTCAGTAGTGGGATGGGTAGCCTGCAACAAGGTCAGTAGTGGGATGGGTAGCCTGCAACAAGGTCAGTAGTGGGATGGGTAGCCTGCAACACACTTGTGACACGGTTGGAAGTGGGGTAGATAGCCTGTGATACAGTCAGAAGTGGGGTAGATAGCCTGTGACATGGTTGGAAGTGGGATGGGTAGCCTGCAACACGCTTGTGACACGGTTGGAAGTGGGGTAGATAGCCTGTGACACAGTCAGAAGTGGGGTAGATAGTGTGCGACATGGTTGAAAGTGGGGTAGATAGCTTGTGACACAGTCAGAAGTGGGGTAGATAGGTAGCGTGCGACATGGTTGGAAGTGGGGTAGATAGCTTGTGACACGGTTGGAAGTGGGGTAGATAGCCTGTGACACGGTTGGAAGTGGGATGGGTAGCCTGCAACAAGGTCAGCAGTGGGATGGGTAGCCTGCAACACACTTGTGACACGGTTGGAAGTGGGGTATATAGCCTGTGACACAGTCAGAAGTGGGGTAGAGAGCGTGCGACATGGTTGAAAGTTGGGTAGATAGCTTGTGACACAGTCAGAAGTGGGGTAGATAGCCTGTGACACAGTCAGAAGTGGGGTAGATAGCCTGTGACACGGTTGGAAGTGGGGTAGATAGCCTGTGACACGGTTGGAAGTGGGATGGGTAGCCTGCAACAAGGTCAGTAGTGGGATGGGTAGCCTGCAACAAGGTCAGTAGTGGGATGGGTAGCCTGCAACACACTTGTGACACGGTTGGAAGTGGGGTATATAGCCTGTGACACAGTCAGAAGTGGGGTAGAGAGCGTGCGACATGGTTGAAAGTGGGGTAGATAGCTTGTGACACAGTCAGAAGTGGGGTAGATAGCCTGTGACACAGTCAAAAGTGGGGTAGATAGCCTGTGACACGGTTGGAAGTGGGATGGGTAGCCTGCAACAAGGTCAGTAGTGGGATGGGTAGCCTGCAACACACTTGTGACACGGTTGGAAGTGGGGTATATAGCCTGTGACACAGTCAGAAGTGGGGTAGAGAGCGTGCGACATGGTTGAAAGTGGGGTAGATAGCTTGTGACACAGTCAGAAGTGGGGTAGATAGCCTGTGACACAGTCAGAAGTGGGGTAGATAGCCTGTGACACGGTTGGAAGTGGGGTAGATAGCCTGTGACACGGTTGGAAGTGGGATGGGTAGCCTGCAACAAGGTCAGTAGTGGGATGGGTAGCCTGCAACAAGGTCAGTAGTGGGATGTGTAGCCTGCAACACACTTGTGACACGGTTGGATGTGGGGTAGATAGCCTGTGATACAGTCAGAAGTGGGGTAGATAGCCTGTGACATGGTTGGAAGTGGGATGGGTAGCCTGCAACAAGGTCAGTAGTGGGATGGGTAGCCTGCAACAAGGTCAGTAGTGGGATGGGTAGCCTGCAACAAGGTCAGTAGTGGGATGGGTAGCCTGCAACAAGGTCAGTAGTGGGATGGGTAGCCTGCAACAAGGTCAGTAGTGGGATGGGTAGCCTGCAACAAGGTCAGTAGTGGGATGGGTAGCCTGCAACAAGGTCAGTAGTGGGATGGGTAGCCTGCAACAAGGTCAGTAGTGGGATGGGTAGCCTGCAACACACTTGTGACACGGTTGGAAGTGGGGTAGATAGCCTGTGATACAGTCAGAAGTGGGGTAGATAGCCTGTGACATGGTTGGAAGTGGGATGGGTAGCCTGCAACAAGGTCAGTAGTGGGATGGGTAGCCTGCAACAAGGTCAGTAGTGGGATGGGTAGCCTGCAACAAGGTCAGTAGTGGGATGGGTAGCCTGCAACACACTTGTGACACGGTTGGAAGTGGGGTAGATAGCCTGTGATACAGTCAGAAGTGGGGTAGATAGCCTGTGACATGGTTGGAAGTGGGATGGGTAGCCTGCAACACGCTTGTGACACGGTTGGAAGTGGGGTAGATAGCCTGTGACACAGTCAGAAGTGGGGTAGATAGTGTGCGACATGGTTGAAAGTGGGGTAGATAGCTTGTGACACAGTCAGAAGTGGGGTAAATAGGTAGCGTGCGACATGGTTGGAAGTGGGGTAGATAGCTTGTGACACGGTTGGAAGTGGGGTAGATAGCCTGTGACACGGTTGGAAGTGGGATGGGTAGCCTGCAACAAGGTCAGCAGTGGGATGGGTAGCCTGCAACAAGGTCAGTAGTGGGATGGGTAGCCTGCAACACACTTGTGACACGGTTGGAAGTGGGGTATATAGCCTGTGACACAGTCAGAAGTGGGGTAGAGAGCGTGCGACATGGTTGAAAGTTGGGTAGATAGCTTGTGACACAGTCAGAAGTGGGGTAGATAGCCTGTGACACAGTCAGAAGTGGGGTAGATAGCCTGTGACACGGTTGGAAGTGGGGTAGATAGCCTGTGACACGGTTGGAAGTGGGATGGGTAGCCTGCAACAAGGTCAGTAGTGGGATGGGTAGCCTGCAACAAGGTCAGTAGTGGGATGTGTAGCCTGCAACACACTTGTGACACGGTTGGATGTGGGGTAGATAGCCTGTGATACAGTCAGAAGTGGGGTAGATAGCCTGTGACATGGTTGGAAGTGGGATGGGTAGCCTGCAACAAGGTCAGTAGTGGGATGGGTAGCCTGCAACAAGGTCAGTAGTGGGATGGGTAGCCTGCAACACGCTTGTGACACGGTTGGAAGTGGGGTAGATAGCCTGTGACACAGTCAGAAGTGGGGTAGAGAGCGTGCGACATGGTTGAAAGTTGGGTAGATAGCTTGTGACACAGTCAGAAGTGGAGTAGATAGCCTGTGACACAGTCAGAAGTGGGGTAGATAGCCTGTGACACGGTTGGAAGTGGGGTACATAGCCTGTGACACGGTTGGAAGTGGGATGGGTAGCCTGCAACAAGGTCAGTAGTGGGATGGGTAGCCTGCAACAAGGTCAGTAGTGGGATGGGTAGCCTGCAACACACTTGTGACACGGTTGGAAGTGGGGTATATAGCCTGTGACACAGTCAGAAGTGGGGTAGAGAGCGTGCGACATGGTTGAAAGTGGGGTAGATAGCTTGTGACACAGTCAGAAGTGGGGTAGATAGCCTGTGACACAGTCAGAAGTGGGGTAGATAGCCTGTGACACGGTTGGAAGTGGGATGGGTAGCCTGCAACAAGGTCAGTAGTGGGATGGGTAGCCTGCAACACACTTGTGACACGGTTGGAAGTGGGGTATATAGCCTGTGACACAGTCAGAAGTGGGGTAGAGAGCGTGCGACATGGTTGAAAGTGGGGTAGATAGCTTGTGACACAGTCAGAAGTGGGGTAGATAGCCTGTGACACAGTCAGAAGTGGGGTAGATAGCCTGTGACACGGTTGGAAGTGGGGTAGATAGCCTGTGACACGGTTGGAAGTGGGATGGGTAGCCTGCAACAAGGTCAGTAGTGGGATGGGTAGCCTGCAACAAGGTCAGTAGTGGGATGTGTAGCCTGCAACACACTTGTGACACGGTTGGATGTGGGGTAGATAGCCTGTGATACAGTCAGAAGTGGGGTAGATAGCCTGTGACATGGTTGGAAGTGGGATGGGTAGCCTGCAACAAGGTCAGTAGTGGGATGGGTAGCCTGCAACAAGGTCAGTAGTGGGATGGGTAGCCTGCAACACGCTTGTGACACGGTTGGATGTGGGGTAGATAGCCTGTGATACAGTCAGAAGTGGGGTAGATAGCCTGTGACATGGTTGGAAGTGGGGTAGATAGCTTGTGCCACGGTTGGAAGTGGGGTAGATAGCCTATGACACGGTTGGAAGTGGGATGGGTAGCCTGCAACAAGGTCAGTAGTGGGATGGGTAGCCTGCAACACAGTCAGAAATGGGGAAGATGGCCTGTGATGCGTGTACTACAATTTCCGATTTACCACCTATCAAAACACGAGCAAACATAATTTTGAGTAATTTTAACAAAAATTAAAAACAATTTTTAGGAGCACTCACACCGCTCTCTCATCAGGATTCCTGAAGTACTTACGTAGTGACGTTTGGAATGTTATAAATATCGTGAGGGCTCTACCAGGTGGAGGATGGAGTGACAACTACGAGTAGAAGGTGAGTACTGGGGCTTGGTTGCCTCTGATGAGCAGGAAGGGCGGCATGTCTCTGGTCAGGACTTCCAGCCAGGCCATGTACACCGGCGGAGGCACTTGTTTTTTCCTCGGCATCGGCAGAGACCTGGGATGCACAAATGAAAAGTCGATTATAATGTGGCTGTCTAATTTGTTACGAATATAGCATCTTTCTTAATGAGGCATTAACAAAAATTATCTCACACTTTCATGGTACACTGCTAGAGGTAAGGGGATTAAAAGATTAAATTAAATTGTAACGGGCAAACTATACGAAGTTGCTGTCCGATTTCGATGAAATTTTCAGGGATTGTGTGGGTTGGAATGTAGACGGTCCCCTATGAAAATCATCACTGATAGTAGCCGCTGCGCATTCGCAAACTTGAATTTCCTTGTAACGGCCATAACTTCTACATTTTCCATCCGATTCCAATGAAATTTTCAGGGATGTTACAGATGAGTGTTTAGATGGTCCCCTATGAAAACCACCAACTTCGGGCTGATAGAAGCCACTGCGCATGCGCAAACGTGAATTTCTCTGTATTGCTTCCGAGTCTACCAAGGTAGAGGAAGCTTTGTTTTCACATTTCAAGGACGAAAAAAAAAGTTCTCCAAAATCAAAATTTTCACTCGCGTTTTGCGTTTTAGACCTTTCTGAACAATTTTGGTTCCGTGTCTGTCTGTGTGTCTGTCATGAATTCCTTGTAACGCGCATAACTATACGAAGTTATTGTCCGATTTCTATGAAATTTTCAGGGGTTGTGCGGGTTGGTGTGTAGACGGTCCCCTATGAAAATCATCATCCTCGGACTGATAGAAGCGACTGCGCATGCGCAAACGTGAATTCCTTGTAACGGCCATAACTTCTACATTTTCCATCCGATTTCAATGAAATTTTCAGGGATGTTACAGATTAGTATTCAGATGGTCCCCTATGAAAATCATCACTTCGAGACTGATAGTAGTTGCTGCGCATGCGCAAACGTGAATTTCCTTGTAACGGCCATAACTTCTACCTTCTCAACCCGATTTCGATGAAATTTTCAGGGATTATGCGGGTTAGTGTGGAGACGGTCCCCTATGAAAATCATCATCCTCGGACTGATAGTAGCCGCTGCGCATGCGCAAACGTGAATTCCTTGTAACAGCCATGACTTCAATATTTTCTTCCTGATTTCGATGGCATTTTTAGGGATTATGCGGATTAGGTTGTAGATGGTCCCCAATGAAAATCAAGGCCTTAAAATTTACAGAAGCCTCTGCGCATGCGCATACGTAAAATCCTTGTAACAGCCTTAACATTTACATTTTTCATCCGAATTTGATGAAATTTTCTAGGATTGTCTAGATTAGCGTGTAGATGGTCCCCAATGAGAGTGGTGAAAGGTACTTAGAGATTGGTGTTTTCAGATCAACTACTATGCATCGGATCATCTATATAATCGGGTTATGGATACGAGGAAGCTATGTGCCACACCCCCTTGGCAGACGTTTTTTCTATTGCCATTGTTATTGTTTTCTTTATCCTGTAACTGAGATTACTTCCCGTACTATTCAAAATAAATGAATAAATATTCCCGAGATTGTGCGGGATGACGTCCCCTATGAGGAAAGTGCAAGATGGAGTACACTTAGATATTGATGTTTTGAGATTAACAACTATGCATCGGATCATCTATACAATCGGGTTATGGATACGAGGAAGCTATGTGCCACACCCGTTTGGCAGACTTCTTTTTTTTTGTTGTTGAAAATTTTGATGATTTTTCCTCATCAAAACAAGGTATTTGCCAGAGGGGCTCAAAAGCTTAAAAACTGCTCCATTTCATCAGCTTTCCAACGGTATAATCAAAAAATATTTTACTTACATTCAAATTTAAGGGAGAAACCGTCGATTTTGTTGAAAAAATGCACGTTTTTCCGCGTTCAAACGTACGTTTCTCCCACAAATTTTATTGTAAAATATTTTTTGATTACACCGTCGGAAAGATGATGAAATGAAGCAGTTTTTAAGCTTATGTGCCCCTCTGGCAAGCGCCTTGATTAAATTTTTAAAAAATCATCAAAATTAAAAAAAAAATCAGAAATTTACAAATTTCTAAGATTGAGGTAAAAAACGCTGCAAATTATTACACAATGGTTTATTATTTTGCTTCCTCACTACCGAAGGTAGGGAAGCTTTGTATTCGTGAAAGAAGTGAAAAAAAAAAATGTCCTCCAAAATCAAAATTTCCACTTGCTTTTTGCGTTTCAGAGCTTCCCGAACAATTTTGGTTCCGTGTCTGTCTGTCTGTCGGTCTGTCTGTGGTCAATCCTTGTCCCGGGCAAAACTATACCAACCTGTGGTCCGATTTTGATGAAATTTTCAGGGATTGTGCGGGTTAGGTCGTAGACGGTCCCCTATAAATTTCAGCACCTTCGGACCAATAGGAGCGAGTGCGCATGCGCAAACGTGAATTTCCTGGAACCTCGGTTTCTAATGAACCGATTTTGCTCAAATTTGGAGGTTAGTTAGGTACTAACTTCTAAGAGACACCCTATAAGTTTCAATCAAATTGGTCAAGCAATAGCCGCTGCGCATGCGCGAACTTTAAATTTATTGTTACAACCAAAACTCCGCAACTATTCAACCAATTTCGATGAAATTTTCAGGGATTGTGTGGGTTAGGTCCTAGATGATGGACCGCTAATATTTTGGTATTCAATAACTCTTTGAATCATAATTTTTTCGCCAACTGATTCTGTACGTCCATGTTACAATGAGTGAGGAAGCTATACTGCCCACCCAACTTGGCAGACGTTTTTCTATATAGATCGCTCGTCTACAAAATCACCAACCATCCAATATGAAAAAAAAATTATAAAAAAAAAAAAAAATCAAAATCACCAACCATCGATTGCATTTCGGTCAGCTCTAATTTGAACGGAGATTAGGCCTCTTTTGCGATTCACACTCGTGTTTTGATTTGTATATATATATTTCAATATAAACCCTTAAATTTTCGTAGGGAGCGAACGGTTTGTCCTACAGAGCTCCGCGTGGTCTCAAAAAATTCTAAAAATTCTATAGAATCTTAAATTGAAGGAAAAACAATACCTTTATATCAAAATTTTTTGAGTTAGGGCGTTTTCAAAATTTTAAAATTGATTTTGGAACCCTTAGAAGTGACCTACATCAACCAAAAGCTTCGGGGCACAACTAGACCCCAAATGGAGCCTACATACCAAATTTCATCAAAATCGGTCAAATGCTAAGTGGCAAAAGTGCCGCGTACGGCGGACGGACGGCCAGATTTTTATTCGATTTTTGGATTCTACGTACCTTGAAACGTAAACCATCAACTTTTGCGGTGTTGAAATTTTTTTTTCTTGGTCGATTCCAAAGGTTCATTATTGAAAATAATAAACCAAAATTACTCTAGCGTTCAATTTTTCTCGGCTGGTCAACGGATCATCTATTCAGGAATTTCACGCTCTTTCCAACGGTATCCTTATTTTTTATTATCGAGTGTAATTATGGACCGTTATGGAGGAGTTATGACCGTTTCAATGGTGTAAGGTCGAAAACACGATAAAAATTATTAAAAGCCGAGAAAGTCGGATTTCAAGGTGGTTAAAAGAAAACTCCAAGAGGCATTTTTTTGTTGCAAATTAGTGGTAGAAACTACTCCCGAAATTTGGTGGGTAACTCAAGGGACAAACTGTATATCAAATGAAACCATAAACCAATCAGATGAAACCTTGTTCCACTTTCGCTCCTTAATAATTTCATGAAAAATGAATTAAACGATCCCTTTTTGAAAAATTGGCTCTAGGAGTCATAATGCCACGAATCACTCATAATGAAGGGATGAATTTCGAATTTTGGAAATCTACTAGATTACTTACATCACAACGAACGTCGAATCTTTCGAGTGTCTCTGAAGCAGCTCTCTCAGTCTCAGCTGCCGATCCGTCTTTTCTTTCAGCACTTCCAATTCTTCTTTGGAGACGTGAAGGTCTGCAACGTAAGGAACTGGTAAAAATACGGTGCAGGATGAAACTATACGACACTCACAGCAGAGCAAAACTTTTCCATAACTTTCTCAATTTACAATGTACACTTAAAAATAGAAATATCGTGTGAAGGGGCGTTGAATTTCCCATCACTCGTTAGAGAGTTCCTAGGAGATGGCGACCCTAAAGATACGAATTGTGGTATCTGCTGTGTCTAGAGCGACCGAAGTGGAGGCTAACCAAAAATTCTTCTTTCTGATAGGTCTTTTGTCTTTTCACATTGGCTTCTAATGACTTTTGGCAAACCATACAACGAAATACTGCTCCCGTGACGGGAAGAGCAGCCAAACACCGCACAAATCGGCATGTCTAATGAAAAAATCTTTGTTTACAACGATGGGAATTCGGTAAGTTCATCGAACGTGGTTGTCAGGAACGTTTTTTTTGGAAAGTTCTTATTTTTTCGGAAAGTTCTCTTGTCTTTCCACACTGTTTCTAATCACTTTTGGCAAACCAAAAAATTAAATACCGCTTCCGGGACGAGAAGAGCAACTAATAACCGCATAAATTGGCATAATGAAGAACCGTCCATACAATCTTTGTTTACAACGGAGTCAACATGGCCGCCTTTCAGCGAGATTCGAATAACCGTTCGCTTAGTCGAAGAATCGATACATCCATTCTGTGTGACGCCACACGGATAAAAGCAATACAACCCATAATAGAAATTGACAGCAAAACTCACCGTTGGCCCACTCTGATGTGAAATCCGCTATGAGATCGTCGAAGAATTTCGTGGTCTTTTGATGGGGCTCCTCCATGATGTCGTTGATCATCGTCAATGACGTGTACCTGATTCGGAACTTGTGAAGGAGGCAAGCCATGCTGAAGCAAAACCAAATTTCAAGGTTGAAAGAGATTCAATTCACCATCATGTTTCTAGTACTGACTACATAAGTGACAAAAACATGACTTTGAATCGCACCCGATTTGTCTCTCGACCTACCAAAGTTTTTCTTAACCCTAATTGGTATCACTAGTGTCACCGAAAACATCTCAGGAACTCCACAGCTACCCCCAAAGTGTCAGCGGAGTAACCAAAATTAAATTGCAATTTTAAATTGAATGAACAGCAGATTTTTTGAGGACTATTGGAAGTTTCAAAATAGAGTTATGACAAAAATTTCCAAAGAAATCGAAGAAAAATTTTTCAAAATTTTTGTCATAACATCATTTTTTTGATTTTTTTAACTTACAAAAAATTGTTCAAAATATTCATTGTCCATTAATTTCTAAATTTATATCTAAGTTAAAATCTGGTGACACCTTGGGACAGTGGCGAAATTTCCAAGATGTTTTGTAACAATATAGGTTGAATTTCCATCTGTACAACAAATGAGAAATACACCTAATTGCTCATATATTGAGTCAGAGGAGGGTGTGACGACCCTACCCCTTCAAACCAGTGATTAGATTAATCGGCCGGCCTGAAGGGAATATCGATTCAAATCTCTATGAATCGGATATCCCTAAAGGCGTAGCTCCAACAAATCGGGAACAAACCAATTGGATTGTCCTTTATAAAAAAGTAGGATCGTCACACTCCTCTCCCTAAAACATACTTCTGGGTTTCAAACAGAAGTATGTTTGAAAACAAGTCAAAGGGACTGAAAAATAGTATGAAGCCCAGGAAAGGACGTCTGGAAGCTTCAGGGGGATTCCTCCATCGTAATGGTACTATTGCAAAAGAAGAAGAAGAATGCCACGAATGGGTCATTTATGCCACGAATGGGCCTATTATACATAAAAGAATAAATCAATGGAACTGAGGAGAAAGCAAACTAAATAAAGAATACGAACGACGAAACATTCAAGTGTAATGATTGAAAAGGCAAATGCAGAAAAGGCTTATATAAAAGAAAAACGTAATTGAAATTAATAAAATGCCAGATTGGCAAAGCCTAACAAGAGACTGAATTTAATTGCCGGATTGGCGAAGTTTAATGAATGAATTTAATTGCCGGATTGGCGAAGTGGAAGAAAGGAATGAATTTAATATAGAGATTCCTTCTGGAATTCTCTTTGGGTAATTCCTTCTGGAATACCCAAGAAAAAAGTGGAGGGGAAATGATGAAATAAATTCACTGCATTTCCACCGAACTACGCTCTGCTACCATGTAACAATATATGTTGAATTTCAGATTGAAATTCACCTAATTGTTCATATATTGAGTCAGAGGAGGGTGTGACGACCCTACCCCTTCAAATCAGTGATTAGATTAATCAGCCGGCCTGAAGAGAATATTGATTCATATCTCTATGAATCAAATATCCCCCTAGGCGTAGCTCCAACAAATCGGGAACAAACCAAATCGGTTTGTCCCTTCTGTAAAAGTAGGATCGTCACACTCTGCTACCTGGCGCCAGGTGACAAAGCTGTAGGTGGAAAGATGATTGTAAGAAATGAAACAGGAATGAACAGGCACAGTATTTCAAGCTGAAATGCAGTGGAAATGAGTTATAAGTCCAATCTAATATTAAACTTACAAAGGAATCGCGAATCTTATACGCTCTAAGCTACCATGTGATGAAGTTAAAGGCTATATTCTACTGTGTAGTCTTTAAATTCAAATTTATGCAGACTCTGCTACCACCCCAAACTATGGGGAAATAATTAAATTCTGAATTAAACTATAATTTAGAATAAAATAAAGCTCACTTCTCTCCTAGCCTTGCTCTAGCTCAGACGTACCTACCTTCTCTTGGTCTTTCCAATTGCTTTTCATTTTCATTTTTCCAGTTTTCTTTTTTTTCAGTTTTCAGTTCTCATTTTCATTTGATTATTCTCCAGGAAAATCAGGTTCGTTTTGTTCATATTTCTTTTCTCTTTTTTCTTTTACCAAATCTAGTGGTTCTTTCTTTTGTTCTGTTCTATTGTATTGTCCAGAAGGATTTTTCTTTTGTTTCCATTTTTTTTCAATTTCCTTTTTTTTGTCCTAAGCAGAGGAGTTTATTTGATTTCTCTTTTTCCTTTTGAATCAGTATATTTCGTTTTTCCCGCATTTGCAGTTTCTTTTTCTTTGTCCTTTTGTCAGTGAGCTTTATTTTATTCTAAATTATAGTTTAATTTAGAATTTCATTATTTCCCCATAGTTTGGGGTGGTAGCAGAGTCTGCATAAATTTGAATTTAAAGACTCACAGTAGATTATAGCCTTTAACTTCATCACAAATTGGTATCACTAGTGTCACCGAAAACATCTCAGGAACTCCACAGCTACCTCAAATGTCTCAGTGGAGTAACCAAAATTAAATTGCAATTTTAAATTGAATGAACAGCAGATTTTTTTGAGGACTATTGGAAGTTTGAAAATAGAGTTATGACAAAAATTTCCAAAGAAATCGAAGAAAAAATTTTCAAAATTTTTGTCATAGGTAACGTCATTTTTTGATTTTTTTAATTTACAAAAAATTGTTCAAAATATTCATTGTCCATTAATTTCTAAATAATTTAGAAATTATTTATATCTAAGTTAAAATCTGGTGACACCTTGGGACAGTAGCGAAATTTCCAAGATGTTTTCGGTGACACTAGTGACACCGTGGTCCAATTAGGGTTAATAACGTGGCGGATACCACTATTGTTACAGGAAATATTAAAAAACCAATTTTAGAACTCACTTTTCTTCTTCAGTTTTCAAATCTTGGTATTTGCTAGCTAGAGCAAAGATCCGCATGTCGCAATTGGCAAACGTCGGTCTCGTGCTCAGAATGTAAGGAAGCAAGATCGTGAGACCTGAAAGTTCAGAAACGTTCCAGTTATGCGGCATGAGTTAATGAGCGACTTTTCGAAACAGGTAACCAATTTATACCTAGACCTCTGTCTTCCTTTTCACCGCTTAAACATATTGTTTAGTAATGCATGCATTCCAGGGGACGTCTCATTGCATAAGCATTGTGTCAATTAATACCAGTTGGTAAGCGAAAAAACTGTTCACTCGATGTAATTTTTTAAGCATTTTAGGCAAGAAATAGTGATCCCCCTCACCCTTAGCCACCATATCATTTCTAGCGGCGTGGGAGCCTCGAATTTGAAGAGCATTTTAAAAACCATGATCTACGACACCCAACAAGCGATTTCGAGATCAACCCCCCCCCCCCTTTGGTGCCAGTCTGGCACCAAAGTGGCAATACTTCGTAACGTTGAACTTCCATCTATTTGTTTTGGTAGGCAGTGTTTAGAATAGAATAAGCTAGTGTTGTTATCAGCTCAGAGGGTCCGCCGACCAGTGAAGTGGCTAACTAAATACCGGCAAGTGCGTTCATGTTTCCTGGACTCTTACGGTTTCATTCCCCCCTTCACCTCCAGGCTCTCGCATTTTTCGTCGTGAACCATCAGTGCTCCTCCTACAACCGGATAGGAATCGACGCATCATTGCAGTCTCAAACTTTATCTCGTGGCTCGCAGCTTCTTTACCTAACGTTCTACTGTCTTTGTTGTATACGGGTCACAGCATCCCGTGACGCCTAATTCGTAGCAGAGTTGCGCAGTGGAAGCGTGCTGGGCCCATAACCCAGAGGTGGATCTGGCGTAAATGGTAAATGAATGAATAGGTGCGTGAAATAGGATGTATATATATTTGCAAAATTGCAGTGAATAGTAATAAATTCCTACCTAATCGGAGCGCTCCCCTTTAAGCATAGATTTCAGATAATTAGGTACCTACCGATCTTATGCAATAGGTATAGATACTATCTTTGATAGGTAGGGATATACATAGATAAATAGGATAGGTCTGACCGGACGAGCTGAGAAACAGAGTCCTGATGCCAAGGCACAAGGCGAGTCCTATGGCTGTCGAGGCGATAGGTAGAGCTGGTACAGATGAGGTCGAAGAAATAGAGGTAGAATCTGTTGAAGAGGCTGTAATAGGTCTGCCTTGGATGTCCTGGAACACTTTAAACGACAAATGTTCCTTTAGACATTTGTTTGCCCAGTGCTGGTAGGTAGGCTCTGTGACAAGGTAAGCATGTAGGTACTCACGGATGAAATGTCGATGTTCAACAGACGAATTAGGCGTCACGGGATGCTGTGACCCGTATACAACAAAGACAGTAGAACGTTAGGTAAAGAAGCTGCGAGCCACGAGATAAAGTTTGAGACTGCAATGATGCGTCGATTCCTATCCGGTTGTAGGAGGAGCACTGATGGTTCACGACGAAAAATGCGAGAGCCTGGAGGTGAAGGGGGGAATGAAACCGTAAGAGTCCAGGAAACATGAACGCACTTGCCGGTATTTAGTTAGCCACTTCACTGGTCGGCGGACCCTCTGAGCTGATAACAACACTAGCTTATTCTATTCTAAACATGCAGTCCGTTGAAGTTCATATCTGTATTCAAGGTGAAACACAAAAAAAAAAAAAATAAAAATAAAAAACCCATGAAATATGCGATTTATGGTGTTCTGGCACCATGGTGGCAGCACTATTAGTCCCATGGTGAGACAGAGAATAATTCATGAAAATCCGGAGGCATAATGAGAATTTTTCCTCAATTTCAGAACTTGGATACAATTAGTAAGCTATAAAGGAACCGAAATATTGAAAAAACCGGATATTTTGTGAATATTATCCCCCCACTCACCCCCTCCTCTTGCGAATTTTGATACTCTGGTGAAGTAGTGTGCAATTTGAAAGATTTATGAATCGAACACAAAAAAAAGAAACACTCAAAACGGTTGGAAATTGAGGCCTGGGCAGAATACACAAGATAATGCCCGAAAATATCTTTTTTTGAGCATTAACCCCCCCTTCCCCCCCTAAATTTCAAAATTTGAAATTCCGGCAAAGTAGTGCACAACTAGATAGTTTTCCGCGTCGAACAAAAAAAGAACCAGGAAAATCGGTTGAAAACTAAGGCCTGGGCAGACGACACAAGATTTTGTCACACACATACACACACACACACACACACACAGACATACACCGATGGTTTTTTTCACGGATTTGGATTCAGAATGGTCTAAAACGGATTACTGTGTGGTTATTTTTTTTTCTGTTGAGTGTTGTCCTCCTTCACCCCAGATCGATCGCATAAGGACGCCCAAGTCTTACTGTGGGACGTCCTAAAAACCCATGAAATATGCGATTTATGGTGTTCTGGCACCATGGTGGCACCACTATTAGTTCCATGGTGAGACAGAGAATAATTCATGAAAATCCGGAGGCATAATGAGAATTTTTCCTCAATTTCAGAACTTGGATACAATTAGTAAGGAACCGAAATATTGAAAAAACCGGATATTTTGTGAATATTATCCCCCCACTCACCCCCTCCTCTTGCGAATTTTGGTACTCTGGTGAAGTAGTGTGCAATGGGGTAGTTGCATGGGTCGGAATTTCGTGTTTTTGACTTCAGATTCGAATTTAGCGCACTTTAAAACGTTTCTACACCAGTTTTCAGTTCGAAATTCCATTTAGTTTAGCCGTATTTCAATAAAGAAGTACCGTACTTTTTAGTGTTGGCGGGCCACTCCTCTTACGTCAACCCTAAACGAGAATCTCACGATAGAGTGCGTTGAGATCACTGCCATTATGGACAATTCGAGTCAGAAACGTTGAAATATAGTTGCAAAATAATGGCGATTATTAAAAAAACTTTGAAATATATTTTTCAAGCTTTACATGTTTGAATTAATCGTTTGAATTGAAAGTTTTGAAGCATATTTTGGATGTTTTTCTTGTTGCAACGTTGGCGCCATGGACCTAGGTCCACTATGGATACTAGTCCATGCTTGGCCCCCTTCACACCCATGACGTAGCCCCCACCCCGCAGCGTCCAAGCCGTGAGTAGGTTTTCCCGCCTGAATCCGAGAATCCCATTCTTTGAAAAAATCTCTAAATTTTTAGGAAGCGTTTCTGGGAGTTTTATTTGCAGGTACGTACTTCAATAGAGATTCTCTACACAGAAAAAATACAAAAAAATATCATGCAACTACCCCATTTGAAAGATTTATGAATCGAACATAAAAAAGAAACACTCAAAACGGTTGGAAATTGAGGCCTGCGCAGATTTTACTGGATTATGCCCGCAAACGCACGTTTTTTGAGCATTAACCCCCCCTTCCCCCCCTAAAATTCAAAATTTGAAATTCCGGCGACGTAGTGCTCAACTAGATAGTTTTCCGCGTCAAACAGAAAAAGAACCACGAAAATCGGTTGAGAACTAAGGCCTGGGCAGAATACACAAGATAATGCCCGAAAACGCACGTTTTTTGAGCATTAACCCCCCTTTACCCCCCTTAAAAAGCGAAATTCGAAATTCTGGCGACGTAGTGCACAACTAGATAGTTTTCCGCGTCGAACAAAAAAAGAACCAGGAAAATCGGTTGAGAACTAAGGCCTGGGCAGACGACACAAGATTTTGACACACACACAGACATTCACCTATGGTTTTTTCGCGGATTTGGATTCAGAATGGTCTAAAACGGATTAGTGTGTGGTTATTTTTTTTTCTGTTGAGTGTTGTCCTCCTTCACCCCAGATCAATCGCATAAGGACGCCCAAGTCTTACTGTGGGACGTCCTAAATAGGTTGGGTACCCAAAAAAATTTTCGATTTTATTTTTAATTTTCATTTTTTTGATTCATGTGGACTTAATAGAGAGTTTTCGCCACATCAGGCGCGTCGACTTGAGATTGTGACGACTCGAGACAGATGGGGCCAGCAGACGCAGATCCCAACTTTTTTTGGTGGATTTCGAGTCGTCACAAAACAAGGTGCGGACTCTGAAAGTCACGCTAAATAGCTACCGACCTGCGAAGTCACTCGAAAATGGCCGATAGCGAACAGCTGATACAGACTCTGGGGGTCTCGAAATGAGTTTTTCAGAATGAAATTTGGAATGTTCGGCGATTCACCGTATTGAACAAATCTATTACTACCTGGATAGCTATTTACATACTTTTCTGGACCAACATTGCGATAAAAAAAAACCTACCTACTAATGATTTTGATCGTATTCACCTAGTTTAAATGGGTAGTTACTACCTTGTACCTATGTAGTGAACACCACAAACCTAGGTATTCCGGAGTTCGTACTGCATTTTTCTGGGTCTCAAATACCAACTACTCAACTACAGATTTTGCAGGAGCTACCTATCTACTGGTTCCTTGTTTGTCTAACCACACGTCCATAGCATAATGAGGAATTTCACCATGTCGGAATTTCCTATTTTTGACCCCAAAATCGGATTCAGCACCTCTAAAAACCCCCTAAGGCAAACTTTCAGCCCGAACTTTCTAATTTACGAATAAACAAAACAGTGTAGAAAATACGAATGTTTAAAAAAAACCGGGAAAATGACGTCATAATGGAATAGTTCATTTATGGCCGCTTGAAGCGCTGAGATCGAGAAATCCATTGTCCCCAGATGCAAAATTTCATGAAACAGTAAAGTTCGAAATCGAAAAACTGAAGAAAAAAATAGAAAAAGCGAGATGGGGAAAATTAGGTTTCCCCTGTTTTCGTTTGATAACTTTTCTCTTAGAAAACACGATTTCGTCGTCCCAATGGGCAACACTGGGGGGAGATGGCGATCCGAACAGCCCAATCAGCGAGCGTTCCCGCTGCACGTCTGTTTTCCCGGTTAGTTTTGAATTTAAAAATTTTGACTGTCTCCCAAAAATAAAAGGAGACTTATTTTCCGAAATCAGCCCGATTTTCATCTATCCCACACCATTAACTATTCAGGAAAAATGCAAACAGAAATCGGTGAAATTCCTCATTATCTCTAGATAACTTCATAACTGTTGTAAGAGGACTTTTTCCAACTTGACATTCAACTTACAAGTACGATGATCACAGCAAATGGAACTATCAACTGAAATCTTAAATGGTACCTACTTACGCGAACAGTAAGTACCTATTACCTAATACACGCGGAGGGTCGTCACAAAAGACATGGCGAAAACTCTCTAATAAGGAACATTTTAAAACCATCCCCATGTCCGTACGACGTATACACTGGTTGCTATACATTTGTGAAGTTGTGCGAACGGAGCATCAACGGACAATGGAGTGAGAAAAAAGTTGTTATGGTTTTGAAAACCTTCCTTCATTCTTCTTCTTTTTCTTTGAAACTCCTTCAGAATCACTTGATATTATGGAGGAAGAAAAGAGTGTGTAAACGAGTGGGTATCCAACTTACAAGGATCGAGAGAATTGAAGATGCGAAGTGGGCAGAACAGTTTTTCACATCGCACCGGGCGCTCAAAACTTCAAACGCCCCAACTGAACATTTACTTTTTCAACTATGCTGGACCCGTTTTCTCTGGTTCTATGAGTCGGAATCTAACTTTTTTTTGTTATGTTGGTAATCAGTTTCTCTTTCGATTGACAGAAACTTCCACGCCATCTGCGTGGCAACACTGCCAACAGTGGTACAATGTTCGAGGGGTAGTTGTGGGACAACAGATACCCTTTGCCGTGCCTGTCGGAAAGGAAATGAACACTTGCATCATGTAGTGCAGCAGTGTCCACGGACTCATGGGGGCTGCATCCTAAGTCATGATGTGGTTGCCAAGCAGGTGCCTTGTCATCTAGCAGCGGGGATGTTGAGTGGGAGAGATTATATCACACGCCAAGCGACCAGGGTAAGAAGCCTGACATCATTGCCGTCAAGCCTGAAAGGTCTTGCATTATCCTGGATGTCCAAGTTGTCAAAGGCAGTAGGACATGGAGCAGACCAGGCGGGTTAAGATAAGAAAGTATGACAGAGATGATTCATGGCAAGCGGTGTCTGAGCTAAAAGGAGTGGTACCCAACAACATCAGGGTGATAGCTGCAAACTTGTCATGGCGCAGAGCATGGTGCGGGAAAAGTGCCACAGAGTTGCGCGAGTTGGGCATCTCAGTAGGTGTACTCCGTGGTGTCACCAGATGCGTACTGCTCGGCTCAAATTTGAACTGGTGGTCATTTCATAGAGGCACTTACCTTCATCCCTCTCTCCCGCCCCCACGTTCCTCATCTTCCCTCATCCCTAGGACCGGCGTTGGGTGAGTCCTGGGCGTCCTCCCCCATAATATTTGATTCATTTATTTATTTTTTTAATATGGCGTGCCTCCTCCGTCAGATAGACTAGGGGAGAATATTTAAGGGGAGATAAAGAATGTCACTAGTCCCCGAGCGACTTTTGGAAAAAAGTCACTTTGATTACGTGTGCCAACCCAAAAGATCAGGCTACTGCACAGTCACAAAGAAGAAGTCAATCTCAAAAAGTCAGGGATTTTCATAGGTAATGCAAAACTGTGACAACTCAAAATTCATATTTTAAAAAATCGAAAAGATTATAATTTGTGAAAGAAGTATGCAATAAGGTTAATGGCTCCTCAGTGTATACTTCTAACTAACAGGAAAGTTGCATATTGAGAGGAACTAAGTTCTTGGAAGGAAAATCCCCACTCCTTGAAAAACTGAAAATCTTTAGAGTCGATTTCATCAAAAAGACATTTGAGTTGTCACAGTATTGCACGCAACGTGCGAATTGCTCAAACACATTGTGTTTTACGGAAAAGTAAGAAATGATTGATTATACCTCCATCGTCGTACAGCCACCACACATCGACTCGTCCCCTTTGGTACTTCTTCTCGAAGAATGTCAATCTCTCCAAAACGGCTTTTTCCAAAATTTGACCGTCAGGAAACCTGCAAAACCACACACGAATTGAATCAGTAATTGCAAAAACCACTTCAGTAAAAAAAAAGAAATTTCGTTTAAGATGGAAAGTGGCTCAGAAGCAAGTTGAACGCAAAAACCACGAGTCAGGTTGCTGGTCTGAAAAATAAGGGTCTTTTCTGAAGGTTGAGCGCAGAAACAACTTGAGTAATTGACTGAAGAGGTTTCTGCACCCAACGCTAGATCGCACAACCTTCTCCTCGCACGATGCTCAGTGTAAAACAGCCGTTTTTCTGTATTTCACGTTCTCAGTTTGCAGCCCTATATTCAATTCTTTTTTTTCGCAAGTTTTCCAAACGTTTAGTTTTCTGCCGAAGTTTGTTCTAAATACATGAGCTCATTCCGTCTTTCACTTTCAAGATCAGCCATAACACCACTAAAGATATCAGTTAACATGATGCTCGCTTTGACGAGAAAGAAATGCATTTCTTGCTCAAAGAAAAATTCATTGTAACCGTTATAATGAGGAATTTCACCATGTCAGACTTTCCTATTTTTGGCCCCAAAATCGGATTCAGCACCTCGAAAAACGCCTCTTCGTCAAACTTTCAGCCCGTACTTCCTAATTTACGAATAAACAAAACAGTGTAGAAAATATGAACGTTAAAAAAACTGGGAGGATGACGTCAACCTGAAATAGTTCATGTATGGCCGCTTGAAGCGCTGTAATCTTGAAATCTAGTCAGATTTCAACAAAGATGCAACATTTCACAAAACCAGTAAAGATCGAAATTGAAGAACTGAAGAGAAGAAATAGTACAAGCAAGATGGAGAATCTGATGCTTCCACTGTTTTTGTTTAATAACTTTCCTCATAGATAACACGATTTCGTCGTTTCATCAGGCAGGGGAGGAGACGGCGATCCGAACAGCCAATCAGCGAGCGTTTCCGCTTCACGTCGAAGAGGTCCGTTTTTCCGGTTATTTTTTGAAATCATAAATTTTGAATGTCTCCCAAAAATAACAGGAGACTAATTTACCAAAATCAACCCGATTTTCATCTATCCCACAGCATTAAATATTCAGGAAAAATGCAAACAGAATTCGGTGAAATTCCTCATTATTGTAACTAACAACATAAATCGTCCAAAAAGTTGATGAAATAGCTTGCGCCCTACGTGCTACGTGCGAAGCAATTCCAACGATCGTCGTCTCCTAAATAACCGTTAAAATTAACGAAAACACCTAATTTTGGGTACCCAAAGCAAAAGTAGTATCAAGCTTTGCACCAGATGTTCTATAAAATAATACAAAATTCACCTTGATGAATAAGATTGATCAATTTTGGTTACTGAAAAGCTGAGAAGCTTTGTATTAAATAATAACATAAAATAGGAAAAAATGGGACACGAAAACCTCCTTCACAATCAAACCAAGAATGAATCTTTTAGAGGTGTGTCGGTACAGCTGTACCGGGACTGTGGAACCGAGTATCAGGTTGGAACGGTTCCACGCAGTGACAAAAACTCGACCCTTACCGGTCCAGTTCCACGGACTGATAAGATATCTTGAAATGGCTCTGGACCGGGAAGAGAATCTTTTCCATCGGTCCAGTTCCATCCTCATCAATCAGAATGATCTGATCAATCATCTCATCAATCTGATCATTCTGATTGGTGAGGATGGAACTGGACCGGTAAGCATGGATCTTGTTCTCAGTTCTGTTCCATGTTGTACCTGGAAGCGCCCTTACTACTTCCATGGACTGAGAATGGTTCATGGAATGGCTCTTGAGCGGGAAGTTATCTTCTGGACAGGTTAGCATGGAAGTTGTCTCCAGTTTTATTAATTTATTATTGTCATGTCAAGTTCTTAAACTGCAACGTCATTATTCTTTCCTTGAATTGTTTGGTGACTCTTATTTATAATAAATTGCCTCTTTTGTAACACTTGTTCAAATTCCTTCCTTTTAGCGAATTGTCAAGGAAAATGATGCTATTGTATTGCAAGTTGAGATCATAAGCATGGAAGAAGGACGATAGGGATTTGACTGCCTGCTTCATCCATGCCATGTGAGTGGGATTTGATCGCCTGTACCGGTAATTTGGAACGGTTACATCTTTGTCACCGTAACCGTTGGAACCGTTCCAGGGAAATACCTGGACCGACACACCCCTAGAATCTTTATTCCGAAAACAAAATCACATCAGTTCTCCAATCAACCACGTCATACAATCTCACACCGGCCTATAATCACTATTCGAGTGTCATCATTCGCGAACATCCTCCACGCCAAAAAAAAATTTTAAACGAAATTGTATTCACACAATATTTTCTTTCTGCTTTGCTCGTCTACCCGTCTTCTTTTGCGTTTTCTTCTTTCGTTTTTAATTTTTATCACTCGTTCCATCTTTGCTCAGACTGTCATCCTCGTCAAGTTGCCGCCTCTTCTCTTCACACTGACACTTCTGGCGTCATTCATTCCCGTGTCATCATCATGTAGCTATCATGTGTCATCATCATCATTCAGCTACGTGTTCATCATGTAGCTTCTTCTTCCACTCCGTTTCGCATTCACATATTTGTGTTTTTCAACTAAATCGTCCTCTCCAGCTATCAAATTTCCTTTATCTTCACCAATTTTAAGGTGGATTGGATCCCTATTGATGTCTTTCCTGTCCTTCAACTCAATGCCTTCATCTTCATCATCCTTACTCCATTTTCCTTCCATTTCTTCCATATTATTTTTCTCTCCAAACAAGACCTGAAGATCGTATCTTTCTTTGCTATCTTCATCGATTTTCTTCTCCTCACACGCTACGCCCAATACAACTTCCTTTTCTTCTTTCTTGTCACATAAAATGCCAGATATAGCTCCTTCTTTAGCAGCTCTTTTAATATCGTCGGTTTTGACGTCCGCCTTCTCTTTGGTTGCCTTCTCCGAGACCTCTTTGCTGTTGACCTTTTCCTCTTCATCTTTTGCCTCAACTTCAGCACCTTCTTTCTTCATGTCTCTCTTTTCTTCTCCTTCTAAATTTTCTTGCTCTGCTGATTTGATCTCACCTTTTGATTCTTCTTCGACTTGTTCTTCATTCTTCATTTCTGCGTCGTTCCAGTGTGACAGCTGTAGGCTTGCTTGTGGCTCAGCTGGTGCTCCCTGAGGAATGTTCCCATGGATAACCCACCCTAGCCATGTCAGCGAAACGACAGGACCATTCCAGGGACCTGAAAACGCCTTGCGAGTTTGGAGAAGGGGCCAGTTGTCCTGTCCCAACAGCACTCTTGGAACTGCGTCTTGAAGGCTGTTGACCACGGCTTTTTCCACAAAGGGCCAGCGCTTTGCAATTTCCGAAACATCTAGGGAATAATGAGGGAGTCCCATATTACTTACCGTCTTAGCTCTGTAAATTTCGAACCGTTTAGCTTCAGGATTCATACTTGAAATGGAGAATGCAACTTCTTCAGAATTTTCCTCCGTCCGACTCATTTGACCTGTCCATGATACTTTCAACGGGTTCCTCTTTCCTCTTATCCCCAATTGTCTAGCTAAATCACTGTCAATCATTGATATAGTTGAGCCGTCATCCAGAAGGGCGTAAGTGTCTACAACACCTGCTGGACCATACACCTTGACAGGAAGAACTTGTAGCATAACAAATTTCTTTCCGTCACTTTTGGGTTCTGCGTCGCCTCCCATCTCATGAGCATTACACTCCGCCTCAAATTGTGTCTTCTGTGTCGCATGATACTGTTGCTGACTATGTAAGACGGTGGACTTACCTGGATCATTATGATTTGTATGCAGGGAGGTATGGTGCGCACCCTGACACTTGGAGCAGCTTGCAGCTCTGCATCGGAGCGCTGAATTACTTCCGGATTTTTTAACAAACACGATATTTCACAACCCAAGCCCACCTCTCTTCAACGGGAGTGAGAGCCCATTTTCTGCAGGATTCCAACGGGTGGTCGTCGAATTGACAGAACCTGCACACTCGGGGTTGTGAAGTACTACTACCCGGACCCAATCCACCTGCATCCATCCTGGCGGTGGGTATGGCTACCTTTACAGGGCAATTTCGCGCCTCAGCTTGGTAGGGTAATGCTTCTTGAACAGCTATCAAACTATATGCATCGGCTTTTCGCTCTAACCAAGCTGAGAATTCATTTATTCGAGGAGGTAGTAGGTTCATTGCAGCGAGATGTTCACCCCATTGAACTCGGAGTGCACACGGTAACTTATGACTAGGCTGTTCAACATGGATGGTTCCATTAAGTACTCAAAACACTCTAAAATTTCTACTGTCACTACATAGTTTTGAACTTCTGACGAAAAATCAATCAGTGCGCGAAAATCGTGCTCCTGAATGGGCGGAACCGCAGTTACCATCCGTAAGTTCAGCAAAATATTATGTAGATCGACCCAACAAAACGGACTAGATACGTAAATTGATCGAGATTGGGGTCAACTGGAAACGTAACACCTTCGCCGAGCTTTCGGTAAATTAACATAAACCTTCTTCAGGGCCTATAAATCAAAACAATATTCACCAGTAACAAGCTTGGCAAAGAAGGTGTTATGTGTCCAGTTGACTCCAATCCCGATCAATTGACGTACCTAATCCGAAAGTTCCTCACATAAATAATAAATTATTCCACATTAGTAGGTTCAAATTTCTTACTTGTGGAGAATTTTGTTAGTTTCGTTTTTCTTTTTGGCGGACAGAACGTCTTTTGGTTCGTCGGAAGCATGCATTTTTATAATCGTAGGGCGATCATCCGCAATTTCTTCCTTCGATCCTGAAAAATCAGAAAAACGGGTGAGATGATTTTCACAGGGGACCATCCACACGCCAACCTGCCCAATACCTGAATATTTCATCGAAATTGGACAATAACTTCGTACAGTTTTGCCCGTTCAAAGATTTCATGACAGACACGGACCCAAAATTATTCAGGAAGGCCTACAACGTAAAACGCGAGAGGAAATTTTAATTTTAGAGAACTTTTTTTTTCAACCTTGAAAAGTGAAAGCTATGTTCGGCTACCTTGGTAAACTCGGAAGCAAAAAAGTTGAATTCAAAATGAAAAACGTTTAGGTAAAAGATGAAATCTGCCACAGCAACACTGGCTAAGTGACATTTTGGCGATTTTCAGGTTTTGGCGGTTTCTTAAGTAATTTTTCGTGCTGGATCGATTGGTGAAGTCGGTTTTTTGCTATTGGCAACACTGACCCCGCTATCACGAAAAAGGCAACACTGACTAAGTGATTTTAGTTCGGAAACAGTGGCTATCTACATGTTTTTACCTGTGTACCACACATTCTTCCAGTGTCCTAGATGGGAGAGAATGCGGAGTAGCCTGATTGACGAAGTCGGTGAACTTCAGCCAGAGACCATCGTTAATAAGATGATGGAGACAAAGGAGAACTGGGATGCCATCAATACCTACGTCATCGCAGTTCTCAAAGAGAAGGAAAGAAATAGGGATTGGGAAGGCTTAACATCATAAACGCCCCATCCCCTATCGAAGCCAAGGAGGAGCCTAAAGACATTAGGCCTCACGAAGAGGAAGCCCAGCAACAGCCGGGCTGAAAAAGGGGCTGTCTCGAAGTAATGCATCAACTGTAGTCCCGGGGCAGTCCAGACGAACAGAGGAGGTTTTAGTGGGTAACCAGTTGCTTATAGCGGCCGGACCCCCACATAAAGGGCGGTGAGACAAACATCCCTCTCCCGCTGTCAACCAATAAACGGTTTCCTCCTCTATAAAAAAAAAAAAAAAAAAAAAAAAAAAAAAAAAAAAAAAAACCTTACAACCTTACAATCTCCTACCTCGAGAGTATAAGCCATCAGAGCCTGAAACTCTTTTCCAATGGCAACCCCAAATCTCCTACCTCGTGTGACCACGCCATTGGTTTTCATGATGATTAAATGGTATAATTTCTACTTTTTCACTCATTTCGGGAAGAATGAAGTTCAATTATAAATATTTGAGCATTGATTTCATTGAATTCGGTTGAAACATTTGGTTTGAGGTGATAAAAGTTTTTAGTGCAGATAGCTTATGTTGTTGTGCACTCTTGATGTAGTTAGCCTCTGTTATTTATACCTAACCAGTTTTTTCGCTCTCCTGAAAAGTTGGCAAAAATCAGATAGCCAGTGTTGCTGTGGCAGCGACGAAATATTATAATATCAACGTATGAAATCTCCCAAAGAACTAGATTTAAAAGCTGGGCATGATAAGAGATTAGCGCTCATCACATCTAGCAGGTTTGGTTCCTGTAGGAGATGCACTCTGAATCTCTTCTCAATGTAAACCGAAGAAACTGATCATCTCATGTAAGATTTTCATGTTTCTTTCCCTTGCGCGTCCCGTCATAATCATACATTGTAATTAGGCGTTGAGTAATTAGATTCCTGTAGATTTTACTCTACTAGATTCAAGTACCAGTTTTTTGTGATTGTTTATGCCCGAGTTCAGGGTTTCGCTTCCATCTTGATTGTTTTGTCGATAGATAAGTAGAGTTATATTCTGAAGTGCCGTACCACACCGATTTCGGGCCTAAAACGATCAGGTTTATGGCCATTTTGCCTCGATTTGTGAGTTTTGTGTTTGTGAGAAAAAAAGTGCATTGGAAACAAGCAGATACCGTCAGCTTCGAGTGCTTTACGTAGGAATCCTACCAAGATAGAAATTGGTAGGTAACTTCTATTGCGAAATAGATAGAAATTAATATTTTGAGGAGGCGACTTTCTGCATTCTGCCAAGTGGGTGTGGCACATAGCTTCCTGGTATCCATAACCCGTATAGATATTCCAATGCGTTGTAGGTAATCTCTAAACATCAATAGATACCTAGATAGATATTTTTATTGGCTTCATTTTGTACAATTTTTACAAGAAGAAAAATGCATAAAGGGATGCGATTTGCTCAGATTTCCTACCCGACGTTAGACTTGGCCCGTGTTGTAGGGTGGGATCTTTGCAAAATTGCTCCCTCTGGGTGAATAAATTGATAAATAAATATATTATGATACGTAAATTGATAAATACATACCTATATTGTAACACATATATCGATACCTTAAAGCACAAAGCCGCTATGTCCAAAAACGGAGTTTTGAGAAAAACGCAAAAGACGTTTTCACCAGTGCACAATTCCTAAAATAATCGCTTATTCCACGAAAGTCATTAATTTCTTATAAGCTATACTCTTCAAGAAGATCTTCCAAAAATAGTTTTATTGAATTTGAGATTTTCTGAAATAAAAAAAATAAAAAATGAGGGAGATGGATGGACATAGCTCTTTTGGCCAAGTAAGATTAGGGACATGGATCCTCTAGCCAAGTTCGATTGTGGACATGACCCCTTTGGGTAAGAGATTTCATCACGCTCTCGATAATAATTTGGCTTCACCACCGGTTTTTTGGTGACAAACTGGCACCAGAGGGTGGTGACGCCAGGCGGTTTCGTGTGTTGGTAGGTGTAGTTGATCATGAATTTTGGAAAGTTATTCATGCATAATACATGGATTACTAAATCAATAATTATATTTTTCAACTCTTTTATTCTCCTAGAAATCTCAAATAATTACAAAATATTAATATTACCTATATCAATTAGGAGCACAAAAATTGAAGGAACTTCTGGTTTCAAAGGATCACCAAAATCGTCTTCTTCAACTACCTATCTGATCTTAAGTTGCCTATTGTTTAATAAAATATCACGGAAATTCAACGTACCAAAAAAAGCTATTTAAAAATGAACTATCATCAAATTTTGGATTATTATTAGTATTAACCATCTACATAGAATACTACCTACTTGCAATAAAATCTGTGTCCTGTTTGGTTGCGAAGAATGCAATTGTGCAAAAAATGCACAACTGAGTGCTACACAAAACTCATTTCAATGAAAAGATCAATGGGGTAGTTGCATGGGTCGGAATTTCGTGTTTTTGACTTCAGATTCGAATTTAGCGCACTTAAAAACGTATATGGACCAGTTTTCAGTTCGAAATTCCATTTAGTTTAGCCGTATTTCAATAAAGAAGTACCGACCTTTTTGGTGTTGGCGGGCCACACCTCTTACGTCATCCCTAAACGAGAATCTCACCATAGAGTGCGTTGAGATCTCTGCAATCGAGGACAATTCGAGTCAGAAACATTGAAATGTACTTGCAAAATGATGGTGATGATTAAAAAAACGTTGAAATATATTTTTTAGGTTTTTTATGTTTGAATTAATCGTTTAAATTGAAAATTTTGTAGCATAATTTTGGCTGTTTTGCCGATGCCCGGGGGGCACATCGGCGCGGGGTACTTCGATTAACCCCGTTGCTTTTATGGTCATAGTTATCACGTTATCAGTTTATCGGGTGGCCCTTTCTCGTAGTGCGGTCCGAGTTGTTACCATATTATAGTTTACACCAGTATTTACCATAATTTATTAGTTGATTGGTTTGGAAAAGATAATGTTCATTGTAAAGTTTCAAGAAGCTTTTAATAAACGCTTGCATACGAGTCTGCAACACATGTCTACCTACCCAATCTGCTTTCGAATGTTGTTGATAGTTATTTTAACTCAGGGGTAGGTATATCTCATTTTCTTCCGTCAGTACAACGGTTTTGGCAGTATATTATTTATGCGTAGGGGCTTTCCAACGAATGGTGAACGATTTTTCTACGAACGCGAATGATGAAGATAAAGTTCGATAGGAACAACTTGGCTGTAAGTAGAAATCATCAGAAAAGCAACCGTAACTTTTTTTTTCGTTTATGTGCTAAAGTATTGACATAAAATGTCTATATGCCAAAAAGGAGAGCCATCGACTAGAGTTTCGAGGTAGCTTCCCTGGAAAATATTCCGTACATAAATATTGGCATGTTGTACGATTTTTACGTCAATAACAAGTTCGTCAGGGCCGAAATAAAAGGAGCCAATAATGTGAGGTAAGTTGACACTTTTATAGTAAAAGGTCAGTTGTAATTGTGATTTCTTGTGTGTAGTACTTCTTCATCCAAATGGTTGCTCATTTATTGGAAGTTTCATTGTAGTGTCATTATCCTGTACAACGTGGTACCAATGAGTGTTTGTAAATTGTTAAATAAAACGATGTTGGTTATGTCCAACTTAGAAGAATCAAGCAAATTTTCGAGGTTGTGGCTCGAGTTACTCGAGTCGAGTAACACCAGAACACCGCATTTCTTCACAACCATATGAGGTTTAAGTTACAGTGGAGGGAATGCCAGTGGGAAACAAAATCTTTGATGCAACATGTTTCGATTGCACAGCTAGCAAAATTCAGTATGAAAGCATTTAAAGTGTGAGTGATTCTCCAATTTTATTGCCACAAACGAACGTAAACAAACCCAACAGAGGGTTGCTATCAAAGGACCCCCCGGGCAAAGGATCCCTCCGGCACGGTACCCCCAGGTCGATAACCTTGCATCAGGGTAACAGTGGTGTAGGGGTCTCTTGGCCCCCTTCACACCCGTGACGTAGCCCCCACCCCGCAGCGTCCAAGCCGTGTGTAGGTTTTCCCGCCTGAATCCAAAATCCCGTTTTTCGAAAAAATCTCTAAATTTTTTGGAAGCGTTTCCGGGAGTTTTATTTGCAGATTCGTACTTCAATAGAGATTCTCTACACAGAAAAAATACAAAAAAATATCATGCAACTACCCCATTCTCGCATTTAATAAGCTGAAATCTAAACGAAAATTAGGCATATTTCCTATAATGAACAATCTTTTGGGATTCAGTTTTGGTTTTCTGATTTATTTCAATCCCAACCCTTGATTTCTTAAAGGGAGAGAACGGTGTTTTTTCTCTGAATAACAGTATCCACCTTCCATATACCTAGTGCTCAGGAGAGCTATGTCCGGACAAACCTCGAGTGTCCACAACACGATTGAATTTTATGGCTGTCTTATTGGGACATGGAACCATTGTGCATTCCTCTTCTGGACAAAGCACATAATGGGATTAACGATTTTTCGAGAGAGGACATAGAACCCTGTCAATTTTTCCGTTTTTAAGCAATTTTCAAAGTTTTTAGAGCTACAATCATGTATCCTTATGAAAGAGTATGGTCCTATGATGTGACTGACCCATTTATCTGAAAAGTCACATTTTTGGACATAACGCCTTTGTCCTTTAAGGTATCGATATGATTTAAAAAAATTTAAAACCATTACTTGAATTGAAATGATTGGACTGAAGAATCTGAAGAATTAATAATCGCATATCCTATACATAGATGCTGTTTATTAGCCTCCCCTAATTTCAATTTCTAAGTACCTCGCACTACCTTTGCAGTTGACCATTTACATCCCAATCAGCATAATTGCTGAGAATATCATCGAATTCGGATCGAAAATGTACAAATTATGGCTATTATTAGGAAATCACGTTTGCTCATGGCTACTATCAGTCCAGGGGTGATGTTTTTCATAGGGGACTATCCACACGCCAAAAATTTCAAGAAAATTTCATCTCAATCGGACAATAAGGATTTCATGACAGACACGGAACCAAAATTGTTCAGGAAGGCCTGAAACGTAAAACGCACGTGGAAGTTTCGATTTTGGAGAATATTTTTTTTCAACCCTGAAAAGTGAAAACATAACTTCCGCTACCTTAGCCCTAAACTCGGCAAGGAAAATGAAATTTCATTGAGTTAATCCAAATATTTTTTTTCTTGTGCTAAATTTACTCAGATTGATGGGAAAAATAACTAAAAAAATCACTAAGGCCCTGGTCATTATCTATGGTCATTTTTATGGACGAGCCTAAAAAGGATCATTACCGAGTTACTTGTACGTGACATCTGATCTCAAAAATCAACAGAATTATGTTGTAAAAAAAAATTGGGCCTGCACAGCGTCTACTATCAGTCCCGGGGGTTATGACTTTCATAGGGGACCATCTACAACCCAAATAATATAATCCCTGAAAATGTTATCTAAATCGGATGAGAATTGTGGAAGTTATGGCTGTGGCAAGGATTTCACGTTTGCGCTTGCGCAGCGGCCACTATCAGTCATTTGGTGATGATTTTCATAGGGGACCATCTACACGCCAACTCGCAAAATCCCTGAAAATTTCATCGAAATCGGATGAGAAATGTAGAAGTTATGGTGGCAAGGATTCGATGACCTAAATTCGGAACCTAAATTTTCAGAAAAGTCTGAAACGTAAAACGCGAGTGAAAATTTTGATTATGGAGAAATTTCTTTCTTCAGCCTTGAAAAGTGAAAACAAAACTTCCGCTACCTTGGTAGATTCGGAAGCAAAACGAGGAAAGTAATCCAAAAACATTGTGTAACTGAATTGCATTTTTCAATATACCCCTTGCTCTTGGTCTCAAATACGAATACATTCCATAGCCATAACAAAGGTACATTATACAAATCACCGGCGATAAAATCTAAATCACAAACTCGTAAGTACAAGAAATAGGTAGGTACGTTGGCCCTGAAAGACCTCAAACACTAGAAAAAATGCTAATCAGCCTCATCTTCGGGAGCCTCCAAAGATATTGGACAGAGGAATCTTAAATTCTTCACATTCTACAGCTAAATTCTTGTGGAAAAACAATAGATTATGGATATGACCTATTGTGGGTGTAATTTGAATATTGAATTTTTCCTAAAAAAAAAACTCCGATCCTACATAATAATATTGCAGAGAACCTTGCTTCATAGCTACCGACATGTAGCTATGATTTTGTATACTGGTATCCGCGTTGCATTTTATGTGGCGAAAAAAATGTGTCGCGAAAAATTCCTTGACCCCCAGCCAAAAGATATATTTATGTCAATAATAAGAAACAAGATTCTTTCATTATCATGATTTAAAAAAATTAGGTAGGTACCTAACTACCCAAAACAAAATGTTGATAAACAAGAGAACTAAAAAAAATCATGAAAATCTGCTGGCGATTTGAAATTTCTATATTTCCTGGAAAAAATGGATAAACTAATAATTACACAACGATCATTGATGATCAACATCCGAATTGCATACGTTGAAACATATTAGAGCTCGACAGTGAACTCGGCAATGAGACTAAAAAGGCTCAACCACTTTTTTTTATTTGCTAGGCTTCCTGGACACAATTCACAGAAACGAAGTGCTTCTACAACACCTGCTACACTTTACTTCACACAGAAAAAAATATTTGAGCCGAAAGTAACAACAAGAGTAGTACTTGAAAACTTAAGTGTAAAACGCCGAATTCGAGAGACCACCAAGCATGAGACTTTGCTTCACAAAAACGCTCGTAACAATAATATAACCTGATTTTGAGTAACCACAACGAAGGTTTTCGGCAGGTGCAGTTTTACCACATGCCAGGAAAGTAAAGAAAATTCCCTATTACTCTCTGCGATTTTTTAACAGTGCGGGGAAAATTGATGAGCCTATACCTATAGGCTCAATGCCGAGTTTAGGGTTAGTAGACTCGGAAATAAAAACTTGTTTATGGGTAGAACTAGAACTAGAACTTGTTTATGGGTATCTCTGGTGAATCAACACTAAATACACGATGAACGACGTACCAGCGATGGTGAGCGACGTGGTGGCCAAAACAACCGGTTCTAATTGGTCCACTTTGACCGTGGAGAGGTCAGGATAGGAGTTGCCCAAGTCGTAGATCGCCACTTGCTGAGCCAGTTGTTGGTCCAGATCCGATTTCTTGTCTTTTTCCGGGGTCGAGCAGTCGAGGCCTCCTGGCATCCGAAGGATGGCCACTGCTAGACGGTTCGCGAATGCCTCGCTGAGGAAGAAATCGTGTTTTCAAAATCAATGCGAAGACAGATTGATAAATATTTCGAAAGCCATGGAAATCGATGTACAAGTATCGTATTGGAAAAATATCCTTATACAGTACACCTCTAATTTTGTCGAGTTTTTGACCCCTGAAAGCAGTTTTGGTTTGGGGGACAAAACAGCTATACAGGGTGTCCCATGTTAAGGACCGAAAAACTTCGGGAGTCGATTCTACAACTAATTTTAGTAAGAAAGTGTCTCCTAGAAATTTTTCGTTAGACGCTTAATTTCCGAGTTATTTTAATTTTAAGATTTTTTTCGTGTTTTCGACCTTAAGCCATAAAAATGACCATAACTCGCTTAATTTACAAGCAATTCAAAATCTAATTACACCGTTGGATAGGGCGTTAAATTCTCCATCTTTCTAGTGGTTATACAAAAATTTTTGTAAGGTCGTGAGGGGTGAAAAATCAACTCTTAAAGTCATTTTTGTAAAATTGTCAAAATTTCCTACATTTTCTTTTGATTGTTAAGATTTTACTTCCACATGATTTTTCACGTACCTCTACATCAAAAACTGCACAAAGATGTCAGGTTTTTAATGGTATAATTTGTTTTAATTTTACTCCTCTAATTAGGGGTGAAAAATACGTTTGAATGCTAAAAAACGTGGTTGCCCTCATGGAAATCAAGGTTTCTGGTTCGTTGGGCCTCGAGCAGGTTCGACGAATTAGGGGTGGAATTCTACGTCATTTTCAACGCTATTAGACTGATTCCATCACCGTTGGTATGTGAAAGCTCAGTATTGAATTTTGGTAGTTCCGATTCTTGTTTTTTAAATTTACTAGGTAATCATACACGAATTGAATGTTCAATTCTCGCAACTTTCTCGATTGTATGAAAAAGGAGATATCTCATAAAAAATAGCGTGTAGATGTGGAATAAAAAATAAAGATAAATAATGATATTTTAGGGAAAGTAAAAATGATATTTATGAACAAAAATAATCTTCATCTTCATCGAAGTACGTTATTGACTAAGTAATCATAAATGAGCTGACAAACGAAGTCAAAGACGGAGTAGAGGATAATTTATTAGCTCATTTATGATCCAATGGTGATGGAATCAGTCTAATAGCGTTGAAAATGACGTGGAATTCCACCCCTAATTCGTCGAACCTGCCCGAGGCCCAACGAACCAGAAACCTTGATTTCCATGAGCGCAACCACGTTTTTTAGCATTCAAACGTATTTTTCACCCCTAATGAGCGGAGTAAAATTAAAACAAATTATACCATTAGAAAGCTGACATCTTTGCGCAGTTATTGACGTAGAGGTACGTGAAAAATCATTTGGAAGTAAAACCTTAACAATCAAAAGAAAAAGTAGCAAATTTTGACAATTTTACAAAAATGACTTTAAGAGTTGATTTTTCACCCCTCACGACCTTACAAAATTTTTTGTATAACCACTAGAAAGGTGGAGAATTTAACGCCCTATCCAACGGTGTAATTAGATTTTGAATTGCTTGTAAATTAAGCGAGTTATAGTCATTTTTAGGACGTCCCACAGTAAGACTTGGGCGTCCTTATGCGATCGATCTGGGGTGAAGTTGGACAACACTCAACAGAAAAAAAAAATAACCACACAGTAATCCGTTTTAGACCATTCTGAATCCAAATCCGCGAAAAAAAACCATAGGTGTATGTCTGTGTGTGTGTGTGTATGTGTGTGTGTGTGTGTGTGTGTGTGTGTGTAACAAAATCTTGTGTACTCTGCCCAGGCCTTAGTTCTCAATCGATTTTCCTGGTTCTTTTTTTGTTCGACGCGGAAAACTATCTAGTTGTGCACTACGTCGCCGGAATTTCGAATTTTGCCTTTTAAGAGGGGGAAAGGGGGGGTTAATGCTCAAAAAACGTGCGTTTTTGGGCATAATCTTGTGTACTCTGCACAGCCCTTAGTTTCCAACCGATTTTTGTGGTTCCTTTTTTCATCGACGCTTTTTTCATCTAGTTGTGCACTACGGCGCCGGAATTCTGAATTTTGCTTTTTAAGGGGGGGAAAGGGGGGGTAAATTCTTAAAAAACGTGCGTTTGCGGGCGTAATCTTGTAAACTCTGCCCAGGCCTCAATTTCCAACCGATTTGCGTGTTTCTTTTTTTTGTTTGACTCAAATAACTTCCGAGTTGTACATGATTTCACCAGAGTACCAAAATTCGCAAGGGGAGGGGGCGAATGGGGGGGATAATATTCACAAAATATCCGATTTTTCAATATTTCGGTTCCTTTACTGCTTACTAACTGTCCCCAAGCTTTGAAATTAAGGAAAAATTCTCATTATACCTCCGGATTTTCATGAATTATTCTCTGTACGACCATGGTACTAATAGTGGTGCCACCATGGTGCCAGGACACCATAAACCGCATATTTCGTGTTTTTTTTTTTTTTTTTTTTTTGTGTGTTTCACCTTGAATACGGATGTGAACCTCGACGGACCGCCTACTAAAACTAATAGATGGAAGTTCAATGTTATGACGTATTTCCGCTTTGGTGCCAGACCGGCACCATTGGTGGTGGAGGAGGTGGGGGGGTGGGGGTGAACTCGAATTCCCATGTTGGGTGTCGTAGATCATGGATTTTAAAATGCTCTTCAGATTCGAGGCTCCCATGCCGCTAGAAATGTTTTGGCAGTTAATGGTGAGGGGGGGGGGGGTCACTATTTCTTGCCTAAAGTAATAAACCAAATTACATCGAGTGAAACAGTTTTATCGCTTACCAACTGGTTAAACTGATCTAATGCTTATCCAATGGGACGTCCCCTGGAATGCATGCATTGCTAAACAATATGTTTATGGCTTAAGGTCGAAAACACGAAAAAAATCTTAAAATTAAAATAACTCGGAAATTAAGCGTCTAACGAAAAATTGCTAAGAGACACTTTCTAACTAAAATTAGTTGTAGAATCGACTCCCGAAGTTTTTCGGTCCTTAACATGGGACACCCTGTATACTAGTATACCATCTTTTCACAATAATATTGTACAAACACCACAATGTTATTTCTAAAATGAGATGCTTTTTGAAGTCTTAAAGGGGTTCCTAATATGGTACATGGCCTCATCCAGCTCCGTTTCTACTTCAACAGTATAGAAATGACGTATAATGTGCCTAAAATGTGTTATCAGAAACCTTTTTCAAGAAATAACAGAGTAACGGGAGGAGGATGAACTATTTTACAGAATGTCGGCCGAAATAAGGCATCATTAGCTCACCAAACAAGAGCAAAAATGCTCCAAATTATATGAATTTAACATTTTATAGGATGTGAGAGGTCTCAGTTTTCCAAATCGATATGATTTATCCATTTCATTGCTAAAAATCTAAAAAAATCTAGGTAAAATGTAAAAATCTATTTATGTAGTTGGTACAATGTTTGGTTATTCCTCCACCTCAGAGGTTCCACCGTGATATGAAAACCATGGAAGAACGGTTCAAAGGGTATTGGGACGTTCACATGAAGGCGGACTATTGCTGGACCTTAAAAAGAGATTTAGGTACCTCAGGCGGCGAAGTTTTCTCTACATAGATGCCGGCGATGAAACCTCTGAGATGGAGGAATAACCAAACATTGTACCAACTATTGATTCATCTGAGCCTTCATGAAACAGATTTACACCGTTAACTTTTCTGCAGTTTATTGTGTTTCGTTTGTAAAACTGAATTAAAATCACTTAACAAAACAAGAGTTTCCCAATTATGATTTACTCCCCCTTTGAGTACCTATTTTCGATCTTACTCTTAATAGGTGACAAGTATAAAAATGTAGAAGAAAGGAAAATCCATTTGAGGAAAACAGATTTAGGAACGCACATACTTATCTCGAAAAATTAATAAACGGTTATTTGAATTTTCATCTCAGTGCCATGAAAAAGCTCATTCCTTCGATATTAATGGGTTTAGGAGGCTGCGATTGGTCTCATTCTCCTCTGGGGTGTCCTCCCTACAAAGTAAAAACCCGAGAACATCTTTTTTAGCCTTAATTTTTTTTCAAGCGGCAAAATGTAAGGGAAAACCCGAAGAAAAAAGTTGAGAACCGGTGTTTTGGTTTATTTTCAATAATAAGCCTTTGGAATCGAGCAAGAAAAAAAAAAATTTTTAACCCCCCCTCAAAATTTGATGTTTTACGTTTCAAGGTACGTAAAATACGAAAATCGAATGAAAAAAAAGTAATGAATTGTTGAAGTGAAAATGCGGAATAATGCATTTGTGCCTTAAGTGATATAATCTAAATTATTGTAATCCTAACTAATGTTTCATAATAATATTTTATGGCTAACGCTTATTGCCTTCTCTAATCCATTTTGTTGCACGATTTAAAATATTGTAATCCTTACATCTAGCTTGTCTTGCCTTGTTTAATCCATTACCAAAATAATTCAATTTTTCGAATTTGTAAAAAATAACGAAAAAACGCTTGCATACGAGTCTGCAACGCATTGGGACATTTTCATGTCTTTACCTATTGCTTTTTACCTCACTATAGGATTTTATAACCCACCCTCCGTTGTTGTCAGAATGTGAAACGAATCATTAACATAATAATATCTAAGTCGAATACTATTATAGGTGGCACTGTCTTCTTACTACGAAAGAGTGTAGATATATTATGTTACAAATTGACACAATTTCGTGATGTTTTTTGTTGCTATGTGCCAGGGTAAACTGCAGAGGCTACATACCAAATCTCAACTACCAACAGTTAATAGGAGAGGTAGGTACCATGTAAAGAGGTAGGTAGGTACTACGAAAGAGTGTAGATATATTATGTTACAAATTGACACAATTATTAATATTAAGAGGTAGGTACCTAATTTCAATAAAATAGACGATTCCGGATTAATTATCTTCTACACTCACGATCATTAGTTTGTAAACAAAATATGAGAACAGTTATGCACATAGCTCCGCTATTCGTATAGTCAATTTGTTATGGAGAACATGAAAATGTTCGTTAAATCGAGAGCTTTCCAACGAGTGGTGAACGATTTTTGTGGGTTAAAAAGTGTAGAAAAGGAACAAACCTAACAACGGGGTCGTTGTAAGCGGAAATCATTATAAAGGCACTGTAACACAATTTCGTTACGCAATTTCGTGACAGTTTTTTGTGCTATGTGCCAGGGCAAAGACATGAAAATGTCAAAATCTATTTATGGACCGGAATCTGTTTCGACTCATGGCCCAGAACGCTCACTCACCCAGGATCGAATTTGAGCCACCATAATCACGCTTTTGGCCGAAAGGCCTCTTTAAAAAAAAAATTCCCCAAATCTCATTGAGCTCCCTAATGTCGAAGAAAATTGTTTTTGAAACGTTTAGGAACTTCTTGAACGAGAAAAAATTCTTCTAAAATGATTTTCCACTATTTTAATATTTAAAAAAATCATTATGACGATGCAAAAATACATCAGTGGCCGGAAATGGGTTACTGCAAAAAATTATTCGATACGAAGTTGTAGGAGAAGAATGAACTTAGAAAAGTAATGGAAACACTCAAAATGTCTAAAAACTGTCACCTGGTGCATCTCTACTGGAATGCGGTGGTGTTTTAGAGAATAAATTCAATGTGACCATATAAGGCGCTTCGCCATATTGAGGCTCTTTCCAGTACAGGTCTTCTTCACTGCCTTCAACTACCTCAGTAGACTGGAGAACAGAACAAGTTTTGTAGCTTAAGGGGACACGGAACCCACCCCCCTCCCGCCTGTAATAGAGGTGTTTTCTGGTACATTTTTCTCAGTCCCTGTTCAACCGAATCTTCTAATTTTTTTTTTTTTTTTTTTGGTTTGTAGGATATATTCTCATCTTGTCTGGGCCGGATCCTTTTTAGATTATCTTAATTACTTTTTATTTGAGATTCTGTTTTATAAAATAGAATTATTTTCTACCTTCGTTACTCTTTTTGGAATAGTTGGAATTGGAAAATTGGTTAAAGGATCCGGTACAGCCTTCGTTTAGGTGTCTTCTTTCATTAAAAAAAAGAAATAGAGGATAGGATTAGTAGTTCCTGAGAAAAAGGAACATTTATCATGAAACATATTGTTTAGTAATGCATGCATTCCAGGGGACGTCCCATTGGATAAGCATTAGATCAGTTAACCTGTTGGTAAGCGATAAAACTGTTTCACTCGATGTAATTTGGTTTATTACTTTAGGCAAGAAATAGTGCACCCCCCTCCCCTCACCATTATCTACCAAAACCTTTCTAGCGGCATGGGAGCCTCGAATCTGAAGAGCATTTTAAAATCCATGATCTACGATACCCAACATGCGAATTCGAGTTCACCCCCCCCCCCCACCTCCCCAACGCCAACAATGGTGCCAGTCTGGCACCAAAGCGGAAATACGTCGTAACATTGAACTTTCATCTATTACTTTTAGTAGGCGGTCCGTCGAGGTTCACATCCGTATTCAAGGTGAAACACAAAAAAAAAAAAAAAAAAAACACGAAATATGCGGTTTATGGTGTCCTGGCACCACGGTGGCACCACTATTAGTTCCATGGTGGTACAGAGAATAATTCATGAAAATCCGGAGGTATAATGAGAATTTTTCCTCAATTTCAAAGGTTGGGTACAATTAGTAAGCAGTAAAGGAACCGAATTATTGAAAAGTCGGATATTTTTTTAATATTATCCCCCACTTGCCCCCTCCCCTTGCGAATTTTGGTACTCGGGTGAAATTATGTACAACTCGGAAGTTATTTGAGTCAAACAAAAAAAGAAACACACAAATCGGTTGGAAATTGAGGCCTGGGCAGAGTTTACAAGATTACGCCCGCAAACGCACGTTTTTTAAGCATTAACCCCCCCTTTCTCCCCCTTAAAAAGCAAAATCCGAAATTCCGGCGACGTAGTGCACAACTAGATAGTTTTCCGCGTCGATGAAAAAAAGAACGACAAAAATCGGTTGAGAACTAAGGCCTGGGCAGACGACACAAGATTATGCCCAAAAACGCACGTTTTTTGAGCATTAACCCCCCCTTTCCCCCCTTAAAAGGCAAAATTCGAAATTCCGGCGACGTAGTGCACAACTAGATAGTTTTCCGCGTCGAACAAAAAAAGAACCAGGAAAATCGGTTGAGAACTAAGGCCTGGGCAGACGACACAAGATTTTGTCACACACACACACACACACACACACACACACACACACAGACATACACCTATGGTTTTTTTCGCGGATTTGGATTCAGAATGGTCTAAAACGGATTACTGTGTGGTTATTTTTTTTTCTGTTGAGTGTTGTCCTCCTTCACCCCAGATCGATCGCATAAGGACGCCCAAGTCTTACTGTGGGACGTCCTAAAAAGTGAACTATTCAGGGGAGCAATTTGAAGTTGAGCGGGAACAAACGAGGGCGCTTGCAGATGAAACTAGCGATTCTCACCTCACGTTTCTCGAATTTTGATTGGTTCCTTGATTTTGAATTGTCTTTGCTTATTGGTTGTTCAACCAAAGACAATTCAATATTTGCCTTCCGATTTATAGTATCGATTTTTCAGTATTGCATAGAAATAGTGTAACAGGTTGGTAGGTTAGTTTCGTTAGTTTCGGGGCTGCACTAGGTACGCAAAAATTAATTTCCTCGTCATTTGAGACGGAATTTTTCGGTAATTCTTGTTTAAATCTATTCTCAGCATGTTCAAAAATGATTTTCAATAAAATAAAAAAAAATCGAAATTTTCATCATTTTTTGGGTTACGTGTCCCCTTAAAGCATGTTCAATCGTGAAGTTCCCGGTCCCACCTCCATCACATGCTGGGCAAGTCGCTTGGATCCCTCTTTCATCGAACTGCCGGCTTCCCGAAACTCTTGAGAATCCGAGGCCGTAGTTGTTTTGAAGGTTTTAAAAAAATTATTTTTCTTACTGCATTATGCTGAAATACGAATTGAGCTCGGCCGGACTGCACTTTTGCCAATCAGATTTGTACCCCATCAGCAGCACGTTTGGCCTGAGCTTCCCGACGCCAGCAATCTGCATCATCGAGACCGCAGCGGCTTCCAGTTCGAGACCTTGCACGACGCTGAAGAACCCTTTGATTTTCTTAAGGTTCAGCCAATCGTAGCCTTTCTTCACTTTCCCCAACTTGTCTTTGTAGAACAGTCGATCCTGAAATATGTATGAAATATACATTCTAATATGATAAATATTCGTAAAAATTTAATTGATGGGAAATTCACTAAAGAAGTTGCTACTATGGTGGTTTACATTCTCCTTCTGATTACATCGTTACATTGAATCCCATTGGTTGAGAAATCTAAGGACATACCGAATGAGGAATTTCACCATGTCGGAATTTCCTATTTTTGACCCCAAAATCGGATTCAGCGCCTCGAAAAACCTCCTAAGGCAAACTTTCAGCCTGTACTTCCTAATTTACGAATAAACAAAACAGTGTAGAAAATACGAATGTTTAAAAAAACCAGGAAAATGACGTCATGCTGGAATAGTTCATTTACGGCCGCTTGAAGCGCTGAGATCGAGAAATCCATAGTCCCCAGATGCAAAATTTCACGAAACAGTGAAGTTCGAAATCGAAAACCTGAAGAAAAAAATAGAAAAAGCGAGATGGGGAAAATTAGGTTTCCCCTGTTTTTGTTTGATAACTTTCCTCTTAGAAAACACGATTTCGTCGTCCCAATGGGCAACACTGGGAGGAGACGGGGATCCAAACAGCCCAATCAGCGAGCATTCCCGCTGCACGTCTGTTTTCCCAGTTAGTTTTGAAATAAAAAATTTTGACTGTCTCCCAAAAATAACAGGAGACTTATTTTCCGAAATCAGCCCGATTTTCATCTATCCCACACCATTAACTGAAGAGCTGGGCCAAAAAGGGGTACATGTCACTTTTTACGAATTTTTTTTTTTTTTTGCGTCAAATTGAAGCTTGAGGTTTCCTCTACACGATTACAGAATAAAATATCGATATTTTTAACTTCATGGTTGTTTTTTTGCGATGAGAGCAAGTGAAAATGTGACGCCTCCAATAGACGAATAGGGATACATGTTCCCATTGCAAGGACGATCACCCGATGAGTTACTCAAAACCTGACGACCGCCTGTTTTCTTCTCGTAATTCTAAGCTATCAAACGTTTTGTAATTATGTGTTTTTCGTTCTTCAAAGTCTGTTTTGACATTTTCATGTCTTTGCTTTGGCACATAAACTGAAAAATCGTCACGAAAACTAAGCAAATCTTGCTCACACGACCAATAAATAAAATAGACTCACTGTGTTGCGTAGAGAACAATCAACAACCTTACATTTTGCTTTGGCACATGAACTGAAAAATCGTCACGAAAACTTTGATGCTTGGGTTGAACTAACAACCTTACTTCACTACCTTGTTGTGTAGTGGTTGACATGAAAATGTCCCAATGCGTTGCAGACTCGTATGCAATTCATTAGAATTTTTATAAAATTTATATTAAAATGGACGGAGTGGTATTGACGACCAACGATGTCGATCGATTGAACAAGTCCCGTACTAGGTCAATCAACTTTTCCAACTGGAAAGACAACACATGAATCACTTCCTTCCTTGACTGAGATGTAGTTTAAGTTGTAGGTGCATAATATGTGATTTTTATTGTTTTGGTTCATCTTCATTTTTGATTGTTAAGCACCACATGACAAATTCCATCTTAGTTACTTTTTTGTATATAATAAAAATTTCGAAATCGAGAATCAACATTTATACACGAAGACCTCAGCCGATGAAGCCATGTATTCCTGAGAGTGGATAGAGTCAAGGCATCACTGGACAAACCCTACGAAGGACCCTACACAGTCATACAACGCGCATACAAATATTTCAAACTCAACATAAAAAACAAACACGTTAACGTTTCAGTGGATAGACTCAAACCGGCATACATCTTATCAGAAGACAGAGACGAATTTTCAAGCACAAGTGAACACATAAGAGAACAAAATTCAGAACAACAAGATACTAACAAAACACCATCAGAAGAATTGAACCAAAGAACACTACAAGACAGAAGAACACGTTCAGGAAGAACTGTACGATTTCCCTCTCGGTTCCTAGAGGAAAATTCCAAGGGGGGAATGAATGTAGGTGCATAATATTTGATTTTTATTGTTTTGGTTCATCTTCATTTTTGATTGTTAAGCACCACATGACAAATTCCATCTTAGTTACTTTTTTGTATATAATAAAATTTCAGTTCGAGTTCAAAAACGCTGCAAATCATTGCTCAAAGGTTTATTATTTTCTGTATAGATCATCCTTCTGTATAGATCACTGGTTCTCCATCAATAGCACCTACCACCATCTGTATTCTCCCTTGACCTTCCCTCTCAAATTTCAGCTCCTGCGTTCAATAGGATTGAAAATGGCTTCGGAGCTCACTCAGCTGATCAGTGATCAGAAGAGTGAAGAAGATCTCCTCGAATGCTGGAGACGCCTGGAAGAGCACTTCCATTCAATAGGATTGAAAATGGCTTTCGAGCTCACTCAGCTGATCAGTGATGTGAGGAGTGAAGAAGATCTCCTCGAATGCTGGAGACGCCGGGAAGAGCACCTCCATTCAATAGGATTGAAAATGGCTTCGGAGCTCACTCAGCTGATCAGTGATGTGAGGAGTGAAGGAGATATCCTCGAATGCTGGAGACGCCTGGAAGAGCACTTCCATTCAATAGGATTGAAAATGGCTTTCGAGCTCACTCAGCTGATCAGTGATGTGAGGAGTGAAGAAGATCTCCTCGAATGCTGGAGACGCCGGGAAGAGCACCTCCATTCAATAGGATTGAAAATGGCTTCGGAGCTCACTCAGCTGATCAGTGATGTGAGGAGTGAAGGAGATATCCTCGAATGCTGGAGACGCCTGGAAGAGCACTTCCATTCAATAGCATTGAAAATGGCTTTCGAGCTCACTCAGCTGATCAGTGATGTGAGGAGTGAAGAAGATCTCCTCGAATGCTGGAGACGCCGGGAAGAGCACCTCCATTCAATAGGATTGAAAATGGCTTCGGAGCTCACTCAGCTGATCAGTGATGTGAGGAGTGAAGGAGATATCCTCGAATGCTGGAGACGCCTGGAAGAGCACTTCCATTCAATAGCATTGAAAATGGCTTTCGAGCTCACTCAGCTGATCAGTGATGTGAGGAGTGAAGAAGATCTCCTCGAATGCTGGAGACGCCGGGAAGAGCACCTCCATTCAATAGGATTGAAAATGGCTTCGGAGCTCACTCAGCTGATCAGTGATGTGAGGAGTGAAGGAGATATCCTCGAATGCTGGAGACGCCTGGAAGAGCACTTCCATTCAATAGCATTGAAAATGGCTTCGGAGCTCACTCAGCTGATCAGTGATCTGATCAGTGAGCAATGATTTGCAGCGTTTTTTACCTACAAACATTGTTTTTACCTACCAATTTTTTTTTTACCTACCAACTATTGGTAGGTACTACCTACCACACTATAATGGCTTCACACCTTCACAATCAAGTTTATTAGAAAGAACTAAACGCTTCACACTCGATTCGAAAAATAGAAAGCTTGATATGGAAATTTGATTACTGGTTACGCAGAAGGCAAAACTGTATACAAATCGAAGAAATGAACAGCGATCGCATTTTAGTCAGATAAAATTTGAACGGCGATTAGACCTCTTTTGCGATTCACACTCATGATTCTGTTTTATCGAAGGAAAACCTTCAAATACTCGTAGGGACCGAACGGTTTGTCCTACAGAGCTCCGGGTGGTCTCAAAAATTTTTAAAAATTCTGTACTATTTAAAATTGGTGAAAAAACGATACCTTTATTTCGAGAGTTTTCGAGCTAGGGCACTCTTGAAAATTTCAACCCTTAATTTTCACCCCTTAGAAGTGACCTACATCAACCAAAAGCTTCGCGGCACAACTAGACCCCAAATGGAGCCCATATACCAAATTTGAACCAAATCGGTCCAGTGTTGCTAAGAAAAGTGCCGCGTACGGCGGACGGCGTACGGCGTACGGCGGACGGCGTACGGCGTACGGCGGACGGACGGAAATTTTTTTATTCGATTTTCGGATTCTACGTACCTTGAAACGTAAAACATCAAATTTTGAGGGGGGGTTAAAATTTTTTTTTTCTTGCTCGATTCCAAAGGCTTATTATTGAAAATAATAAACCAAAATTATACCAGCATCATAACTTATTTCACTAATTTATAAGCCGGTACAAAGTAAACTTTTGATATTTTGCTGTTTCAAACAAGAAGAATAATTATTTCATTTGAATAATTTCATATAAAAAATATTTTACCAAAAAACAGTACAAATACAATGATTTTTTTATTTTAAAATCTGTTATTCTTATTTCTTATACTCATGAAAAATGAAAACTTATTGTTTGGAAAAGTATGAATTTCAGGGAACGTCCTTCAGATAGAAAATGTAAACATGTATAGTATTTACAAATTTATTTCAACCCTTTACAAAATTATTTCAACGTTTTAAAAATTTATTCAAACCCTTTACAAAATTATTTAAACCCTTTTCCCCTTTATTTTTAAAAGGTTGAAATAATTTTGTAAAAGGTTGAAATTATTTTGTAAAGAGTTGAAATAAATTTGTAAATGCTATAATGTGTGCCACAAATAGAAAGCTTTCTTATATTATTATACGGTACGTATTAATATATTATTAGCTTGTGGGAAATCTGATGGAACAGGGGTACATGTTCGATTTAGCTTGTGAATTCGTGACCGCATGATTGGGATTCGTTTTTTGGCTCTCCTGTAAAATTCATAAAAGGAACATGTACCCCTTTTCGATCCAGCTCTTCAACTATTCAGGAAAAATGCAAACAGAATTCGGTGAAATTCCTCATTAAGTGCATGCAGATGAAACTGAAAACGTTCCAGCAGCATGAATGATTGACCAATTATTAGATCACTAGCTGAAAAGCCTACAAAAAGAAGGCAAAAACAATTCCTCCGACTCTCTCCTCCACCCCATCACTCCGACTCCTCCCGCCCCCAACTCCTCCGAATCCTTCCGCCCCCAACTCCTCCGACTCCTCTCGCCTCCGATTCCTCCCGCCCCCAACCCCCCCAGCCTCCAACTCTCCCCACTCCCACGACCCCTTCAACCCCTCCGTGCATACGTACGTACGTACGTACGGTTGGCGTTTTATGATAAGGTATATTGTAGTTTTTATCGGAAATTTCACGTTGATTCTGAATATACCTGTTAGTAGTATATTCAAGTTGGTTTTTTCCACCAAACACTTTGAAAACACGTTTTGAGCCCTATTTTGTGACACAGTACTTTTTAGCAGAGTACTCTTATGCGACATGTTATGCTGATTCCGAAGATTCAATACATCGGTGTATTAAAAAATTGGTCAAAATACCGAGAAAAACATCATTTGTAAATGAAAAACAACGAAGAATGACGAATTGATGCTCAATCAATGGGAACAACTAGGGAAACATCAATAACAACGTAAAAGTACAACACATATTCATTGCGATCATCGTTAAGCGTGTCTGAGACGAGTTTTGGTAAAATAATGAAATTTTCATTGCATTAAGTACCACATTAACGTTACGGGAATAATACAACCACAATGGGGTATTTCGGTGGGTCGGAAATTCAGGTTTTTGACCTCAAATTTGGATTCAGCACCCTTGAAAACCTATATACTCCAACTTTTAGCCCAATGATACTATAACATGTGGTAGAAAAATTAATTAAAGAGATCACACGTTTGAAAAAGGCGGGCCGCTATAAATGCACACACACTAGGCAAGGACTACGCCGCACGCCTGTGTGAGTGGTGTTTTGTAGTATCCACGAGGTCCTCCAAGGGTTTCTGTGCATGGATACTTTTTCAAAGACAGTTGGCTAGCTACGTCACGATTGGCTAGCTACGTCACACCAGTCAAATCCTCAACTTTCCTTAGCTTCTCTGATTTTTTAAAAACATTTTCTCGACAAACAGACCCGATTACCGTTATTCCTGAGCCATACTCTTTTGAGAAAAAAAAAAAAAAAAATTGACTGAAATACCCCATTTCTCCCAGTTCCCTCAACTTCTCTGAGCCAGTATGATTCATGTAGCATTTTTTTACTTTTATCTGCAAATTCCTGATAGGGGTGTGCCAAAGTGCTTTGCTTTCTCGAAAAAATGAACCATAAAATCAACCTACCGGACAAACTTCGGCGCACACTAAGAGGGAATTGTTCTTGGTGATGAGGTTCGCCAAGTCGACGAGCGCTGGCCGATCTTGAGGTTGGCCGCTCAGGACGAGCAGCTGAGGTTGGTAATTCTTGACGTGGTCGGAACTACCGATCAGCTTCTGGACGGTCAGCAATGCCGTTTTGTAGGTCTGAGCTTGAGTGGAAGATCCCCAATTGGCATCTGAAAAAAAGGTGATGTCATTTCAACACGACAAGGTGCATTGCGACACTTCAAAAGATTAGATTCGAGGATGCTGAAGCATGCAAAACCATCTCAAAATCTTTTCATTTATTATTCAAATGATGAACTGTAAGAGTAAACAAACTCTCTCGTGTTGTTTGTTTGTGGATGATACTAGACGATATCAATCGACTGTTTCCAGTTCGACTAAACTCCACATTTTCTTATCAAATCAATCTCATGGCAGCGTTTCCATACTCAGATTGAAGATTTGAGCTGCTCAGCCAGACCGACTCAACCTAGTGGCCAAGAGATAATCCATTTCCAGGAGCTCTGTCCAAACGATAGGCAAGTCCTGAACGGATAGTACGAACGTGCCTGACAAAAAGACTTGAAATGAGCTGAACGGTTTTTCAAGAAGAATCCTGGGTTGCCACCACGGGAAAAGCTAGCTACCCTGTTAGGACCTCATTACATATTAATCATCCTTATAGGCTCAAATAAATGAAATTAGCGCAATGGCTTTTAAAGAAGAATAACAAGTCGAGAAGATTCAGTCCCATTGGACTCAAAAAAGTAACCTAGAGGAACCTGCCTGACCTGCTGCCTTTGTTGATGCCAATCTAGGAAGAATTGCTTGGAACAGAAAATGCTCGACTAATAGCGCCTACTTTGATAACAAATAACAACAAAAGCCGTCGTTCCAAAAGCAAGCTTGCTGCGAGGTGACAGCCAGCAACAAGGTGTCAGATGCACGCCGGGCATCGAGCTTCTCTCCCCCAGATGATGCTACCAGAGCTGGTGATGGCTCTGCAGGGGCAGTGCAGCACCGTCTTCTACCCTCAAAGCCTCCGGTTTTCACCACATCCCAGATACCTCAGAGGCCTTCGTGAGCCTCGAAGCCTCAAAGACACAGCTCGAATCGTCGCAATCTGTAATTTTATGCGGACCAAGATTTTGTCCGCCAAGCCATCCACCAGCCTCCTGCAGAATGAGTTGAATTCCTGGTGAAGGACCCCTTCGCACGATGTAACTAGAGGCGAAAACGAGCGATGGAGAGCTTCAGCAGCTATTTCGTATTTCCGATGCTTGGCCCTAGCTGTTTCCCTAGCTACAGTGTCCCAGTCCCAGGTGGAATAGGAATCAGCGTCAGCGTTAACAACGCGGAGATCAAAAAACGACGCCCTTTCCCTATCCCACACTCCGTTGACTTTGATGTCGGCAATGAGTCCAGGCTGTTCTGCTGTTCCTTCCCGCATTACAGGCTCAACTACCACCCCAGCGAAAGCTTGTCTGGCCAGTCTTGCCACCGCATCCCGGATCTGTTCGTGACCTTGCTTGACCGTCTTTGGTTGCTTGCCTCACCAATAATGCTTTATTCGAAATAGATTCCGATTGAATTTTCAAGAATTCTGGGCATTGACCATGTTTTATACTTTTTTCCAAAAATTTGTAGTCACAGAAAAATAGAAGGAAAAAACACACTCCATGTCTTTTTCCATCTTTGGGAATGGACTACTGACAAAGGCTTATAATCATCTTAGCTACCTAGGAACGCCTCAAAAATTTAAAAGGCACCAAAAGTAGAGTTCCTTTGGAGGTATATTTAGTCTGATTCTGCTTGTTCTATATACTGATGTTGAATTACCTGGATTTCTGTACACGACGACAATGTAGAGGATGAAGAAAATCACCATAGTCACGAGAGATGTGATCCAGTCGATGAGAAACATGATCACAATGCACATCACTGCCCCAAGAAGTGACAACCAAATATTGTAGTACTGAAAAAAAACACAAAAAATATGAAAACAGATTTATAGAAAAATTATATTTAAAAAAATTTTATAAAAAAATTGAACCCGACAGCCGACCGCTGGATTTCCCCGCCACACGTTCCGTCTGTTTCGTTTTCCAACATTTCATTGAATGGGGTTGTTGCATGGGTCGGAATTTCGTGTTTTTGACTTCAGATTCGAATTTAGCGCTATTAAAAACGTGCCTGCACCAGTTTTCAGTTCGAAATTCCATTTAGTTTAGCCGTATTTAAATAAAGAAGTACCGTCCTTTTTAGTGTTGGCGGGCCACTCCTCTTACGTCATCCCTAAACGAGAATCTCACGATAGAGTGCGTTGAGATCACTGCCATCGACGACAATTCGAGTCAGAAACATTGAAATATAGTTAGAAAATAATGGTGATGATTAAAAAAACGTTGAAATATATTTTTCAGGCTTTACATGTATGAATTAATCGTTTAAATTGAAAGTTTTGAAGCATATTTTGGTTGTTTTATGCAAACACAACCTTGCGTCAGGGTAACAGTGGTGTAGCGGTCTCTTGGCCCCCTTCACACCTGTGACGTAGCCCCCACCCCGCAGCGTCCAAGCCGTGTGTAGGTTTTCCCGCCTGAATCCGAGAATCCCGTTCTTTGAAAAAATCTCTAAATTTTTAGGAAGCGTTTCTGGGAGTTTTATTTGCAGATTCGTACTTCAATAGAGATTCACTACACAGAAAAAATACAAAAACATATCATGCAACTACCCCATTCAAAATTTTGATTGCTGATCAACGCTCAATAAATGTAAATTATTTTCCAACACATTTTGTTCAGACTTACCTACTTCACTGCAAAATTCGCAAAGGTTTTCCGCCGCATCAGTGACATAAAATACAGTTCCGCTAATTCACCACCTTTTCCTTTTCCACTTCAACCAAAATTTCCATTTCCCGCACTAGATGCACTAATAAAACCCTTTTCCTCCTGTAAAACTTATATTTTTCTCCTATTTTCCACATTTTCCATCTGAATCCTTGTTTACCTTTTTTGAGCAGTGTTACCTCGCAATCAATAGGTAGCCTGCCAACTGAAATACTACCTGCATTTGCAGTAGTGCCAACCTGAGCATGCTTTTTGTTACATTGTTGTTTAATTTAAAATAATTACAGCGTTAAATACTGGGTTGTACCCATCTAGTTATTATTATTTTGTATTTTTCTTATTCAATACAACATTAGTTGATAAAATCAGTGAAATTTGTGCTGGTGTGTGTCAGTGCCTCTCCACAAGCAACAGGCTGTTGTGACGTCACACCCTGGTTCCTTTGCTCAGTCTGTCTCGCCTTGTCCGCCATTGAGTAACGTTTTTCCTGGAACTCCCAACGAATTTCTTGGAGTTATCCACAAACATCCGCCCTCTCATTAGTCTTCTACCTCAAGTTCCGCATTATAATCGTCGGTCACGCCTTCTGATTTACGGAAAACACAAGAGAGAAGTTGGATTCTGCATATTTCTGGTGCCCTGGGACAAAACCACCTGGTCTGGCCTGCACTCATCCCAGTACCTGTGTTCTTCTTCAGTGCCTAGCTGTGCTCCACTGTCTGGAAATTCTCCCTGGGCTACCTACTGGTAAGGCTGACAAGCTTCTATAATAAATGTCTGATGGTCACACTTCTTGGGCTCACCACAACATCTTCACCATCATCATCACCTCACTGATTCATCCTACCTACCTATGAACATTCAAGGGGGTTCAGGGGAAAATTCTGCATACTTAATACCACATCTCTTTAATACCTATTTATTTTTCTTGATACCTTGAGTGTAGGTATTTCCTCACTCAATCCAGTGGCCACTTTAGGTAGGTACCTATTACACACAAGTTGTTCCTACTCTCACATGCATCAACAGCATCATTTACCAATAAATCAACGTGTTGTGGAATTCAGTTGTACTTTTTCCATTACACCCTAGTCCAGGTAAATTTTGGTAACAATTTGCAATATCATTCTAGTCAAAACTTTAGCTAATACAGTCCACTAGTTCATGTAGTAGAAAGTAGGTTTTCTTTTAAACTTATTCTCACTACAATCGAAGTTTTTGCCACTTGGCAATTTTTTTTTTCTTGTTTGCAATTAGTGCAGGAGCATAGCTGCATTCAAAACAGCCTGCCTTGCACACTACACATTTCGACCCCATTTTTGTGTAGTAACGCTTCCCAAAAATTAGCGTTCTACGTCTCAAGCACAAAAGAAAAAGAACTTAAACTAGAAACATAGTTCAATCATATTGAAGTGACAATAAATTGAACCCTCAGAAGCACCGTGAACTGATTCAGCAATCTCTGTAGGACAGCCGTTCTGCTCAATCCTAAAAACAACTTCGATCTTAAGGGGGCCTCAGACTGTAGAGCGTTCCGGGTCAGTATTTCCCGAAATTACCGGCGCTCAAACTTTAAAAGTTATACTTAAATTTGAAATTGTCAAGGATTTATGAAATTCATTAGTGCAACAATCTAGGGAATTGAAAAACTGAAATATTGTCGTTGGAATCATCAAAATCGAAAAATTGCAACAATAATTGCCGGCGAAAAATGGGAAAAACTTGACTGAATAAACAGTTTTTCCCATTTTTCTCTGGCAATTATACCTATTTCAATGTTGATCATTTCTTTCATTCATTGATGAATGAATTTCGAAAATCCTTGAAAATTTCAAATTTAGGTACAACTTGAGGAACGAACGGCAACCGACTGGAGACCCCCTTAAGAATAATTCACCTAATTTGTTATCATATCATATTAGGTATGTTGTTGCTACAACTTCTATATAACATACCGATTCAGTTCAAAATACTTTTGAAAATTCAATTCCTAGATCATTTTTAGCTTAACGTTTCAGTCTGCCAGGGGTATATTTGCTGGAACCGAGGATATATTATATCCTCGGTTCCAGCAAATATACCCCTGGCAGACTGAAACGTTAAGCAGTTATAGGATATTATCCTATATATAGGTACATTTCTTAGGAACAAATTATTATAACGGAAAATGAAATAAAACCCTACACTAAATGTTTTCTCTTTCCCTATACAGGGTGTCACTCTTTCGGGCGCACCACCGGGCAGGGTTCGATTCTACAACTAATTTGCTACAAAAAATGTCTCTTAGCAATTTCTTCTTAGAGGCTTCGTTTTCGAGTTATTTCACTTTTAAGATTTTTTTTCGAGTTTTCGACCTTACATCACTAAAATGGCTGTAACTCCCTCAATTGATGAAGTAAATTAAAATTTGATTATATCATTGGAAAGAGCGTCAAATTTCTTATCTCCCTGATGGGTTTTTAGAAAATTTCAAATGAAACGAACGGGTGTAAAATAAGCCATAAGTAAAAAATTGGTAAAGTTTCGAAAATTTTCACTTTTTTCAAAGTTTGATTCTCGTAACGTCACGAACGGAAATTTCCATGCTGTAAGCCTAAGAGTTGCATGTGAATCCCAGCTTTCTAACGGCGTAGTCATTTTTTTTTAACACCACTTATTCAGTTAGAAAACGACGTTTTTAAGGCAGAAAACGTTCATTTTTGGGTGTAAATCGGCGTTTTTCACCAGAAATGCTTTCCAACTTAATAAATCATTTGACATGAAATTTAACGTAATTTTTGACGCTGAATCGAAAGGTAACACTTTCCGATCTCCTCGACAAACAAAAAGTACTTTTCAAGCCTTTTCCTTTGGGCGAAGGGCTCAATCTCGTTGTTCGTTTTATCCAAAATTCTCATTAAGGGAGGTCTGGGTTATTAATGACTCGCACTCCTTCCACTTTGTTGACTTACCTAATTTTTGCCCTCTGTCTTGAAAATATCGTCCCGATCATTTGCGGAAAGCTTTATCTTTTCGATAGATAACAAGTTGGGGGTCGAGGACTCAGTTGTACCCTGTTTAACCCAGAAAGGGCTTGAAAAAGTACTTTTTCTTTGTCGAGGAGATCGGAAAGTGTTATCATTCGATTCAGCGTCAAAAAGTACGTAAAATTTCATGTCAAATGATTCATTAAGTTGGAAAGCATTTCTGGTGAAAAACGCCGATTTACACCCGAAAATGAACGTTTTCTGCCTTAAAAACGTCGTTTTCTAACTGAATAAGTGGTGTTTTAAAAAAATGACTACGCCGTTAGAAAGCTGGGATTCACATGCAACTTTTAGGCTTACAGCATGGAAATTTCCATTCACGACGTTTCGAGAATCATACTTTGAAAAAAGTAAAACTTTTCGAAACTCTACAAATTTTTTACTTTTGGCTTATTTTACACCCGTTCGTTTCATTTGAAATTTTCTAAAACCCCATCAGGGAGATAGGAAATTTGACGCTCTTTCCAATGATATAATCAAATTTTAATTTACTTCGTCGATTGAGGGAGCCATTAGTGAGCCATTTTAGTGATGTAAGGTCGAAAACTCGAAAAAAATCTTAAAAGTGAAATAACTCGAAAACGAAGCCTCTAAGAGGAAATTGCTATGAGACATTTTTTGTAGCAAATTAGTTGTAGAATCGAACCCTGCCCGGTGGTGCGCCCGAAAGGGAGACACCCTGTACATAAGGTTTTTCTATCATACCAATACGAGCAGGAAAAGAAATTGACCGATTTCAATCACATATTTCGCAGTAAATTCGGAAGTTCCTATTTCCACTCAAGCATACCGGAGATAAGCCCTCATTTCCTCAGTCTTTACCGCAAACGCTAATTCGACAATTATTTTTCTTTAATGAGTAATCTTCGAAACGGTCGACTAAATAGGCGGTTAAAATAATTTATGTGCCAATGAATCGCGGTTTGTGGTTTACCTTCCGTTGGGGACAATTACGCATCCCACAAATGAAGGTAAATCTTCGAAAAAGAGTAGTACCTAACCAAGAGTCTTTTGGTTTATTATTTTCAATAATAAACCATTGGAATCGACCAAGAAAAAATTTTGTTCAACCCCTGTTTCTTCGAACTGAGTGTGAAGCGTTTATTGTTTCTTCCAAATAAACTTGATTGTGAAGTAGATAATATATAAAATGTGGTAGGCAGTGATAATGGTTGGCAGATGGTGACAATGGCAAAGCCGTGTTCTTTGCAGACAAGTGATCTATAAGGAAAATAATATACCTTTGTGTAATAATGTTGGAGGATGTTGGTATCGGAGAAAAATATCGACAACTCGATAACTCTGTCATCGATATCTTATGAAATTGTTTAAGAAAATTCATCTGGAATGCGTTCAAAACATTGTATATACTTTTTTCAGCAAATTTTCAACATAATTTTGCTTCCGAGTCTACCAAGGTAGCGGAAGCTTTGTTTTCACTTTTCAAGGACGAAAAAAAAAAGTTCTCCAAAATCAAAATTTCCACTCGCGTTTTGCGTTTTAGACCTTTCTGAACAATTTTGGTTCCGCGTCTGTCTGTCTGTGTGTCTGTCATGAATTCCTTGTAACGCGCATAACTATACGAAGTTATTGTCCGATTTCGATGAAATTTTCAGGGATTGTGCGGGTTGGTGTGTAGACGGTCCCCTATGAAAATCTTCATCCTAGGACTGATAGAAGCGACTGCGCATGCGCAAACGTGAATTCCTTGTAACGGCCAAAACTTCCACATTTTCCATCCGATTTCAATGAAATTTTCAGGGATGTTACAGATTAGTGTTTAGATGGTTTCCTATGAAAATCATCACCCCCGGATCGATAGTAGCCGATGCGCATGCGCGAACGTGAATTGCTTGTAACAGTCATAACTTCCACAATTTCTACCCGATTTCGATGACATTTTCAGGGATTACGCTAATTAGGTTGTAGATGGTCCCCAATGAAAATCAAGGCCTTGAAATCTTACACTAGCCTCTGCGCATGCGCAAACGTAAAATCCTTGTAACAGCCGTAACAGTCGCGTGTGACGTGAGGATCTCAAACCCTTTCCAGCTACCCCTCTATAGGACAGTGAGCAATGCTCTGGACTCCCACCCAGGAGGCCCAGGTTCAAATCCCAGTCAAGCTGAATTTTTTTGATCCAATCACTACCGCATTAACATTTTTCGTCCGAATTTGATGAAATTTTCTAGGATTGTCCAGATTAACGTGTAGATGGTCCCCTATGAGGGTAGTGAAAGGTACTTAGAGATTGGTGTTTTCAGATTATTTTTTTTTGGTAATTCTGAGCAATTATCCGGTCAACTCCGATATTTCTCAAACTTTCGTATAATGTTATAGACAAGGAAAGACAATAATAGAATGCAAAATTAGACGTCGCAAACGTAATGCGATAAGGCAGTTAATCACAGCTACAACTTTGTCGACCCCCAGACTGGTGCTCATACGCAACACATTGAACGTTTGTGGAGGGAGGTGCGGGGAAGCGTGCCTCGATACGGAAACCGAAAACAACATTTTATCGGCCATTTAGCAGAGTTTATGTTTAAAAGAAAGTACTCTGATTACAAAACAGAGTAGCAATAGAGTGCATCATATATTCAGAGCAATTGGCCATCTGTATAACGGTGAAAACGAACACCCTAACATCACTCGTGAAGCTGATACAGATAGCGAGTCAGATGACTACTAAGGTAAGTTTCACAATATATTTTCCTTTTCCGACACTTATTTCGGTCTGAATATTGATATTTACTACTCTACATATATCATGGTTAAGTATGAGAAATATCGGAGTTGACCGGATAATTGCTCAGAATTACCTTTTTTTTTTCTTAAGTGAAAAGTTGGAGGTCTTTAATGAGTTGATCTACAAACTCCTTCAGCTGCGACCTAACGAGGTCTATTGTGGAATCCCTCCAGGCTATTTTAGCCTACTAAGAAGGGTTTACCAAACACCCCTTTACTCCACTTTTTAGCAAAGCAGAGATGATCATAATAGGCCTCCTTAGAGATGGTGTCAGGAGCTAGGACATCACTTTCGAGTATTGTGTATCAAGATCTACAGTGCTTCACAGATATGTTCGGCATCGTCCATTTCCATCGTCCTTGTTTTGATGTGGTTTAATGTAATGTAAATATCGATTTATATGATGCAAAAACAATCCAAAATTTCAATTTCGCCTATAATGCAAAAACTCTATACTAAAGGATGATGGAGTTATTGGGATACTTGTGGGATATTCCACAAGTCTTGAATGAAAGCTTTTTTGCTACTACCAGAAGACGTGCAAATACGTGCAAATATGAAAAGAATGAAATACTATAACCGTCCAGCCAACTGGTACGGAGTTTTTCGGGTTATCGAGATAACTAACCTTGAATGTAGGGCGCCAACCCAACGGACGTATGAGGGCTGCGTGGAAGGTGCAGAAGTTGATAAGAGCGTAGGATGCGAGGTAGAAGTTGGAAATCAACGGAGCGATCAAATTCAAATTGGCGATAATTATGAAAGCGCTGGAGATCAAAAAAGTCAAAACGTAACCTCGGTAGGGCTCGCCAGCTTTTCCATAACCCTGAAAATGAAGTTAGAAGGTTGAAAATATCTTTTCGTTGAGTGATAATAAGTAGGTACTCCTTAAACATAAACCGGCTTCTGACGAAAATAACAGTGACGAGAAGTGGTGCTCATCTCTTCATTACAACAATTGCTTGAGACTGAACAAAATGGTCGACTAAAACAAGCGACGAAGCAAACTGATTGCTAAAACCCTGCCTTCAAGCCAGGTGCACTAAAAAAGTCTCCCTCGCAAAAATGTTGACGTCATGGCCTGGAATCGAACCCGGGTTTCCCTGACAATTGGCTACGTACTGTCCACCGATGAAAAGAATGAACGCGAGAACCCTACTGAATCCTAAACTGAAAACATCCGTTCAACCTCCTCCGAGCTAGTCACTCGTCCACGGAAATCCCATTTTCGGTCACTTCCGCTCAAATCCTTTACCTGACTTTTCGCTAGGTAGGCTTGGGTGAAAATGAAGAATGATATTCATAAAGGGAAGGAATACGGGTGGTGATTTATCACTTGAACGCCTTCAGGAATTTACAATGGAAGCTGTGGAATATGACTGGAAATCCTAAGTGGGTCACATCAAGAAGATTGAGAATGATTATTGGTAGAGTGCCACGCACGGTATATGGACGGCAAAATCAATAAAAGTGGCAAGAAGACTAAAAAATCACCAAAAATCGAAATATTCGTATAAAGAACTTTGTCTGCCAAACCTACATGTGAACTTTACTCGTTTTTGTTAACGAAAATGAATCGATGAATAATAAATCTTTGTGTAATGATTTGCAACGTTCTACACAAGGTTATTGTAATCATTGGCATAGAATCATTGACAAAGAAGCCGTAATTTAGTGAAACCACTCATCTCAGAATTTTAAGAAAATGGACGAAATGTTTTTGCATATTGCAACCTTGAAGTTACTACCTGAAAATTAGGATAAGTATAGATAAGTAAGATATTTCGATAACTAAGCACTTCAACCAAAAAAATAATAATAATCAATAAATAAATCAAAATAAATAAAAAAGAAATAAAACGATTTCCCGATTGTGAATTCGTAATGTATTTTTCTTGCCCAGGTATCATTGGAAAGAAGTGACTGTAGATATTCGAGAAATGACCTAAACGACAATGTGAGAAGGGAGAAACGAGGGGAAAGGAAGAAAGTATGACTCACGGCAGGTTCAGGGGTGTTGGATAAGGTCAGTTACTACCTGTGAACGTATATTTGTGGAAAAGGGTGTAGTTCTACGTTGAGGATACCCAACTCCCTGTCGGGCCTCGCGTTCATTCTTTTCATCGGTGGACAGTACACGTTGATTGGCGAGTGGGGGGGGGGGGGTTTGGAGACGCCGAGTGAATGGGGGGGGGGGGGAGACGCCGAGTGAATGGGGGGGGGGATGCCGAGTGGATTGGTGGGGCACTTGGCAATATGTCGACACATAAACTGGTCGACACGTCCTGTCGACATATTTCCACACCAGGTGTTGAAGAACGTCGATAACACACTTCTTTAAAACTGGTCGACGGATTTATGTCGAAAAATGTGAGATCCGTTTTTCGACGTATTTCAACAACAGGAGTTGAACATGAGCTAAAAACACCCCTCTTAAAACTGGTCGACTGCTAAACGACGACAAAAGGGTTGTTTAGCACCATGGGGTCTTTCAATCCGAGGATTATTCGTAATTAGTAATTACTAATTACTGTCTGGGTTCACTTTCACTATTGTGAAGTGTGTCCTTGACACTGCCTTGCCAACTGCAGGCCTCAACCAAACAGAAAAAAATTAGGACGATTCAAGAAATGTAGGCCGGGATTCAGATTCCTGCCCATCTTTTTTTTATTTTTTATTTCCTCAGCCCACCTGAAGGTGAATGGAAAGCCAGGAAGAGTGTATGCCGTTTATCTTCGAGATTTCGCAGGTATACGAAGAATGTCGACATAAATATGTCGTCGTATCCCCATGGTTGACTTGGACGACCTTTTTCAACAAGGGTGTTGAAAGTTGTCGACTAGTCGCTGTATTTTTGTGTCGACATATTTCCAATGCCTGTGAAGTCGACTTTGGTCAACCCTTGGTGTTGAAAGATGTCGACAAGGCTTCTTGCCCGTTTGTCGACCAGTTCATGTGTCGACATATAGCCCCCCAATCCGATTGGTGGTGGTGGTCGGGGGGAGCCACCGAGTTGCACCGCTGACGTGTATAAGTACATACATACAGTTGGGGTTTTATGTATAAGGATTAGAACTTATTAAACCAACTTACTTTAGAGAAGAAGATCAAACCGGGGTAGACATGATCGATCCCCAAAGCTTGAATCAGTCGGGGAACGGATAGAAGGTTTGTGAGCGCAGTGGACAGAGTGGCAGCCCAACATCCAAAGTAGATGAGAAGCGCCCATCCCGACATGAGCTGCATGACCTGCTCTGACAGAATGCATACAATGTAAAAAATGCAAGAGAACCTTTTAATCAAAACCATTATTCAGCCAAATAGGCTCAAACTAGTCGGACCTGTTTACTTAGAAAGGGAGGCCATTTTGTTTACTATCAGAACTCGTATTCACCCCAGTATGAAGCGACCGAATGACGTGAACATTTCTAAATCTGAAGCTCAACCATAAAATATAATCTAATGAAGCTTATCTACTGAAACATATCCATACCATTTTAACTTGTTGATTCATTGTTCCTAGACCGAAGATGAGCTGTGAGATATTCCTGGATCTCAAGCTTCTACAAACGCCCTGAGACTAAACGCTTCTGTAAAGACATCAGTTTCTAGGAAAATGGAGAACACTTCCAAAAACCCTGATGGAACGTCAGTTGTCGCTCTTGACTCAGCTATGCGAATTCTGACGTTACTCATTCACATCTTCAATGGTTCAAGCAATCCCAACACACAAAAACAAAACCAGTCTTTCGCTCCTAAGTCTCTCATAAGATGGTCTCTTGGACTAACTCAAACTCATTGATTCAACTACCATAAGCCTGGAATCGCACGATATCGACCTAAAACAATAAGAAGCAGTTTGTGTTGCGCATGTCATTGTTCCTACCTTCTTGTCGATAAATTCGAGTCGCACTGGAAGATCTGTACAGTAAGGCTGAAGCTGGGTTCACATGGGGCAGTTGACGCGACTAGCCGACGTGGTTGATGTGGCTAGCCACCTAGAGGTTCACATGGGCGAGGTTCGACGCAGCACCTTACTGCCCTACTTCGATTTACATTATTTTACTGAATCGAAATTGATAACTACACCTACCAACTCCATAAATCGGTATGCTAATCGCTTTATTTTATTTTTAATTATTATCAAAGTTAATGATAAAATATAATATCCTTACAAAATGGTGATTTAAAATTTCGTTTTTGGTGCTTAATTATGGAAAAGAATCTTGGAAATTACCTTAGGCGGTTGAAATTTTTATCAGTTTGAGTTTTCATTAGATAGACCGCAGATCACAAATTTGATGGTTTACGTTCCAGAGTATGTAGTATCCGAAAATCTAACTTTAAAAATCCATCACTTTTATTAGTTGCCGTGGACCGATTTTGATTAAATTTGTTTTCTATGCAGACGAGTGATCTATACAATAAAATAATGAACCTTTGTGGAATAATTTGCAGCGTTTTTGAAACATCAGGTAAATGAACACATCAATGTAAACAACTCCACAGCTGAACACGAAATATTGAGGACACCAGTTTATTTTTATACTGGACCAAGCGGTGATAACAAATCGTGATAACAAAAAATATAAACAAACAAGGACGACGCCCGCGGTTAAACGCGTCGAACATCAGAATTTTTGAAACGCGACAGTCGACTCCAAAAGTGCTCAGGAGGTCAACTACCTGCTGACGCGCAGCCAATCAAATGCCCGAACGCAGGCGGCTAGACGCATCAACCGCCCCATGTGAACCCAGCTTTACTTTTCAGATGGAAGAACCCTAGGAGGAGATGAATTCTCCCTGAATGCTTAAGGATGCCTGCCCAGTTTACCAATGGTAACTTCTACGCAGATAGTTTATAAACTAAAATTTAAAAGTCATACTAATTGTTGAGTCATCAAAAATTAACTTCCCTCGACCGGGGATCGATCTCCTATCATTCCGATTCTGAATCGGAGCTCCTACCACTGAGCTAAGGAAGTGAATGGACAGAAATGCGAAGAGGTCGCTGATCACAACATCTTCCCCCCTGTTAGGAAATCTTAGGTACTCCGTAACCTAGTCAGGGCCTGCGTTTTTACAACCCATTGAGAACGCGTATTTTTGACTGGCTTCAGAGTTTTTAGTTATTGTTCCTTATTGACGGGGCGGGGGATCTGCTGACCTCAACGTTTGTCCGAATAGGCGGTGGCTCGACTCGTGTCTTGGGAGGGAGTTGTTTTGATGACCTAATCTTAATGAATTATTGTTTCTCTGAGAAATGCTAAGGAGACCGTTCAGGCCCGATACAACTGCGCCATACTGTTGAGTCATCAAAAATTAACTTCCCTCGACCGGGGATCGATCTCCTATCATTCCGATTCTGAATCGGAGCTCCTACCACTGAGCTAAGGAAGTGAATGGACAGAAATGCGAAGAGGTCGCTGATCACAACATAATCACACTGACCGTATAGTCGTTTTTGAGGCCGTAAGCGCAGGTATCAGTGAGTGCGCACTCTGTGAACGAACCATCGTTGTACTCCGTCAAGTTACCGCTGGCGTTCCTCAGTGATGAAGATCCAGCGAAGAGAACAAAGAGAGCGTACGAAATCATGGAGATCAAAAGGGAGAGCAGAGTACCTTTTGGGATGGCGCTGGCTGGATCCTGCAAATGGAGAGCAGATTCAACTGACCCGTATGGATTACATGGAAGTAGTAATTAGTCCCGAGCTCCAGAAGGTACATTCGAGTATGAGCAGCATAGTTTGAAGATTCTGAAACCTTGAGCTGATGTAATTGAGCCGTATAAACACCCAGAAAAAGGCCCTCCCAAACAGAATGAACTTGATCACTAATATTCCACAATAACCTACCTTCAAGTCACCAGAAATATTAGCACCAGCTTGTATCCCAGTCACAGACGGGAAGAAAATGGAGAATACGTTGAAGAAGTTCTTCGCATCAAATCCTTCCTTGGGTCCCCAATTGCCTTTGAAGACTTCCGCTGAACCAAAAAAATAAATCTAATAATAACAATTTACTAAATTTGGTCAACAATATGGGTTCTTTACTATTAAAATTATACGTCGTAAATTTATAATGCTGCTCATTATTACTTTTAATTATAACTATTATGAGGTATTTTTTCTTAGAGATCAGCCGTGTGCGACGAACATGGCTTTTCCATTGAGTACCTACCAACTATATTACCGCGCAGGGTTAACAATCAAGTTTATTTTGATAGAATGTTCCTACCAACTGAACATCGTAGTGGCAAAGATTCTTGGTTGCCAAGGAAGCACCAGTGAGTTAAATGGAAAATTCTATTCGAACAAACGAAAAAAGATCGCATTTGATCAGCTGAAATGAGGAATTTCACCGAATTCTATTTGCATTTTTCCTGAATAGTTAATGGTGTGGGATAGATGAAAATTGGGCTGATTTCGGAAAATAAGTCTCCTGTTATTTTTGGGAGACAATCAAAATTTTTGATTTCAAAACTAACCGGGAAAACGGACGTGAAGCGGGAACGCTCGGTGATTGGGCTGTTCGGATCCCCGTCTCCTCCCAGTGTTGCCCATTGGGACGACGAAATCGTGTTTTCTAAGAGAAAATTTATCAAACAAAAACAGGGGAAACCTAATTTTCCCCATCTTGCTTTTTCTATTTTTTTCTTCAGTTTTTCGATTTTGAACTTTACTGTTTCGTGAAATTTTGCATCTGGGGACTAAGGATTTCTCGATCTCAGCGCTTCAAGCGGCCATAAATGAACTATTCCAGGATGACGTCATTTTCCCGGTTTTTTTAAACGTTCGTATTTTCTAAACTGTTTTGTTTATTCGTAAATTAGGAAGTTTGGGCTGAAAGTTTGCCTTAGGAGGTTTTTCTAGGTGCTGAATCCGATTTTGAGGTCAAAAATAGGAAATTCCGACATAGTGAAATTCCTCATTCGGCTCACTTCAGTTAGCGAACGTTCACGTGCGATTCACACTCGTGTTTCTGACTCATCATTCAACTCAAACTGCCATCTGATTGGTATCGCTTCAATAAATTGGACACTTTTAATACTTATAAGAAAAATAAATCTCATTAGGCAAACAGTTGGTCCCGCAGAGCTCTGGGTGGTGTCAAAATAATCTTAGAAATCGTCGCTTTTTTCAAATTAATGAAAAAACAATACTACGTAGGCAATACAATGCGTAATAATACACAATCACATACCGCTCATTCCTTCAAATCCTTTGGCTCTTTCGCTATCGTCCGACGGTCCCATTATAGCACCAACTAAGAAATTGAAAATGGCGGCGACGATGATGACAATCAGGAAATTTTGTGCCTGAAATCAAAAAATTTAATGCATTTGAAAATAATATTTTGGATGGTATTTAAATCAAATAGATTTTGCGAAGTTGGGTGGCAGAATTCATTGAATAATGCCAAGAGGAACTTGAACCAAGTTAGTTATTTACGATAAGGAGAATGTGGGCAAAATATCGTATTGATCATCACGAATGCTGGCAAAACTCAAAAAAGTAGTAAATATTTATTCACACTTCCTCATTACCGATGGTGAAAAATGGCCTCTTGTATACCTACTAGACGTAATGTGAAGAGGTGGGAAAATTTGAGTTCTTCAAAAGTCAAAATTGTGATGATATTTTCAGGGCATACGCAGGTGAGGACACAGACGGTTCCTACCATCTGGAAAAACACCACCATCGAACCAAAAGACTGTGCATTTTGTTGAACATCAATTTCTTACGACCTAGGAGGCCAAATTGTCATCCGAAACGAAGAAGAAAGAGTCTATCTCTAGCATCCGCGCGTCCAATTCAAGAACTATTGATCTGGATCGGATCAACCAACAACAATAACGGCGTATAGTACGGTAAAAATAGCACTTTTGATCGGAACTAATTCGTCTAACGTTGAAACTTGGTGGAGATGTTCCTTTTGGCATCATATTGTACTAAAAAAAGTCTCTAGCGATTAGAGGGGTGGAAGGGGGTGGAATTTCGGAAAACCACGAAATTTTGACCCTTTTTTCACTTTTTGGCTTACAGCTCCATAACGGTGCATCTGACAGAAAAAATTATCAATACACTAATTAAAGATCATTAAATTATGCTTCCAATGAGCTACTTAAACATTAAAATTGGTTCAGCGGTTTAGCCGTAATCGCTCGTCAAAGATCGGCGATTTTTAGGAAATAGGCTGAAAAGTGGTGTGTGCTCACGTTCAAACGCTTCTAACTCAAAAACTGCTGCTCCAAATTAAAATTGTCACTGAATCAAAGTGGTACTACATCAAATTCTGCGATAGATGGGCTCCTATTATTTTTGTATCCCCGTTCCTGAGAAGAGATACAAGCGAAAACCCCAAAGTAGTCATAGCGTCAAGTTCCGCCGATGGCTGATTTTGGAGGTATACCTACGAATTTCAAACTCCTAGTCTTCCATCAGTTGGAAAACAAAATATAATACTCTACTTTTTTCTTGCGGAATCGATTGAAACCTTTATAAAATCGGTAAAATACTCGCCTAACGAGACTTCAGTTGTTAAATCGTACGAAACGTAATACTTCGCCCTCAGAGTATAGGTAAATAGTTTAATATAAAAAATTCTGTGAACTTGTTTATTTAAATGACATAAAAATCTATATTACAAAATTATTATATTACAACCCAATTCTCTTCGCCATCAGTAACATCATCGATGAAAGTGACGTACCCATTGCACACTTCAGAATAAGTTCTGTTGGTTTTCACATTCCATTTAACTGCGTGAAGCAGTTGACCACCATCAATAACGTAGGTTGTACATCGTTCAATTTTTCTCTTATGAGTTTGAAATCATCATACAAAGCAGATTTGACGTTCTTCCTCATGCCAGCTTCCCGTAATACCAGTGCCAAGAGACACAAGTGCTGTTGTGGTTACTGCAAATGGGTTGTTGAATGTTAAACATTCCACAAATTTGGCCAAGTCTCTTTCAACTTTTGAAATTCTACTCTCTCAAATCCACATGTTGCTCGGAGGTGGCATAGTAAGTAATCCCAGAAAACTCCTCTATAGATCTACAAAGTTCAGCAAAAGCAGGTTTTGATATTATTTGAGCAGTAAGAATATCTATATCTGTGAAGCCCCTTTGAACAATTCCACCCATCGTTTTAAATTCTCGGTTGGTAGTTTGTTCTATAATCATATCTGGCCAGTACCCGTAATAAATTTTGGAGACCCTCATATAGTAAAGAATCCCTCACTGAAAACTTTGTAGTCAGATGGTTTATCAGATAATTTCTTCAAGATATTTTTTATTCCCAAATCTTCTATTTTTTTGGAGTTTGGTGGATTGACCTTCTTAATTAATAAATTAAGACCTAATTAATTAATAAATTAAATTAATAAATTAATAAATAAATTAATTAAAATTAATCTTCTACCAGGTTTTTCAAACTCTCTTGATCTCCTTCGAAAATATCAATTTCTTTCAAGATCAACTTCCACCAAGCAGTCGACACTAGCTGATGATCCCGAATAACAAGCGCATAGGCGCGGCCTGAATAATATTATGCTTCACAATATTGTCAGCCTGTGTTGTCACACTGTTGTCAGGGAAGAATCCTGACTAATGGCAGTCCAAGGATCAATTTTCATCTCGAAGAACCATTTGTAAGAAGTTCAAACCTTGTACGAATTTATTTAGTCAAATCAGAAGTGTTAATTTTTACTGCATTGATCTTGCTTCCAGGCGTAACTTCACCTCTTATGATATAATTACTACCTGAATGAAATTGGTAAGAATTTTACACTCATAATGGAAATATTCGAATTGAATATTGTAATAATTTTGTTTTCTGACTGCAATATGCTAAAATCTTCCAAAAAATCTAGCTGAATATAGATTATTAGAAGTTTAAAATTCTTATACCTCCAAAATCAGCTATTAGCGGAACTTGACGCTATGACTACTTAGGGGTTTTCGCTTGTATCTCTTCTCAGGAACGGGAATACAAAAATAATAGGAGCCCATCTATCGCAGAATTTGATGTAGTACCACTTTGATTCAGTGACAATTTTAATTTGGAGCAGCAGTTTTTGAGTTAGAAGCGTTTGAACGTGAGCACACACCACTTTTCAGCCAAGTTCCTAAAAATCGCCGATCTTTGACGAGCGATTACGGCTAAACCGCTGAACCATTTTTAATGTTTAAGTAGCTCATTGGAAGCATAATTTAATGATCTTTAATTAGTGTATTGATAAATTTTTCTGTCAGATGCACCGTTATGGAGCTGTAAGCCAAAAAGTGAAAAAAGGGTCAAAATTTCGTGGTTTTCCGAAATTCCACCCCCTTCCATCCCTTCAATCGCTAGAGACTTTTTTTAGTACAATATGATGCCAAAAGGAACATCTCCACCAAGTTTCAACGTTAGACGAATTAGTTCCGATCTTAACCCCTTATTGAGCCTATTTTTACTGTACTAGTATATTTTTGAGTAAATGCAGTCCCGATAGATGAAAATTCATCATATTGTAGACCGATACACACAACATCTTATAGGGGGCCAAAGTCGCTCGAATTCGGATGAATTGGTAATTTAAAAGTAATTAATGTCTAAATCGTTGAGAACTACCACTAGAAGACCCACACCCTCTCCCACCACTGGGCCTTAGATGGGTCGGAAGAAGCCACGTACAGAAAAAAACGTCTGCCAAGTGGGTGTGGCACATAGCTTCCTCGTATCCATAACCCGATTGTATAGATGATCCGATGCATAGTAGTTAATCTCAAAACAACAATCTCTGAATACCTTTCACGACACTCATAGGGGACCATCTACAACCTAATCCGCGTAATCCCTAAAAATGTCATCGAAATCTTGTAGAAAATGTGGAAGTTATGGCTGTTACAAGGAATTCACGTTTGCGCATGCGCAGCGGCTACTATCAGTCCGAAGGTGATGATTTTCATAGGGGACCATCTAAATACTAATTTGTAATATTCCTGAAAATTTCATTGAAATCGGATGGAAAATGTAGAAGTTAGGGCCGTTACAAGGAATTCACGTTTGCGCATGCGCAGTCGCTTCTATCAGTCCGAAGGTGGTGATCTTCATTGGGGACCATCTACAACCTAATCCGCATAATCCCTGAAAATTTCATCGAAATCGGGTAGAAAAAGTGGAAGTTATGGCCGTTACAAGGAAATTCACGTTTGCGCATGCGCAGTGGCTACTATCAGTCCGAAGGTGATGATTTTCATAGGGGACCGTCTACACACCAACCCGCACAATCCCTGAAAATTTCATAGAAATCGGACAATAACTTCGTATAGTTATGCGCGTTACAAGGAATTCATGTCAGACACACAGACAGACAGACACGGAACCAAAATTGTTCAAAAAGGTCTAAAACACAAAACGCGAGTGAAAATTTTGATTTTGGAGAACTTTTTTTTTTCGTCCTTGAAAAGTGAAAACAAAGCTTCCGCTACCTTGGTAGACTCGGAAGCAAAAAACGTTGTGTAATAATTTGCAGCTTTTTTGTAATTATTCAATCGCACTTCAGACTTCTCTTCGATCAGTAGGGACGTACAACATTCGTAAGGCGAATTTCATAATATGAAAACATTTTACACTCTAACGGGTCCCAGTAGTTATTTCATGCGTACATTTTTCACTTCAAAACAACGCAAATGCCTTTCAGGAGAGCCTGAAAACTAGGTGTATCCGACAATCTTGAGACTTGAAAGTAGAAGTTAAGTAGGTCATACAGAATCATAGGAAATGTCTCTTATAACGCTGTATGGGATTTAAACGAGGAAGCGGTGACAACGTGTCATCATTCTGATGGGTTATCAAGTGTTTTTTTTTTTTTTTTCACTCCGAGAAGAAAATAATAGAAGTACAGTCATCTTTCGGTGGGAAACCCAAGAAAAGGAAAAAAATATATAACGACGTTTTACATCGTAAGGTATAATTATTATCGCCTCCGGAACACGAGGAATCACGGTAATTTTCACGAAATCACAACTTGACTTGTCCAGGTTGGAAATACCATCTTGACCTACTTTGTCTTTCTTCTAATTTTAATTTCGATGGCGAATGATTGGTGAGTTGATGATATGTCTGATGATGATGACATTGACGACAAGTTTTGGAATTGATTATTACTTTATTTGTTTGTTAAGTCTTTACCAATTTCCAGTGAACAATCTTACTTAACCGGGAGCTGTAATTTTGGTTTATTATTTTCAATAATGAACCTTTGGAATCGACCAAGAAAAAAAAAATTTTAACACCCCCTCAAAATTTGATGGTTTACGTTTCAAGGTACGTAGAATCCAAAAATCGAATAAAAATTTGGCCGTCTGTCCGCCGTACTCGGCACTTTTGCCACTTAGCATTGACCGATTTTGATGAAATTTGGTATGTAGGCTCCATTTGGGGTCTAGTTGTGCCCCGAAGCTTTTGGTTGATGTACGTCACTTCTAAGGTACGTCAAAATTAATCAATTTTGACATTTTGAAAACGCCCTAACTCGAAAAATTTTGATATAAAGGTATTGTTTTTCCTTCAATTTTGGATTCTATAGCATTTTTAGAATTTTTTGAGACCACCCGGAGCTATGTAGGACAAACCGTTTGCTCCCTACACAACAATTTAAGGGTTTATATTGGAAATATATATATATATATATATATATATATATATATATATATATATATATATATATATATATATATATATATATACTATATATATATCTATATACTATATATATATATATATAATATATCTCTATCTACTCTATCTATATATCATATATATATCTATATATACTATCTATATCTATATATATCTATCTATATATAAATCAAAACACGAGTGTGAATTGCAAAAGAGGCCTAATCTCCGTTCAAATTAGAGCTGACCGAAATGCAATCGATGGTTGGTGATTTTGATTTTTTTTTTAAATTTTATATTTTTTTCAATTTTTTTTCGAATTTTTTTTAAAATATTGGATGGTTGGTGATTTTGTTGACGAGTGATCTATATAGAAAAATAATAAACCATTGTGTAATAATTTGCAGCGTTTTGTTGTTGTTAAATCATCGATATGAGAAGAGAATCTTATTGAAGCCTTATTCTCTCAGTGACTTATTTTCTCATCTAAATTGTCAGTCACTTCCAAAATTCAGGGGCAAAAGTGGGAGAAAACGTTTCCAAAGCGCCTTAGCTCAAAAACTTTCAAAATACAAGTTTTTTTATTAGTTTAAAATGTCCAAATATTTGTGGAGTCGAATGACGCCACCTCTGATACCAACTGTTCGCTAATGAAGATAAATAAATACCTGAATAATGGATGACGTTTTTCCATAATTTTAATATAGTGTTCAATTTTTGGAATCGAATGAACAACAATAATTAAAAATACGCGATTATTGTGAAATTAATTAGAATACGTGGGCACCCACCGCTTAGGACCCGAACCCCCTTCCACCGCAAGGGTGAGTCATACTATCTATACATATACAGGGTGTAACGGTTAAGGTCGTACAACCGGCCAGGGTTCGATTCTACAACTAATTTGTGACTTTTTTTGTCTCTTGACTTATTTTTCTTAACCCCCTTAAAATCTGACTTTTTCCACTTTTAAGATTTTTTTCGTGTTGTCGACCTTACGCCATTAAAACAGCCATAACTCCCTTGTTTTCCAGTCAAAATTCAAATGTAATTATACCGTTGGAAAGAGCGTTAAATTCTCTATCTCCCTAGTGTTAAATAAAACTTCTTGAAGAAGACTAAAATGTTGAAAAATGAGCACAAATAGTAAAATCTCGGAAATTTTTCGTTTTTTCAAACGTTTGTAACACTAACTGAAACTGCCGGTTAAGTTCACACTGTAACCCCAAAAGTTGGCTCAAAATCTCAGCTTTCTAACGGTATAGCCATAAAATTGTTTACAGTAGACTAATGGTGTAAAATCCTCGTTCCCGTGCCAAAAACCGTGGATCTTCCAGTAAGAATCGACGTTTCGCCAAAATCCGCATTTTTACCCTAAAATGAGTTGCTTAAAAACGTGTTTAATGTTTAAAAGAATGGTTAAAAACATACTTCGACCTTATTGTCAACGGTAGTAACGTTTAACTTGGCCGATCTAGTAATAAAAAAATTGGCATACAAATTAACAGAAATTAAGACAATTTTCGAAAAATGAATTGGACAAGATATCAGTGACTGCTTTTTCGATAAGTCTTGTGTCATCATTTGACTCAGTGAGACAAAGTACGAAAAGATGGCTGCTTAACTCATTTAAGGGGAAAAGTGCGGATTTTGGCGAAACGTCGATTTTTACTGGAAGATCCACGGTTTTTGGCACGGGAACGAGGATTTTACACCATTAGTCTACTGTAAACAATTTTATGGCTATACCGTTGGAAAGCTGAGATTTTGAGCCAACTTTTGGGGTTACAGTGTGAACTTAACCGGCAGTTTCAGTTAGTGTTACAAACGTTTGAAAAAACGAAAAATTGCCGAGATTTTCGAGATTTTACTATTTGTGCTCATTTTTCAACATTTTAGTCTTCTTCAAGAAGTTTTATTTAACACTGGGGAGATAGAGAATTTAACGCTCTTTCCTACGGTATAATTACATTTGAATTTTGACCGGAAAACAAGGGAGTTATGGCTGTTTTAATGGCGTAAGGTCGACAACACGAAAAAATCTTAAAAGTGGAAAAAGTCCGATTTTAAGGGGGTTAAGAAAAAGAAGTCAAGAGACAAAAAAAGTCACAAATTAGTTGTAGAATCGAACCCTGGCCGGTTGTACGACCTTAACCGTTACACCCTGTATAGTACCTCAGATCTAAGTTTGGAAGACATGAAGGTAATCATAAGATTACGAGGAGAGCTCCTTAATCTCAATTGCCTTCTAGAAGATTTTCAAGAGGAAGGGCGCCCTCCTTCCTTACTGCCTCATCAATAATTTTAGCCAATTTTACTAATACCGATGAAGCTGTAATTAAATTTTAAATTCTGATAAGCGGATTGTTTATTCAGTTCCCTATTTGCGGGTTTTTTTCAAAATTTTGCCTCAATCATGGTTTATTTGAATTATGGCTACTCAAAATTTATTTTAAAATTCTCAAACATAATTATCCAAAATTGTAATTACTTTCCAAATAAGTCTGTAAGTAAGTAAAAGTAAATAAAGTAAACAACCATTTCAGGTTGGATTTTCGTCCGACTGCCATTCCTGGCGTCGCGGACGTCATCAGCTGTCTTCCTAAGGGAAGATCAGTATTTGTTCTGATGATTTCGCTCATGGCTTCCCATTGGCCTCACCGCCCTGGGTTGGGACGAGGGGGAACTGCGACCGACTTGCCCGAAAATATGCCGCAGAGGCGGGCCTCGAACTCACGGCCCCTGCAACCGGTTCGAGTCCCGTCTCCAGAGACACATGCCGTAGCTCGCTCGGTCACAGCTGACCCCTAATAAGTCTGTGTAAGCAGTTTTCAAATATTCATTTTTGTTTACAAATGGGAAGCTAATTAAGTTTGTCCTCAATAGTGCTGCTATCTATCCAAAAACAATTATTAAAATCGGGGACACCTAGGCCCGTATTCACAAAAATCGCCAAAGTGAAACTTGAAGTCGCACTTCCAAAAGTGATACTTCAGGCCAAAGTGAAACTTAAGGAGAAATCGCTATTCACAATCGTTTTTAGTGTAGCTGCTCTTAGGTCAGCTTTAAGTTCAACTGATAAGGAAGTTGAACTTCCGAGAGGGTAACCCTTAGGGCGACTCGCTCCTATTGACCAATGGGAATATTCAGTGATAATATTGATAAGCGGTTGGAGATCAATAAACGATTGTCCATCTCTGCTTCATTCCTTTCCAAAACATATATTTTGGCGTTTTTATTGATTTGAATGCGCTAGTAGTGAACTGAAAGAGTGTAAAAAAAAAGAAAACAAAACTAACCATCGAAGAAACTATTCAATCGACGTCAGAAGTTGGCCATTTCCGCTTTCTCTTCGCCTTCTTGGCACAATTTGTAAACGTCTCCTTTCCATAGATACTTCAAATATTCCATGTAGTCGTTTTACATTTAAATCCAAACGGAAAAACTTCGTAAAACGGCTGTCGAAGCAAGCAAAATAGACGCACTTCTTGTCAAAAGCTGTACTAAGGGCCAGTAAAGTATGGTAGGAGCCAAACTTACCCGGAAAGTGTAACTTAACGAAAGTTCAGCTTCGGTAAAGTGGAGCTGAAGTGACGTTTCTTCTAAAGTTCGGTTTGTGAATAGCGTTTTCTCTAAAGTACGGCTCTAAGTGGAGATTTCAGGCTTCACTTAGTGAAAAGCCCCACTAAGTGCATTTTGTGAATACGGCCCTTAGCCTTTACAGTTAAGTTCTCTCTCAAGGCTAGTTGTCTCCCTTACTTTGAGGGTTGGACGAATGGGGTGTCAGAAACACGAGTGCGAATCGATGTCGAAAATGAGCCAAATTTCAGCTGATCAAATGCGATTTTTTCTCGTTTCTTCGAATAGAGTTTTATGCCACTCAGTTGTGTTTCCCAAACAACCAAGAATCAAATTTCGTGTTGAAGGCAACACAACCATGTTTTGCTGGTAGGTAGTATTTATAGAAAATGTGTCTTCGCGGACGGGTGATCTTGACAGAAAAACAATAAACTATTGTGTAATTATTTGCATTTTTGAAAAAATACTCTTGCATGAGTTACTATTTTCTTCCATTGGACGGCAGTATGAGATCAAACATTATTAATAGATTAGTGAGAGATCGGAGAATGTTACCTTGGACTCCCATTCCATGCCAACGGCGCAAATGAGGATCATGATGAAAACGGCGATGACGCCGACGATTCTGACGTCGTTGACGCCGCCGTCGATGATCTTCATGTCGTGCTCTCTCAGGAGATCGTTCAGGGAATCACAGAAACCGATGGTGTTCAGCGAGGCCGCTACAGCGTTAGCGAAGGCGAGAATGAGGCCTACCGAGGCCCCAAATTCGGGTCCCAGCGATCGAGATATGATGTAGTACACGCCACCTGTAACACAATAGGGGCGTCCTAGAATAGGGGCACAACTCAAAAACGTCTGCCAAGTGGGTGTGGCACATAGCTTCCTCGTATCCATAACCCGATTTTATAGATGATCCGATGCATAGTAGTTAATCTGAAAACACCAATCTCTAAGTACCTTTCACTACCCTCATAGGGTACCATCTACACGCTAATCTGGACAATCCTAGAAAATTTCATCAAATTTGGGCGAAAAATGTAAGTGCGGTAGTGATTGGAATCAAAAAATTTCTTAGCAAGACTGGGAATCGAACCTGGGACTCCTAGGTGTGAGTCCAGTACTTTGCACACTGATCTACAGAGGGGTTGGTTCACTGGCTTTGAGATCCTCACCTCAGACGCAACTGTTACGGCTGTTACAAGGATTTTACGATTGTGCATGCGCAGAGGCTACTGTAAATTTTAAGGCCTTGATTTTCATTGGGGACCATCTACAACCTAATCCGCGTAATCCCTGAAAATGTCATCGAAATCGGGTAGAAATTGTGGAAGTTATGGCTGTTACAAGCAATTCACGTTCGCGCATGCTCATCGGCTACTATCAGTCCGGGGATGATGATTTTCATAGGGGACCATCTAAACACTAATCTGTAACATCCCTGAAAATTTCATTGAAATCGGATGGAAAATGTGGAAGGTACGGCCGTTACAAGGAAATTAACGTTTGCGCATGCGCAGTGACTACTATCGGACCGAAGGTGATGATTTTCATAGGGGACTATCTAATCACTAATCTGTAACATCCCTGAAAATTTCATTGAAATCGGATGGAAAATGTGGAAGTTATGGCCGTTAGAAGGAATTCACGTTTGCGCATGCGCAGTCGCTTCTATCAGTCCGGGGATGATGATTTTCATAGGGGACCGTCTACACACCAACCCGCACAATCCCTGAAAATTTCATCGAAATCGGACAATAACTTCGTATAGTTATGCGCGTTACAAGGAATTGATGACAGACGGACAGACACACAGACAGACAGACACGGAACCAAAATTGTTCAGAAAGGTCTGAAACGCAAAACGCGAGTGAAAATTTTGATTTTGGAGAACTTTTTTTTTTCGTCCTTGAAAAGTGAAAACAAAGCTTCCGCTACCTTGGTAAACTCGGAAGCAAAAAACTTGATTTTTGGGAAATTGCGTTTGAAGTTTGAAGCCCATTGGCTTGCGGTTCCACTCAATAGAAACGTACCGCCAACATTTACTGTTGCATAACAGTATACTGTAAGATCTGAGCCAATGTTTCATGGCGAGTAAAAGATAATTTGTTGTTTAGGGGCCAAGAGGGGGGTAAATTTTGGTCAAATTTCGATGGTATTTCGAGCTGTTACCTTTTTAACCGAACATTCTCTAAGACATTTTGAAATGTTACCTTACCCAATGATACCAAATTATAACTTTCTGAGCCACTAGTAAAGATAATTACTTACTTAGATAATTACTTACTTCCCAACGGAAAATTATTACCCGTTCGTCAACAATAATAATGAACATAACACAAAATGGTTTGAGATCTTTTATGGCCTCTGGTGGACTATACTTGGTGCAGGAATAGTTGGATGTCTGAAAGTTTTAAGCTAATGGAGAATTTTAATATAATTTCGTCTTCATCAGATTGATTCTTAAAGAGTCATAGCATAATTATCATGCACGTTTGACACTCTAACAGTCAATCACGACTTTTCTTTTAAAATCCTCCTAATTTTCGGGGCTATAATTTATGAGACATTTAAGTTTTTAAAATCGCCAATTTTACTCTAATAACACAATTTTATTAAATCTCAAATTTTAGGAATTCCAATTTTACCTTAGAAATGAGTAAATAACCGAATTAAGTAATTGCAAGTACGAGTAAGTAATAATCCAAGTAATCCAAAACAATCAATATCATCAATACAATAAAACATCACAGCAATAATCATCACTACAAAATATTGTCAGTCAAATTTCAGGAGAAATTCGTAGGTGTTTGGAAGTTAGCTAGGTATCAGCAAAGGCACCATTCACTATGGGATACGTTTGTAATAGTCTCTCAAAAACTTGTCATCGTTTGGATCATGGACGGTGATGATGTGTGATGCTGGTCCATTACAAAGAACAGCGTCTGAAAAGTTGATGGAGGAATCACTAGAATCAACAAGGGGAAGATTTGTACGGCTTTCCCATGCAGTGCCAGTGAGGTCACAATAAGATAGTCATGGTTGATCGCATTGTTGCTGAGGCAAATATTGGAGTATGAACTGAATCTAACTGGATGCGTTTGAGTATCCTCCTTCTCCGGTGAACTTTCAGGGAAAAGGCTCAATTTCATGCCATTTTCAATCATTCCACGAACCAGACGTCTACCCCTCCTCCGTCGAACAAAGAAAGTTGTGTTCTCAAGCGGTCCCCGAATAAGACCGCAAAATGCCTGTGATCTACGAATGTAGTAGACATCTTCAGCAATGCTTTCCCGGTCATAACTCAAAAACCCCATTTTTTGAGTTGTGCCTTTATTCTAGGACGGGTGCGATATTTTTGTTGAACTGCAATAAAATAATTGAAGTCGTTTGATGAACCTTTGGGGAGCTCAGGCCTGATTCAAATGATCCCAGCAACCACAAACCTGGATTGAATCCAGGAGCTCCTTAAGGCGTTCTGTCGATCTGATTGAAAGTGAGGTTATCCGATGGAATACGACTCGATTTGCAAGGCCTGTATCATAGTGAGTGTTGTCCATGAGTATATTAGTCGCGAGACACCAAGAGGACCAATTTTTGCCCATCTTGACCCCTCATCTGCCCATATTGTCCGTCGTTTTTTTAAAGTAATCAATACAGAATTGTTATCTACATTAAAACCTCCTGTAGAGTAATAATTTGCTTTATTTTTTAACGTAAATCCCAAATCATACACTTATCCAGAAGTAGCTGGTTACATAGAACAATAGTGAAAAGAGGAAATTGCCACACGGTCTACTGACATTCGAGAGAGATCATTTGCCAACAGTAGCGTACTACGTTTTTCAAAAGGTTTAAAATTATCTAACTTTGTTTACAAGATTTATTTTATGTCTAATTCGTCTCGCCGTTGCGAGAGGTTTTGATGTGAATTCTTTCAGATTGGGTTAGTTGAGGCATATTTCATCATGTGAACGTGAGATACACCTGTAGACATTTGAGATGTACCTGGTAGGTTGATTCACTGATACCAACGTAAAAACGTCTGCCAAGTGGGTGTGGCACATAGCTTCCTCGTATCCATAACCCGATTGTATAGATGATCCGATGCATAGTAATTAATCTCAAAACATCAAAACAAGTTAATCTGTAACATCCCTGAAAATTTCATTGAAATCGGATGGAAAATGTAGAAGTTATGGCCGTTACAAGGAATTCACGTTTGCGCATGCGCAGTGGCTAATATCAGTCCAAAGGTGGTGATCTTCATTGGGGACCATCTACAATCTAATCCGCATAATCCCTGAAAATTTCATCGAAATCGGGTAGAAAAAGTGGAAGTCATGGCCGTTACAAGGAAATTCACGTTTGCGCATGCGCAGTGGCTACTATCAGTCCGAAGGTGGTGATTTTCATAGGGGACCATCTAAATACTAATCTGTAACAACCCTGAAAATGTCATTGAAATCGGATGGAAAATGTAGAAGTTATGGCCGTTACAAGGAATTCACGTTTGCGCATGCGCAGTCGCTTCTATCAGTCCGGGGATGATGAATTTCATAGGGGACCGTCTACACACCAACCCGCACAATCCCTGAAAGTTTCATTGAAATCGGACAATAACTTCGTATAGTTATGCGCGTTACAAGGAATTCATGACAGACACACAGACACGGAACCAAAATTGTTCAGAAAGGTCTAAAACGCAAAACGCGAGTGAAAATTTTGACTTTGGAGAATTTTTTTTTTCGTCCTTGAAAAGTGAAAACAAAGCTTCCGCTACCTTGGTAGACTCGGAAGCAAAAACAGACTGCCAAGTTGTGTTGGTTGTACAGATTCTTCACATAGAAAAACATGGAGAACATGGACACACGTCCGATGAATATACGGATATGAAATGTGATCGGTTAGGAGATTAATATACCAAAACACCTTCAATGTAATTTTGAAGAAAAAGGACAAGTGAAGTACGAGGAAATGAAAGATCACTTCTTCTCTTCCAATCCCTCTGACACATCGACTTCTATTTAGATATCGATACCTCTTCACCGTTTGAACCAAACCATCGGTAGTCCTACAACGATCACGTGTCCCAATAATTTTTCGGGTCGGGTCGTTGGCGAACCCCTCTTCTTTCAAAGAGTAAGGAAATAAGTAGCCACGACCTCTTATTATAACATTATTGCCATTTGGGACCGTTATGGTAACAAAAATAACCCTTTTCATTTCACCATTTTTGCATTGAACAGTTTTTCACATCTTTAAGGCCAATTTTCGAATTCTAGGCGGTTTGCGGCATTCTTTGTATATTTCAATTCTCCAGAGGCATCTGCTATTGAAATTGAAACAATAATATTCTAAATTGGCAATGATTTTTGAATTTCAAGTCGTCAATAACTGCCCCTAAAGAACACTCTCCAAATTGTAGTTTTGAAAATGATGTCTAAAGTATTTGCGAGTTGATAGTTTTTTGAACGGTCAGAAACTTGTTCAGACATGTGAGAAGGGTCAGAAACCCCTTTTCTTTCAGCATTTCGAGGGTTAAGAACTATCATGTGCTATCTTACTTTTTTCAACTTTTCAGGAGAGACAAAAAACCGATTTGAGGGGCTACATTCGACTTAGTTACTGTTTTTGGTTTATTATTTTCAATAATGAACCTTTGGAATCGACCAAGAAAAAAAAATTTTAACACCCCCTCAAAATTTGATGGTTTACGTTTCAAGGTACGTAGAATCCTAAAATCGAATAAAAATGTGGCCGTCCGTCCGCCGTACGCGGCACTTTTGCCACTTAGCATTGACCGATTTTGATGAAATTTGGTATGTAGGCTCCATTCGGGGTCTAGTTGTGCCCCGAAGCTTTTGGTTGATGTAGGTCACTTCTAAGGGTTCCAAAATCAATTTTGAAATTTTGAAAACGCCCTAACTCAAAAAATTTTGATATAAAGGTATTGTTTTTCCTTCAATTTAAAATTCTATAGAATTTTTAGAGACCACGCGGAGCTCTGTAGGACAAACCGTTCGCTCCCAACGAAAATTTAAGGGTTTATATTGAAATATATATGTATATAAATCAAAACACGAGTGTGAATCGCAAAAGAGGCCTAATCTCCGTTCAAATTAGAGCTGACCGAAATGCGATCGATGGTTGGTGATTTTGATTTTTTTTTCCCATCATATTGGATGGTTGGTGATTTTGTAGACGAGTGATCTGTGAAAGAAAAATAATAAACCACTGTGTAATAATTTGCAGCGTTTTTAAAATATTTTTACGTTAGTTAAGTATTAGAATCCGACGATAATCAATAGTTTATTCAAAAATTGCAATAATAAAAAAATGCATTAGATAGCATGTGATAATGGGGTATTTCGGTGGGTCGGAAATTCAGGTTTTTGACCTCAAATTTGGATTCAGCACCCTTGAAAACCTATATACTCCAACTTTTAGCCCAATGATACTATAACATGTGGAAGAAAAATTAATTAAAGAGATCACACGTTTGAAAAAGGCGGGCCGCTATAAATGCACACACACTAGGCAAGGACTACGCCGCGCGCGTGTGTGAGTAGTATTTTGTAGTATCCAAGAGGTGCTCCAAGGGTTTCTGTGCATGGATACTTTTTCAAAGACAGTTGGCTAGCTACGTCACGATTGGCTAGCTACGTCACACCATTCAAATCTTCAACTTTCCTTAGCTTCTCTGATTTTTTAAAAACATTTTCTCGACGAACAGACCCGATTACCGTTATTCCTGAGCCATACTCTTTTGAAAAAAAATTTTTAAAAAATTGACTGAAATACCCCATTTCTGAAATCTAGAAGATAGCTCTTGATACATACCAAGTATTATAATGGTACTTTCAATGAATTATTAAAGTCTTGAAATAATGGAACTGGTGAAAGGGTGAATTAATGAAATTGGTGAAAAAATAATCTTTTATTCTAGCACATAGGAATTACACAACCTCGTAAGTTGGATACTTGTGAATTCATGGTTTCTTTTAAACAAAATTTCTTTTCTTTATCCGTTGCTGTCGTTACAGTCGATAAGTTGCCATCAGTCTTACAAAACAATCAATTTATTTTCAATTTAAAATTCTCGTAGGGAGTGAACGGATTGTCCTACAGAACTAGGTACGTGGTCTCTAAAAATTCAACACTATTTTAAAATGATGAAAAAACAATACCTTTAAATCGAAATTTTTTGAGCTAGGGCGTTTCAAAATTTAAACCCTTATTTTTCAATCCTTAGAAGTGACTGACCTCAACCAAAAGCTTCGCGGCACAAATGAAAACCGTATACCAAATTCCATTCAAATCGGTCAATGCTAAATGAGGAAAGTACGGCGGACAGACGACCAAATTTTTATTCGATTTTTGAATTCCTTGAAACGTACACCAATAAATTCTATGGTGGTGGTGGGGGGGGGGGGTTGGAAATTTCTTTATTATTCTTTATTATTGAAAATAATAAACCAAAATGATGAATTAAACCAGAAAATGAAAACCAATTAGGCACCATTTATTGAAACGAACTGCATGCTGAAAGTGCTTCACAAATTTACTAGAAACATAAATTGAAAATGTACTAAAGTTATTCATTTCATGATATATCTTTTTCTCCCTCTTTTTCCATTTTCGTTTTCCCAAGATTCGTCGTCACTTTTAGAGGCTATCTGGAATTAAAAACCGACCTGCAACAAGAAAACCTTCATTAGTATAGGTTGGACACAAAAATTACTGCAACTATTCAAAAGAAGTTAGATCTTTTTGCATTCTAAGAAGGAGAAAAATGTGAGTTCCTTCAGTGATTCACACAGCTAGCTCAAATTCCATCTGCCTCATTTTTTGTCTCTTGACTTCATTTTGTAGTATAAAATTAGGTACTTAATTAATAATAAACTTAAACTAAGCGGAATTACTGCGTAAGTTGATTTAAAAAAACAATAGTATTTACTTACCGGATGGAGAAAGCAGGACCTTTCGTACGCCACTGTGTAGATAGCTCCTGATAACATTAAGGTTTTGGATAGCACATGATAGGTTTTTAGGCGATTGCGCGCAATCTATTGAGATTTTTGAAGAACTGGCACCGTAGCACGAAAGACCGCGAGATTCCGCGTCGATAGATATATAAAACTCATTTTGGCCAAAAAATGAGATAGCACATGATAGATCTTAACCCGCGATTTTTGCATCGAACCGTTTTTCACATCTTTCATGGCCAATTTTAAAATTCTAGGCGGTTTGCGGCATTCTTTATATTTTTGAATTCTCTAGAGGCATTCTTTATATTTTTGAATTCTCTAGAGGCATCAGCTATTGCAATTGAAACAATAAAATTTTAAATTGGTAATAAAGTAATAATTTTCCAATTCTAAGTCGTCGGTGCTCCTAAAGAATACGCCACACGAAATTTGCCAACTCCAAATTGTAGTTTTGAGAATGATGTCAAAAGTATTTAAAAGTTGATTTGTTTGGGAGATTGGACCTCAGAACGGTCTAAGGAGCCGGTATTGTGGCATCAAAATGCTCGAGGCATCCAGTGGCAGGTGCTTGACCTTGTAAACGACCACGACATACAGCGACCTCAAAGCCGATAATAAAGTCGCCTCCCGAACGACCCAGAAAAATCGCTCGAGGGCAAAATCTCTTCAGATTGGATATCGTCGTTTCAAAAGCCACGCTGCGCCTTCCTAGTTGAGATAAGTGATGTGATACAAACGACAAGTATTTTCGACTGACCTCTTAAAAAACAATCATGCAAACCACTGAACACTTCAGGTCTTCGATACTACGAGTACGTTTGACATTTTAAATATTTTCGGATAAAAAATCGGGTAAGGTGAGCAGGGTAGCTTCCTTGAATATTTCCAATGAATGAATAAGTGAGAATTAGTAAATGTATTAAGGATTCCTTAACTTTTTATCAGGACTCAAGCTAATGAACTCAATTACATCGTTCAGAAAAGAAATAGGACTAAGAAATTTGATGTTGATAGAACTTGAACCATATGTTTCTAAACCTAGAATGAGGAATTTCACCATGTCGGAACTTCCTATTTATGACCCCAAAATGGGATTCAGCACCTCGAAAAACCTCCTACGTACTTCCTAATTTACGAATAAACAAAACAGTGTAGAAAATATGAACGTTTAAAAAAACCGGGAGGGTGACGTCAACCAGCAATAGTTCGTGTTCGTATAGTTCGCTTGAAGCGCTGAGATCGTGAAATCTCACTTTGTATAGTCTTCGGAGGCAACATTTCACAAAACCAGTACATAAAGAGAAGAAGTGAAGAGAAAAAATAGAAAAAGCAAGATAGACATAAATTTCCTCTTAGGTAACACAATTTCGTCGTTCCATCAGGCAACAAGGGGAGGGAACAGCGATCCGAACAGCCAATCAGCGAGCGTTTCCGCTTCACGTTAAAGAGGTCCGTTTTCCCGTTTATTTATTGAAATCATAAATTTTGAATGTCTCCAAAAAATAACAGGGGACCTGTTTTCCAAAATCAACCCGTTCGGCTCATTTGGAATTGGCTTTTATTAACTTCCATCAAACCAATGTGAAACCAGATTGGAATTTGAATGGAAAATGAGGAGGTTAAGACCATTTTATGGCCGTTAGGAAGGAAAAGTTGTTGCAAATTAGTTGTAGAATCGATTCCTGAGGTATTGTTGGTTGGTTTCGCGGATACCTAAAGATTATACCAAAACCCGCTTCTCACCTTACCATTTTCAAAACGATCGCTTATCGGTTTCGGGCTGAAGAGGGACACCCTAACTACCACCACCGCATCATTCTATCTGTTTTGTGCTGGCGGGATCCACTTTTCGCTTTCACCTCTGTGACCTCCTTATTCGTCAGAATAAATTCAAAATCAGTCCAATTTTATAAAATGTATCCAACGTAACAGATTCGGAATAGAGTAATGAAAAATATTGTTTTCTGTTCAATGCTAAAGTTTCAACGAAGGAAATGATAAACCAAAAGATTGGGACTAGGTGAACAATTTTTCGGCCTTGAGGCTTGAAGACAATAATTAATGTTATTACGATATTTATCAACTCCGTCAAATGTCACTCCCTTTTGATACACGTGTAACAGCGAGTGGTTTACTGTAGCATTAAACCCCAGATAACAGTCATTTAACTCACACGTATTTCACCGAGTGAAACGCGACGGAAATTATTCGGTTGGAATGCGAAGTGACCTTTTTTTCACATATAGGTAAACTTTTATCTTTGATCGTGCTTTCGATACCCATCGAGTTACGACGTGTTGCGCGTGAATTGTCGCTATTGATCACGGATAAATTGCAATATAAAGAGGGATTGAAGTCAATATTTTTCAGGATTTTTCTAGACCGAACTTACTCATCAAACCAGCACGTTTTGGGAATGAAATTCTCTATAGGTAGAGGGTAGGACGTGATAACCATCCCTAATCAGCTGAGTGAGGACGCAGAATCTTATGCATAATACAAAATGGGGGGTGCGCCTTGATTTTTTTTAGATTTTTAATCGAAAGTAGACTACATCCTGAGAATTTTGACACCAGCCGTTCTCTTTTTGGATGAGTAGATCTTTTTCTATGATTTTTCAAAGTTTCGACCGTTTATGACGTCACGCGCCCCTCTCGCCTGGGCGGGACCCCCCAGCCCACTGTGACGTCATAAACGGTCGAAACTTTAAAAATTCATAGGAAAAGATTTACACACGCTAGAGGGTCGCGGTTGGTACCAAAATTCTGAGAATGAGGTCTACCTTATATTAAAAATAACAATAAACAGTTTTTCCGACCCAGGCGCACACCCTATTATGTTTATCTACCACTATTTTTTATTGCAGCGTCTGATTCTACGTGAAATTTTCGGAAAAATCACTATTTTTGAGGGCACAAAAATGTGCTCATCTATTCGGAAAATCCACTTTTGGGCTTACCTACCATATTGCATGCATGGTTTTAACATGTTTTTACATGCTTTAGTTCCTATCAAACTGAACAATTCCATAAACAGCACAAACACATCTAAAAAGGCTATCCGAATCATATGCCATGCAAAATATGATGAGCACTGCAAGCCATTATTTAAGCAAATGGGGATCATGACCATAATAAATGAATATATTTGGCTATGCTGTTGCTATGTGTTGAATAGTAAACTCCCCCGAAGAGCGGAAGCCCATTCCTACAATACTAGATACCAGAATGACTACGATCTCCCAATGAATCGCCTCTCAACAACGCAACGCCAATTTCCCCATACATCAGTGAAGCTGTTCAATAACTTGCCCACAAATTACAAAAATCTACCAGAGGGAACATTTCGACGCGTCCTGAAGAAATTTCTGAAGGAGAATCCGTTTTATAATTTGCAAGAATTTTACGAGCATAACTGGCAATAAGTGATGGTCTCATAAATGAACCATCCTTTTGTATTATACATATTATTTTATTTGATTAAGTTATATTTAACATAGCTTTTAGTAAGGGAAGAAAATCACAATCCCAGACTGATTGCTTGTAATAAATTATTATTTATTATCAACATTGTATTTATATTTATATTTTTATTATATTGTTACATCGTTATTTATATTAATATTATTGTAGAAAGTTTTTCAAGTTTTAAGCAGCAGAGGAATATACCTAATACTGTTGCTTGCAAAGATTTTAATTATTTCATGTATAGTAATCAACCTGTGATCTTAAACCGACTGTGATTTTTTTGTTTTGTTTAATGCTTCGACTGTGATATTAGGAATTGCCTGTGAGTGTGTATGTATGTATATGTGTGATTAGTGTAGCGTGTTTTCGGGCTGTGGCCCGGGGTTCTTGGCCGGTCTGGGGGCGGCCCCCCTTGGCGCTTGGAATAGGTGGTCTACCTCTATGGTGGACCACGCTGTTCGTAAGGGCTGCCTCTCCAGAAATGGATTGGCAGCCCCGGGAGCCGCCGTGGTGGGTGGGTCCGGGCCGGTCGGGACGCCCCGGCCGGTGCGATGGCGCTCCACACACACCTTGTTCCTAGAAATCCAAATCACGGGAGTTCCTATATCATTTAAGTTCCTATTTAATTTGATTTTGTCACAGTGTTTGACCCGTTTCTCTTTGTTCGTAAGTTTAGTTTTAGTATTGTATCTATTTGACGTACCCATACCTTATGTAAAGGTGAAGGAATAAAGGATAATTTGAATTTGAATTTGAAAACATATGAATTACGTTAACATCATAGACCGTACTATACTCTTGCCTTTATTTAAAGAGCTCTGGGATTTTTGAAGGCCCCGAAGGTTCGGCATCGCTGCAAGAATCCGAGCCCCAGTGGAAGGTCGAGGTATACCTGCGCGACCCCTCCGCCCGTGAACCCCCCCCAACCCCCCAACAGTTTACCCTCTTCTGCAAATGCACACTTGATTCACAAATTATTTCGATCATCCCATCACCAAAATCGTGATCAGCGAGAAAAATTGAACATATCGAGTATAAACTCGAGGCAGGTACGATTAAAACTCAGCAGCCCTCTCCCGGCCAATCCACCCAAACGAATTACGCCCTCTTCGCCGAATTACAGGAAATTTGGACTCATTTTCATCAGAATAATTAGTACGTTACGAATTTAAATTACAAAAAATGTTCACCGAACGATAAATAATTAAATTGTATGTTGATAGAAGAGGAAGAAGGAAGAGGGATGATGGGTTTTGACCACGAAGGGTTGTGACCACGAAGGGTGAGCACACAAGGTGTGCACCTTGCAACGTTGCCACCTCTTGGCAGGGAAGGGGTTTTGGAACCCGCGGTCCAGAGCTCTTTAAATAAAGGCAAGAGTATAAGCAGTACCTAATTTATATGCAACCATCTAAATTTTTGCGTCTTGATCGTGAATGCTTATATTTTAGTACAGGGATACAAGTAAGGACTAAAACTGTCACAAAATCTCATCATTTGTTCATTAAGTTTTACCATGGACAAGGAATTGTAGATTTACTCCTGTTTCACGAATGCTGGGGGTTCTACTGATCCAAATGCAATAAAATTCCAAGGTCATGTTCTTACAGCTCAATCCAAAAAGCCATTTGAATTTGGACTTTGAAACTCTGAGAAATCGTAGTACAGAGATATCACGTTTACGCATGCGCATGCGCTACCGTTAGTCACAGCATTGAAATTTGTAGGAGACTGATTAGGAACTCATCCTCACAGTTTTTGTGTAGCACTTATTAATATACATAATACTGTTCAATAATGTTAAGTAAAGTTCTGCCCAAACACCTAGTTTTGTAGAACCTATATTAATCAGAAAAGCTCTGATTTCTCGCAAAAAGCGAGTGAAAATTTGATTTTGGAGGACCCAAGGACGAATACAAAGCTTCTCGGGCTTTTATAGCGAGGAAACAAAATGGCGGCTTTGGACCTGTGGGAAATTCGAATCATCATGGAACAGTTTAGATTCTTGTTGTGTAACAATATAGGATGAATTTCAGATTGAAATTAACCTTATTGTTCATAATTAGTCAGAGGAGGGTGTGACGACCCTACCCCTTCAAACCAGTGATTAGATTAATCAGCCGGCCCGAAGAGGATATCGATTTATATCTCTATGAATCAAATATCCCCCTAGGCGTAGCTCCAACAAATCGGGAACAAACCAAATCGGTTTGCCCCTTCTGTAAAAGTAGGATCGTCACAGCTGATAGTAAAACGATTCATCTAACCTCCTTTGACTTCTCCATTCGTACTGATTGCTGACAGTGACAACGTAGTGATGACGCAGACGATGTACGAAATGACGATGATGACGAGAGAGAAGAATATTCCTGACTCCCCGACGACCCAGGCGAGTCGCAGGAACAGCATGACGCCCCAGATGTTGAGGAGGCAGGGGATGAGGACGCCTTGAATCCATCCCAGTTTGATGCCATGGCTCGGCGTGTCGTTTGTAGGCTCTTTTTTCCGTTTTTCGGCCTCCTCTTCCGTTTCCTGTCGAAAGGAAAATATCAAATTTTGGAATTTGAAATCACAAAAATAAGACATACTTACACAAGAACCAATCCAAAATAAATAAGAAGATAATTGTTTAAGGAGCGACGAAGAAGATTTTAAAATCTAGTAAAAGAAAGAACTTATAATATTAATAATTAATTATAATGTATTAAAAATCTAACATGGAGAGTTTCAAACTATATTTTGTCCCATGTTAAAAACCCCAAAACTTCATGAGTCGTTTCTACAACTAATTTAAGTAAGAGAGTGTCTTATAACATTTTATTACAACACAAAAATCCTAGTTATTTCACTTTCAAGATTTTTCGTGTTTTCCACCTTAAGGAATAAAAATGGCCACAACTCCCTTAATTTACATGCAAATACTTAAAAAAGAGATTCGATGAGATCAATACCCAATTTCAGGCTATTACGTACTATCATAGATGAGGCCACTTGAATCAGCGATGAAAATGATGCAGAATCCCACCCCTAATGGGGAATCTAATTTTCGAAAGAGGGTTCACTGATATGGAAGAAAACCTTAGTGTGCTGCTCGAAAACGCATCCAAAAAATTTGGACGAGTTTTTCCTTACGACAGCAGTGCTACCTCTGATAGCGCACATGAAACAACTAGCTTACGTGATCGAACACACGAGTGCACTGCGAAATGGCAGAAAGAACCCAGACAAGAAAGTGACGAAAAAAAAAGCAATTTCTCTCACTCCTTTTTACAATACGATTCTACCTATTAGTCTATCAAGCATTATCAATCTTCACCTTCTCTTATTAGTTAAGTTTTGATACTTGAATCACATTATTTGAGTGGATCGTTTCATGCAGTCACGAGGGCGCCTACAACTCTACCTGTTGACATTTTCTGACACTATTTGCCGAAACTTCTATGCTTCGACAGAGCACAGTTTTGCGTGAGGAACCCTGGGCGTGACGTAATCAGTTTTCCTCAATCTTCGTGTTTTCTGACACCGCTTCACTTGTTTAGGCATTTTCTTCTACGGTAATTTTTTTCCCTAGGGTATTCCTGGTGTTAAACGTTATTCTAGGGCCCTCTTATAGGATTTGACTTCAAATTCCCCATTCTTGGACCTACCCTTAGAGCCAAGAAACCCGATTTTCACGAGCGAAACCACTTTTTTCGAATTCAAACATAAATATTTTCCTCCCATAATTAGCGGAATTAAATTAAAACTAATTATAACTTTGAAAAGCTGAGATCTTGACGCAGTTTTTTAGTGATGAGAAAAAAATTCCTTTACGAGTTGATTTTTTTACCCATCAGGACCCTTAAAATATAATCCTGAAGGCACAAGAAAAATGGGAAATTTGTCGTCCTTTCCAACAGAGTATTCAAATTTGAATTTGCATGTGAATTGAGGGAGTTGTGGCCATTTTTATGGCTGAAAACACGAAACATCTTAAAAAATAATTCGGATTTTTGTGGAGTAAAAAAAATTTTGAGTACACTTTTCTCACTTAAAATAGTTGTAGAAACGACTCTGTAGTTTTGCCGAGCTCATAGTACGTCCTGTATAAATGTAATGAGCTGAAAATCATTACTTCTCCACAAACCACTTCTTCCATGTACCGCCACCTAACTCCATACAGCAACGACAACGGCTGTCCGCCATCACCAACGGGGACAAGCAAGTGCGCCACCATCGCGGCCCTTCCAACGGCAAGCCGCAAGATGGCCGAGGTGTTATAAGGGGCTGCCCCCTCCCTTGAGCCTTCAGTCTACAGTCACGCGTCTCGCAGTCAAGTCGAACCTACCTGTCAGTACTCATCCCCTCTAACATAGTGTCGCAGAACGAACTGAGAACCTTGTGTTGTGAAGTGCACCCGCGGGACATTTCCGAAATAGACGTTCTACGAATCCGCCAGTCTTCGTTCCTGAGACATCCGCAAGCTAAGGCCCGGACTCAGGACGTTGCCGCCAACTCTCCCTTTTCGCCGACCCGAACCGGTACGCCGTTCGAACTCCGGAACGAGGCAAGTTTGCCCCGCTCCCAGGCACCCCCCCCCCCCCCTACAGCACTGCAGGAAGAGGCCCTGAAGCAATATACCGCCACGGAGATCTACAACGATCCAAGCTAGGCCAAGGGTGAGCATCATTCCCTCGTATTTTCTGTAAGCGCTTACAAACACTCAAATCTGGCAAAAACCCCCCCAATATCATAACGTCCTGTAAGAGAAAAGTAAAAGTAAAGAGAAACGCATATTGTGAAATAAGTAAAGTCCGAAGTAATTGTAAATCTTGTAAGAAGTATTATGTGGAGAAATAACTTGTATTTTCAGTCAGTACAGTTACATATACATTCACATTTGGTGAATAAGAGTCAAGTTCCTAAGTCATTATTATTATTTTGATCAGCATAATATTGCAAATAATTACAAATTATATTTCGTTTTATAAGCATAGTTATTGCAAGTTTCGTGCATAACTTCATAACGCCAAGTGTGATATCATTTATTGTTTCAAGTATAAATATTGCTGATTACCCTTGCAGTCGGTTCCATCAGAACCTTCATAAATCCGCTTCACGGTAAACTCACTTATAATTTTCTGAATAAAAACCCTACGTGTTTTTAATCTGTGGTTACTTATTTCAGAGTTTCATCCCTTTCCAACTCTGTTGGACTCAGGTATTTTGCACTTTAGTAACTTGGGATTTTTCCCTGAGGTCGATAACCGACCCAGGTGGTGGCAGCAACCCTAGGGACTTCTCAGGTAACATCCTTTATCCTCTGGACTTTTAGTTCAAGATACCCTCTACCTGGAATTCCTTAGCCTCACTTAGTTAGGATTTTCATAACAACCTTCGAAGAATTAGGATCAATTCATAAAGCAATTCTTCAGTTCGAAGTCATTTTTAATTTCATACTATATAATTTTTAAAGTAAACCTTTTGCCTTTGCTCGTGGTCACCACGCACATACCATAATAGTAAAGCCATTATCACCTTCGAAGTTTTCTCACAGCAGTAGACTCAGGTAAGCCTAATTCGTCTAATCTATCCTTGTAAATCCTAACAAATCAGCTAAATTCAAAACTTAGTTGAAATTCGTATAAACTAAACATTTGAGAGTGTAAATTCAACTCAAGTATAAATGGCCCAAGAAGTACAAAATTACAATTGGTGGCAGCGGTGGGATTGATTCTCAACAAAGCCACTAGATTGATAATCGATTATAAGTCAAATTCAAAATTTAGATAAACCAAAAATTCCCAAAAATTACATAAACGTTCTACTTAAATGTGACACAATTTTCTCGAATGTTGTAGCAAATTCGTAGAATCAGTCCCTGAAGTTGGTTACAAACTACATGGTAACAAAGTATACGTATGTACGTCTTGACACTCGAAGACAGGTGTCAAGCTCAACAGGTGGAAAAACGTGTTTTGTTATGCACTTTTCGAGCTTATTTCCCAAAACTCGCACAGGATTTTGATGAATTCCATAGAATTTTTTTCTATTAATTTTATTTTCGGACGTAACCCTAACCCAATCAATTTTTCCCACAACGAATAGCCTTTAAAAACTTCAAAATATCATTCATAGGGTAATGTACTTGATCTTTATATACGATCATGAATCTCTCTCACTGGTTGGAGGTGCATTACCGAGGTGCATACAAGCCCAAATCGTTCAAAAAAGGTCGATGAGCCGTACAAATAACATAGTAAATAAACAGAGCCAGTTCAAACTAGTTATTTCACCTCGATTCCCACCTTGAGGGGCGGCGAGAAGGTAATTATACTCCGTCCACTTAGTCTGATTGGGTATTTACGCTTGAGTTTCTTGTGAAACACGTTAAACGAAACGGAACTTACAAATGCCTTTGAAACGTGTCGAGTTTGGAGTTTCCTGGTATTTTAATAACATGTAAAACTCCTCTGTCATACAACTGTGTGCTTTTGTTTTCTCTAAACGACTTGAAAGAGGTGAAACAATAAACGCATAATGTGCAAGGGAAATTTCAGACATGAAGGGGTTTTCTAATCCACCTATTCAAGTACACTGTAAAATGTAGAGTAATCGTTGCTCCCTCCTATCGAAGATTAGGTTCTTTATTCGTTCAGAATATCAAAGAAATAGGGGTTATCCAAAATCGAAATTTTAATTATGTTTTGCTTTTAAAACAATTTTGGTTTGGAAAACATGATGATGGTTTTTAAATAACAATGAATGGTTTCTCATGTTCAAAAATAATATCGGATATTGATGTCTCATTCCACACACTATCTCGTCGTTTGAGGCCCAGCATGGCACATCTAACTTTTGCCAACTTTTCAGGAGAGCCAAAAAACTGTTTTGCGAGTAAGATGATCGTGTTTTCTTTCTTTTCTGTGTTCAAACTAGCCTAATTGGGGTCGCTAAACTTGGTTTTACAATAAATTTGGTTACCAACGAACTGCCTTCGAAATTAGCGTAGATGTGCTATGCTGCCCAGATTCTGTCCCTAGATATGCTATGCTGTCGAACATTTGTACTGCAGAGGGGTAACATGCAGTTGTCCTATGCTGCTGTACTAAAATTAAGTTCTCATATAAATTATCTATTTGGTTTCCCTCTATAAAGCCAAGGATAGTGTTTTAAACTGGCTTGCAATTCCTTTTTTTGTCAGCCCGACAAGTAGACAGGGAAGGTAAGTACCAGATGTTTATAAACTCGAAACAGTACCAATTTATAATTATGTTTTTTTAAACGACGAAAAAAATTGAACCCAACAGTTTTACATTGACTTGAATTTCACAACTGCTACTACCAGCGTTAGTATTAGGGTAGGTACCTATTTTCCTAGTCCTAGTGAAGAAAAAATTCTTTGCCTAACACAGAAACATTATTAAGGATCACAGAGATCTGTATAAAATCGGTTTCATAAAGCTAGACTTGAATTTCACTACAGTTTACCTGCGTTACTAGGAGTGTGTATTTTCTTGTCGCACTCATTATACAGATTGGACGCTTCACAATAACAAAAACCGATTTTTAAGTTTTGAAAGAAATTCTTCCAAGTTATAATGCTTACATACCAGTCTGCAACACATTGGGACATTTTCATGTCAACCACTACACAACAAGGTAGGGAAGTAAGGTTGTTAGTTCATGTACCCAATCATCAAAATAAGAAAACAGTTGATTGTTCTCTACGCAACACAATGAGTCTATTTTATTTATTTATTGGTCGCGTGAGCAAAACTTGCTTAGTTTTCGTGACGATTTTTCAGTTTATGTGCCAAAGAAAAGACATGAAAATGTCAATATATTGTTTAGCACGTATTTCATGGGACGAAGTGCAGAATGATAAAACATGAATTGTTTATTATGGGGTTTCTACTTATTACAAAACTGAGATGAGGAGTTACCAAAGTGAACTGAATTTATTGTTATATTCCTCTGACATTCTTGTCAAATCAAATTTCTCTACTGGAAATCGTACATGTGTTAATATAAGTCGGAAGTGAAGTGATTTTATTCCTGTTATTCAACTGAAAAGCCTATTCTGATGGTGGGTTTTGATAATGATTAACTAAATGAAATACTAGTCATTGTCTCATTACTGTGAAAATCTTGTCAATTTATGTTCATTGACTGGAATATCCACAATTATTTAAGTCGTTTTGGGTTTTGAAATTTTGCTGGAATTTTAAAAAATGTAGTTGAAGTTAAATATCATTACCTCTTATTGGACCATGGTGTCACTAGTGTCACTGAAAACATCTTGGGAATCCCACAGCTTTCCCAAGGTGTCACCAAATTAACTAGATACAAATTGCAATTTAAAAATGAATGGACAGAGCAGAATTTTTCAAAACATTTTCTGTGAGTTATTGAAAATCAAGAATTGATGTTATGATAAAAACTTTGAACATTTTTTCATCGATTTCCTTGGAAATTTTTTTCATAACTCTATTTTGAGACAAAAAATTCTGCTGTCTATTAAATTTAAAGTTTTAATTTAGTTTTGGTTACTCTGGTGACACTTAGAGATATCTGTGGAGTTCCTGAGATGTTTTCGGTGACGCTAGTGATACCATGGCCCAATTAGGGTTAACCAGTTAAATATTATTAACTTCAACTATATTCTTTAAACCTTCAGTAAAATTTCAGAACCCGGAAAGACATATATTTGTAGACATTCCAGTCAATGAACATGAATTGACAAGATTTTCACAGTAATGAGACAATGACTAGTAGGTATTTCATTTAGCAGATAATTATCAAAATCCACCGTCAGAATAGGCTTTTCAGTTGAATTAAAGGAATAAAATCACTTCACTTCTGACTTACTACTTCTTAGTTTTGGAAAATGATTACGCCGATTTTCTTCAATGAGAAAACATTAACAATTATTTTTGAAGGGAGTTAGGGAAAAAAAAAAAAAAAAAAAAAATGAACCAAATACCTTCTGAAACCGATCCAAAAACGGAAACTCATCTATACATATGGAAACTGATCCGGATTACAGAATTTGGTCCACCCTACGGCTTCTAGTTCACCTTACTGAAATGATTCACAGTACGGAAATAGATCTATATTACGATAACTGATCGAAAAACTGCGGGTAAATTAATTTCAGATTTAAATTGAAGACCACTAAAAAGTGAAAAATAAAAAATATTATAAAATGGAAAAATAACAAAATAAAAACATTTTTTACAAAAAAATGGACCGACCTCAAAAATGATGTCCGTAAACACCAAAAAGGGAAAAATAATAATCTTAGGGAATTCAGTTGGGAAGATGGGTAGGTAGGTACGGATTGAAGTCGCCGCTGTGCCCATCTGTAGACACAACCATACGCAAGTAGAGAGTAGACATGCGTCGATAGTGCAATACAAAACAGGAATGAGAGTGAGTATCATTGAGGTAATATATGTGTTCCAAAACTATTAGGTAGTAGGTCACTGCTGTCGTATGAAGGATGAGAGTGTGACAATAAGTGTGAATGAATCTTAGTAAGAATATTCCCTGTGATAACAGCTGCTCAACATGAGAAGGTTATTTACTTACTTACTCACCTACCTTTACTCCGGTTTTGTACTAACAGGTTTTGAATACTAACCGATCATTTGAGTATGTACCCATACTCATATCACAAACCCACATCATGATCTAGACAATGCTACATGCATCATGCAATACTTGCAATATTAGATTATATAGATATTATCTAATCAAAGATAGATTAGATCAATAGATTAGGTATAATTAGATATCATTTAATCAAAAGATGGTACGTTGGAATCCAAACATTTTTTTACAGGGATTCACACACATCGTCACTCTCTCATCCTCCTTCATACGACAGCAGTGACCTACTACCTAATAGTTTTGGAACACATGCATTACCTCAATGATACTCACTCTCATTCCTGTTTTGTATTGCACTATCGACGCATGTCTACTCTCTACTTGCGTATGGTTGTGTCTACAGATGGGCACAGCGGAGACTTCAATCCGTACCTACCTACCCACCTTCCCAACTGAACTCCCTAAGATTATTATTTTTCCCTTTTTGGTGTTTACGGACATCATTTTTGAGGTCGGTCCATTTTTTTGTTAAAAAGATTTTTATTTTTACGTAAACATGAGTTAGATACGACCGAGTGTGACAAAATTAGGTGAAAATACATGAAAACCACTTCAAAGGCTTGTTATCACCTCAGATTCTTGGAAAAAGTCGAACGAGAAGGTTGAAAACATAAAAACTTGTTGATTCACTCGAGAAAAACGACCACTTCAAAGGCGTGTTTTCACCTCCAATTCTTGAAATCGTCGAGAAAGGAGGTTGAAATCAACGAAACTTGTTAAAGTAGAGCAGAATGCCACCTACCCCTCTGTCATAGCTCAATCCGTAGCAAAAATTGTGGTTTTTTGTTAAGAAAACCATGTTTTCCCTCCATAAAAACCCAAGTTTCTCCTCATTAAAACAACTTTTCGTACCTATCAATCACGATATCGAAATCAGCTTCAAATTTGCTGCTAAACAACAAGCCACCAGTAAAAAATACGATTTCAGCTCAGATTTTGAAAAATGTAGTTCGAGAAAATTGTAATTTTCAACTCAAAATACCCAAAAATGTATCTAACTAAGATTGTGAGGAATTGAGAATCCTTCAAAATTAACATTGAGGATCACTTAATTTTAGACCTCAAACTTCTGAAACGTATTTGAACCCAAAAATCAGGAGTAGGTAGTTAGTTGAAGGGATGTTATGTGAAAATTTAGATTTTTTTTTTAAATTTCAAAGATGAAAAATCTTCGAAAATTTGCAGAAATTGTGACAAAACAGACCTCAGGGTTCTGTTGATTTTAAAAATCGGTCGTTCCGGACGTAAGACAAAGCAGCTGTCTCGCTTAGTTAGCGTCTCCTTGTTGAACCGTCCTCCAAATCACGAGGAAAGACCAGCTATTCTCATAGTTTGCCACTGAGTCACTCTAGGATTCGATAGGAATCTTATAAAAAAAATATGAAACCGACATAGAAGAAAAAGCGTCTGCCAAGTTGGGTTGTCAGTGTAGAAACAAAGTAGGGGCCGTATTCACAAAATGCACTTAGTGGGGCTTTTCACTAAGTGAAGCCTGAAATCTCCACTTAGAGCCGTACTTTAGAGAAAACGCTATTCACAAACCGAACTTTAGAAGAAACGTCACTTCAGCTCCACTTTACCGAAGCTGAACTTTCGTCAAGTTACACTTTCCGGGTAAGTTTGGCTCCTACCATACTTTACTGGCCCTTAGTACAGCTTTTGACAAGAAGTGCGTCTATTTTGCTTGCTTCGACAGCCGTTTTACGAAGTTTTTCCGTTCGGATTAAAATGGAAAACGACTACATGGAATATTTGCAGTATCTATGGAAAGGAGACGTGTACAAATTGTGCCAAGAAGGCGAAGAGAAAGCGGAAATGGCCAACTTCTGACGTCGATTGAATAGTTTCTTCGATGGTTAGTTTTTTTTGACACTCTTTCAGTTCACTACTAGCGCATTCAAATCAATAAAAACGCCAAAATATATGTTTTGGAAAGGAATGAAGCAGAGATGGACAATCGTTTATTGATCACCAACCGCTTATCAATATTATCACTGAATATTCCCATTGGTCAATAGGAGCGAGTCGCCCTAAGGGTTACCCTCTCGGAAGTTCAACTTCCTTATCAGTTGAACTTAAAGCTGACCTAAGAGCAGCTACACTAAAAACGATTGTAAATAGCGATTTCTGCTTAAGTTTCACTTTGGCCTGAAGTATCACTTTCGGAAGTGCGACTTCAAGTTTCACTTTGGCGATTTTTGTGAATACGGCCCCTAGAAGAAACGTCACTTCAGCTCCACTTTACCGAAGCTGAACTTTCGTCAAGTTACACTTTCCGGGTAAGTTTGGCTCCTACCATACTTTACTGGCCCTTAGTACAGCTTTTGACAAGAAGTTTGTCTATTTTGCTTGCTTCGACAGCCGTTTTACGAAGTTTTTCCGTTCGGATTTAAATGGAAAACGACTACATGGAATATTTGCAGTATCTATGGAAAGGAGACGTGTACAAATTGTGCCAAGAAGGCGAAGAGAAAGCGGAAATGGCCAACTTCTGACGTCGATTGAATAGTTTCTTCGATGGTTAGTTTTTTTTTTGACACTCTTTCAGTTCACTACTAGCGCATTCAAATCAATAAAAACGCCAAAATATATGTTTTGGAAAGGAATGAAGCAGAGATGGACAATCGTTTATTGATCACCAACCGCTTATCAATATTATCACTGAATATTCCCATTGGTCAATCCCTCTCGGAAGTTCAACTTCCTTATCAGTTGAACTTAAAGCTGACCTAAGAGCAGCTACACTAAAAACGATTGTGAATAGCGATTTCTGCTTAAGTTTCACTTTGGCCTGAAGTATCACTTTTGGAAGTGCGACTTCAAGTTTCACTTTGGCGATTTTTGTGAATACGGGCCTCCGTATCTTTTATAGGTATCCGTATCTTTCTTGTATGCCCTCAAAACTTTTTCAATCAGTTACTTACCTACCGGTTTTCGTCTTTTGATTCGATTTTGACAAATCAATATTTAAAGAATATTGTGATGTTAATTATACCCACCTAAATTATAAGGTAAGTTGACAAATTAGCTGTGATACGGCAAAAACGTGCATGGTAACGGAAACTCTCCCAAAATTTGATTAGTTTTTTGTGTCTTCGAAGTACTGAGGGACGACATAATAAAAAGTGACGATTGCCACACAAAATCGTTGGAAATAGGCACTTGTCTCCGATACTCTGTGGAAATGGGCAACCACAACGGAAGATAGGTACATTGCCAAGATAGGGGATACCCTGCAACACCATTCGGGAAGTTCAACAAATTCAAATTCGTCAGTAGGTAACTCGAAAATTAATTTTACCTTGTGAAGCCGGCCAGCGAATGTTACTTGGACCCAGGGGATCGATGATCGGAGGACCGTGATATGGTTTCAAAATGAAAACGGCACTGATTAACCATGGACCTAGTATCCAATACTATGGGATACTAGGTCCATGTGATTAACCAAAAGAAGTACCAGAATGGTTTGGTTTTTCGAACAACGAATCGAAAATAAACCCTATTTCTGCATATCCACACCATAAACCATAACAAATCCAGTTCACCAGTCGAGGGTCCAAGGCCCATGGCCCCATGGAGAAAGGAAATCGTTTATTCAGGGGGCATTGGCTTTCATTTGTACGACCATCACAACTAGAAATTGATTACTTAGCTAAATTACTTAGTAAGAAAAATACTCACATTTGATTAATTTTATTTTAATCAAGTGAAGAAAGCAAACTTTTAAAAACAGGAGTCAGGTGGATTGCATAGTGGCGGGAATTTCAAACTTTGATTCTTCAAACAGTCCAGAGTCTAGACTTTTTTATGATAAGGAATCTTTCTTATCGGGTCGAGTTGCGGTTCGGATTCCTTGCAATTGTGTTTGCGGATTTGTTGCGAAGGTGTTTGATGTCTAGAAAAATATGTTTTAATTACGAACTGAAAGCTGAAATTATTCAAACAAGTGACTGTAGACTATTCAAATACATCCAGTACCGGATACGTCCCAACGGCAGGTAGGAGGACTCTAATGTTATTTGAGCCTACAGTGATAACTGCATCATCAGCCTGTTTCTCAGATACAGATTTTAGGGTGACTAATCCGATTCTGTATAGCGAATTTTTTCCTAATGATTCATCGGTCATCTCTAAAACGGAACAGTTGCAATGCGTTTTCAGATCAATCTCATCGGCCATCCCCCACAAGAAGCTTACCGGATAGATCTAGTTGAGCCCAGACTTGCACCTAATTTCTCTGTTTCCGCGGATCGTTCCCGAAGGGCGATTATCGAGCTGTCGCGATATGCATCTTGAACTTCTGATTGCCCTTGATGGCTAGAATTGTATTCAATCAGACGGCGGTATACCGCAACAAATTAGGGTTGACGGAACGTCAAATGATTTAAACGGTTCGAACTCGACGCACATCAATTTACTGTTCGTCTTTCTTTTTTGTCGTTATATTTAGAATTTAGTTTAGAACGATTAAATGGGGAATACTTAACCGATTTATTTAGGAGAAGGGTATAAGATAGGACCGATATGGCCTTGTTTTTATAAATAAGCACCATCAATCAACAATTTTTCTTCCTCACTACCGAAGGTAGGAAAGGTAAAAATCTAGGTAGGGTGGAGTGGGGCAATTGCGACCCAAAATGTCAATAGTTCAACTTTGATCCTCTGTAACTTTCCTTTGAAAACGCTATTTTCACTTTTTTTTTAATGAGTAGCTTATTTTACGTAGATAACGATGCACTCTTCAAATTGTACAAAAGATTTACTTCTCATGGTCCAAACTGTGTTTTTTAAAATTCCGACCGACTTCCGCATTTGCCCCAATAATCGGGGCAAATGCGGAAACAGCCTGCGAATCCCATAAAACATTTAGTTGCATTAATGGGGTAAATGCAAACAAAGCCCATTTCAATACGAACGGAACGCTATATTTAATTTTTTTCTCCTCCACTTTTTTATGACCAATGAGCCCGCCTTTTCCGACAGGTAAGGGTTACCAACATAACTGGGTACACATTGAGAAGGTTTCTGAGGCGAGGCGCTCAAATGGCTCCATTTTCAAAACCATTTCCGCATTTGCCCCATTTCCACATTTACCCCACTCCACCCTAGTTGACAGATAAATTTCCTTACATTCAGATTTACAGTGTTCGAAAAAAAAACTAGTCAAAACAAGTGAATGTGGCATTTCCCTTGTATCATTGTTTTGATGATGTGGTGTTTTCTGGATGATCAAAACTCCAATCTCCAAGTACTACGTAGTTGTCCAAATTTGATGATCAAAAGGTAGTGTAATTTTTAGGGTAGGTACCATCCAAAGTGCTAACCGCTCAATCCATGTAGAGTTACGTTTCACCCAGTGGCTAGATTCATGATGGATATCATAGAGAGGGACCTAGAGTTCCAACTTCCCTTTTAAGGTAGAGTTCCAACTTCTCATTGTGGCCTGTACCACACAACCTCCTCACACCCTCTATGGTCCAGTCCAGTGCCAAACTTTTCTTTATGAAGTAGAACCCTACTTCGCATTGTGGGCTGCACTCCCTCTATGGGCTAGAGCCAAACTTCCTTTTATGAGCTAGAACCCAACTTCTCCTTCTATTATTATTATTAAAATACTTAGCAATTCGTGAAATACATAAGCGATTGTTCAAATTCACGAACTAAATCTTGAACGGGGAATTTGCCTCACATTTTTTTTTTGACGTGATAACGTCTTATAAATTGGTTTACCGGGAGACACTTCAAGAAACTGCGTTACGCTCCGCTCACGGAGGGGGTGCAGCCCGGCGCTCCCTAAAGCGGGAGCGCCCCGCCCCCCTTCCCTGGCACTCACTCCCCCCCCCCACCCATGGGAAATACCTACTACCTACGGGAAATACCTACTCTGTGCAACTTGACAAAGAATTTTATTTTATCCTTCTTCCTACTATACAAATGAATATTAACATTAAAATTATTTTACCACTCAAAGTCGTTGTCACGTAAAACTTTCGCCCGTATACCGACTTTACAGGCAACAACACAGGGTTTTTTTTTTGAATGAGGGTTTATTTTTATGGAATAACCATAGTGAGCTGCTCGAAAACGCATCCAAAAAAATTTAGAGAATTTAAGGAAGATGGAAATTTTAAATATGGTGGCAATGTGTAAGAGGCAGCCATGTTTGAAACGTAACCGATATTCTACTAATCTGACTTCAAAGGAGGTTCTGTGGCGCTTACCACAGAAGCGGAACATACACGAACTTTTAGTTTACAACTAGTGCGCACAAGAGTGCGCCGCGAACTGGCAGGAAGAACCCAGACACAAAAGTGACCAAAAGAAACAATATTACTCACTTTTTTACAATACGATTCTACCTACTAGTTTATCAAGCATTATTAGTCTTCATCTTCTCTTATTTAGTTTCAAGATTTGAATCACATTATTCGAGTAGCCATTTCACTGGATCGTTTTGTGTGGCGGTGCTAGAACTCTGTCTGTTGTCGGAGTTGTTTTCGCGTCGTTTTGCTTCCGAGTCTACCAAGGTAGCTGAAGCTTTGTTTTCACTTTTCAAGGATGAAAAAAAAAAGTTCAAAATCAAAATTTCCAAAATTTCCAAAATCAAAATTTCCACCCGCGTTTTACGTTTCAGACCTTCCTGAACAATTTTGGTTCCGTGTCTGTCTGTCTGTGTGTCTGTCTGTCTGTGTGTCTGTCATGAATTCCTTGTAACGCGCATAACTATACGAAGTTATTGTCCGATTTCTATGAAATTTTCAGGGATTGTGCGGGTTAGTGTGCAGACGGTCCCCTATGAAAATCATCATCCCCGGACTGATAGAAGCGACTGCGCATGCGCAAACGTGAATTCCTTGTAACGGCCATAACTTCTACATTTTCCATCCGATTTCAATGAAATTTTCAGGGATGTTACAGATTAGTATTTAGATGGTCCCCTATGAAAATCACCACCTTCGGACTGATAGTAGCCACTGCGCATGCGCAAACATGAATTTACTTGTAACGGCCATAAATTCTACATTTTCCATCCGATTTCAATGAAATTTTCAGGGATGTTACAGATTAGTATTTAGATGGTCCCCTATGAAAATCACCACCTTCGGACTGATAGTAGCCACTGCGCATGCGCAAACATGAATTTACTTGTAACGGCCATAAATTCTACATTTTCCATCCGATTTCAATGAAATTTTCAGGGATGTTACAGATTAGTATTTAGATGGTCCCCTTTGAAAATCACCACCTTTTGACTGATAGTAGCCACTGCGCATGCGCAAGCGTGAATTTCTTTGTAACGGCCATAACTTCCACATTTTCCATCCGATTTCAATGAAATTTTTAGGGATGTTACAGATTAACTTGTTTCGATGTTTTAAGATTAACTACTATGCATTGGATCATCTACACAATCGGGTTATGGATACGAGGAAGCTATGTGCCACACCCACTTGGCAGACTTTTTTTTCGTATGACGTCAACAATATTCTTCGATTTTCGCGGTTTTTTGTAACAGAGGTTCACTTGTTTAGTCATTTTCTCCTACGGTAATTTTTTCCCTTGGTTATTCCTAGTGTTAAACGTTATTCTAGGGCCCTATTATAGGATTTGACTTGAAATTCCAGAATCTAAAATTGAGGGAAATTCCCCATTTTGTCAACTTAATTAAAATATTTTGCGTTGAAATTTGAGCTATATCGGTCAAGTATTTCCCATCTCTGGCTTCAGACTTCAGACGAAAAGGGGTAAGGAATTTCAAAACGGTCGAAATCGCGTATGGGAGTCCCTCCAACGAAAATAGAAGAGTGAATCTCAGCTTCCTTTGTTTGCAACCGCCACTTCTGTTTTGGATATCAGATCAAGTGAGGTGGTAGCTAGTTCGATGCGGATTTTCTCCGAGGGTCGTTGAAGCTTCTGGATTCCATACGTGACGTGGTGGAGAGTTTATGTGGCACCCAATGCGGAGGAAAATAGCCTGGAGATGTAAACGCCAATTTGCGTGACACTCGTTTTGAAAGGATTCCAGTCAACAATGATTACATTTAGATTGATCAAATTTAGAAAGAATGGAAAATCGTTTCCTTTTGACGGATATTCGTAGAATTGAAGAGCAAACGCTGCAAATTATTACACAATGGTTTATTATTTTTCTATATAGATCACTCGTCTACAAAATCACCAACCATCCAATATGAAGGGCGAAAAAAAAAAATCAAAATCACCAACCATCGATTGCATTTCGGTCAGCTCTAATTTGAACGGAGATTAGGCCTCTTTTGCGATTCACACTCGTGTTTTGATTTATATATATATATTTCAATATAAACCCTTAAATTTTCGTAGGAAGCGAACGGTTTGTCCTACAGAGCTCCGCGTGGTCTCAAAAAATTCTAAAAATTCTATAGAATCTTGAATTGAAGGAAATTAATACCTTTATATCGAAATTAGTTGAGTTAGGGCGTTTTCAAAATTTCAAAATTGATTTTGGGAACCCTTAGAAGTGACCTACATCAACCAAAAGCTTTGGGGCACAACTAGACCCCAAATGGAGCCTACATACCAAATTTTATCAAAATCGGTCAATGCTAAGTGGCAAAAGTGCCGCGGACGGCGGACGGACGGCCAAATTTTTATTCGATTTTTGGATTCTACGTACCTTGAAACGTAAACCATCAAATTTTGAGGGGGTGTTAAAATTTTTTTTTTTCTTGGTCGATTCCAAAGGTTCATTATTGAAAATAATAAACCAAAATTGAGTCATTGCAATCCAAAGTTTTAGTGTCGTCAAACAATTTTTGAGTTTATTAAACATTTTTTTAAAATTTATTAAACTCTTGCTGTATTATTAGCAACTACGAATATTTTGTTTAAAAAGTACTCTTAAAAATCTCATTTGAACCCATCCAGATCAATATAGAGCTAAAAGTGGGTGAAAAGATCGGAGAATTTGGAAGAATTTTAACATGAAAAATGTATTGTATATTTTCAGACCCTTAGGCCCATTAATGTAGTTTACTGCGCTAATTGAGTTGTACATAAATTATACTATAAATATAACTGTCTTTGATTTTACAGCGGGGAAAAAAGGGAAGTAACATGAATTTGAAAGAACTTACAGGAGATCGAAATTTTATGTTACTTCTCTTCCCCCCCCCCCCCCTAGAAATTAAAGACAGACATATTTCACCGCAAGTGTTTTCACATTTCCACCACCAAAATACGATTAATGTAATATTGATCTAAAAGTTTTATGAAAACCGCCCACCAAATATATACGAATTTTGATTTATTATTTTCAATAATGAACCTTTGGAATCGACCAAGAAAAAAAAATTTTTAACACCCCCTCAAAATTTGATGGTTTACGTTTCAAGGTACGTAGAATCCAAAAATCGAATAAAAATTTGGCCGTCCGTCCGCCGTACGCCATACGCGGCACTTTTGCCACTTAGCATTGACCGATTTTGATGAAATTTGGTATGTTGGCTCCATTTGGGGTCTAGTTGTGCCCCGAAGCTTTCGGTTGATGTAGGTCACTTCTAAGGGTTCCAAAATCAATTTTGAAATTTTGATAACGCCCTAACTCAAAAAATTTTGATATAAAGGTATTGTTTTTCCTTCGATTTAAGATTCTGTAGAATTTTTAGAATTTTTTGAGACCCCGCGGAGCTCTGTAGGACAAACCGTTCCCTCCCTACGAAAATTTAAGGGTTTAGATTTAAATATATATATATATGTATATAGCATTTCCGAATTGAGTTAAACCTTTTCCATTTAGATTTAAACCTTTTCCATTTAGATTTAAACCTTTTCCATTTAGATTTAAACCTTTTCCATTTAGATTTAAACCTTTTCCATTTAGATTTAAACCTTTTCCATTTAGATTTAAACCTTTTCCATTTAGATTTAAACCTTTTCCATTTAGATTCCAAATGGAAAAGGTTTAAATCTAAATGGAAAAGGTTTAAATCCAAATGGAAAAGGTTTAAATCCAAATGGAAAAGGTTTAACTCAATTCGGAAATGCTATAAATCAAAATACGAGTGTGAATCGCAAAAGAGGCCTAATCTCCGTTCAAATTAGAGCTGACCGAAATGCGATCGATGGTTGGTGATTTTTTTTTTTTTTTTTTCATAATATGAAGGATCCAATATTATTGGATTATTATTGGATATTATTGGATGGTTGATGATTTTGTAGACGAGTGATCTATATAGAAAAATAATAAACCATTGTGTAATAATTTGCAGCGTTTTTGTCTAAATTCAGTTCACGAAGACGCTGCTGGACACCTAATATGCACTTAGATGATAGTTTAATGTTTTTTTAATCACCATGAATTCGAATAAGCAAATCATAAGTGCGCAAATATTCCTCATTTTATCTCGCCGCCTCAAATAGCGGTATAACGATATGTCAACAACTCAGTTTGCTGATGTTTGCGATACCTCGAATGTTTTCGTTCACTATCATCTTGAAATAACCTTGATACAACCTTTCTGGATAGGTGTTTTATTGCTCTATTGGATGTTTGGAATCAAATGTAGGTAAGACGTACAGGAAACGAAATATTCCTTTGCCAAGGCTATATGAATAAATGTTAAGAATAGTCATCCAGGTCGACAGACAGCGTGAGAGAATAAGTAATAACCAATCATCAAGTGAGAAGATATTTGTTAACAAGGGACCGCCGGCTTTTTCTGAAGAGATTAAATCCACAAATTCAATTTTCTGGTCTCTTGCTCTTGGTTGGGTAAATTCCAGGTGGGGCTAATAAATTTATTATTTTCATTCAACAATAAACCTTGGAAATCGAACAAGATGAGAAATTTATCAAGTTAGTTGAGTAGAATCCAAAAATCGAATAAATAAATAAAAACCCTGCAAATTATTACGCAGCGGTTTATTATTGTACTGTAAACATCACCCGTCTGCTGTTAACAATTGCTTCCGAGTCTACCAAGGTAGCGGAAGCTTTGTTTTCACTTTTCAAGGATGAAAAAAAAAAGTTCTCCAAAATCAAAATTTTCACTCGCGTTTTGCGTTTTAGACCTTTCTGAACAATTTTGGTTCCGTGTCTGTGTGTCTGTGTGTCTGTCCGTCTGTCATGATTTCCTTGTAACGCGCATAACTATACGAAGTTATTGTCCGATTTCGATGAAATTTTCAGGGATTGTGCGGGTTGGTGTGTAGACGGTCCCCTATGAAAATCATCATCCCCGGACTGATAGAAGCGACTGCGCATGCGCAAACGTGAATTCCTTGTAACGGCCATAACTTCTACATTTTCCATCCGATTTCAATGAAAATTTCAGAGATGTTACAAATTAGTATTTAGATGGTCCCTTATCAAAATCATCATCCCCGGACTGATAGAAGCGACTGCGCATGCGCAAACGTGAATTTCCTTGAAACGGCCATAACTTCTACATTTTCCATCCGATTTCAATGAAATTCTCAGGGATTATGCGGATTAGATTGTAAATGGTCCCCTATGAAAATCATCACCCCCGGACTTATATTAGCCGATGCGCATGCGCGAACGTAAAATCCGTGTAACAGCCGTGCGTACGTCACAAGCTCAAATTCTACACCACCTATTGTCTGGCGCCCGTAGCACATGTACAGCGAGTCATTTCGACATGTGAGAGGTCACGGGTACGATTCCCAGCCTTTCCAAGATATTTTTGGATTTTTTGAGTAGTGACTCACTTACATTTTTCATCCGAATTTGATGAAATTTTCTAGGATTATCCAGAGTAGCGTGTAGATGGTCCCCTATAAGGGTAGTGAAAGGTACTTAGAGATTGGTGTTTTGAGATTAACTACTATGCATCGGATCATCTATATAATCGGGTTATGGATACGAGGAAGCTATTTTCTCTTTTCTATTTTCTATTTTCTCTATGCTATTTTTCTCTATTTCACTTTTCTCTCTTAAAACAATAGACATACCCAATATCTCAGAAATAAAATGTCATATAAGCGAAAAATGTAATTCAAATCTGTGTGCATGTCCAATAATCAAACAAACAAGCAACATAAAATATTTGGGTGTCCTTATGGACCAAACTATTTCCTGGGAACCACAAACAGAAGCTGTAAACAAGAAGCTTAGAAAGATAATACCCATATTTATAGAAATTGGAAATGTGCTGGACAAAAAAAATAAAATTATGATATACAATGCATTAGTACAGTCCCAGTTAAACTACGGAATTGTGGCCTGGGGCAATGCATATATGAATAAAATTGAAAAAATAATAACTTCTCAAAAACTTTTGATAAAAATATTATTTAGATATCCATATAGATTTCCTACTGACCAACTCTTTCATGATACAAAAATATTAACTTTTAAAGAACTTCTGGATAAAACAACCCTTTCAATTGTTTTCAAATATTTGCAGAGAGGAAAATTCAGCAGAATGATAAATAATACTAGATCTAAGGATTCAATACAAATAAAACTACCAAGAAGACAAACCGCGATAGGATTAAAATGCTATGACTACTCTGGTATTAAAACATTCAACAACCTTATTTTTGATAATAAGGTGGCCCAGCTCAGTTTAGAACAATTTAAAAGTAAGATTAAAAAAATTTTTGTGAAATAAAAAGGAATATTAAAGTAAAAAATAGAATAAAGTAATATTGTAATAAATGTAATAATAATGTAATACAAAAAAAAAAAAAAAAAATAAGAAGTTAAAAAATAGAGAAGAATAATTTTCTTTGTATTGTAATCCGTAATTTTGTATTGTAATGTATTGTATTGTAATTTGTATTGAAATTTGATAATACCGGGAGATTGTTCTTGCCAAGGGGTGATGTAGCTCTGGACGCTCCTCCCTCGACACAAGACTTCTGTCTTTCAGAGGGTGTAGCATTTAGCAATTTTAACAGTTTACAGATAAATTTAACATGCAACATTTACAATAACATTTAATTTATTTATGTGTTAAAGGATCAAATTGTATGTTTATTAAAAAATAAATGCATTCTATATAAAAAAAAAAAAAAAAAAATGTGCCACACCCACTTGGCAGACGTTTTTTTTCTCCTGCTCGATTCCATAAATATAGCTTTTCTCCCGAGAAATGTAAGGTTAGGGTACTCCCAATACACAGAAGACTCAGTTTTTTTGCTTCGTTACGATCGAAGATCCTTATATTCAGATTTCTTTAGCTTTTGTATTAACCCATTTCCGGCCACTGATGCGTTTTTGCATTCATATTTATGATATTTTTTAAACATTGAAAATAGTGGTAAATCTTTGCAGGAGAATTTTCTCTAGATCATGCTGTTCCTAAACTTTTCAGAAAAAGCTTTTTTTTTTTTTGATGTTCGGGAGCTCAATGCAATTTTGGAAATTTTTTGAAAGGGAGGCCTATTGTACGAAGGCATGAGCATGGTGGCTCAAATTCGATTCTGGACGAGTAACCCTTCTGGGCCATGAGTTGAAACATATTCCGGTCCATAAATACATTCTACCAAAACCATGAAGTGGATAAATCATATCGATTTGGAAAACTGAAGCCTCTCAAATCTCATTAAAAAGTAAAATTCATGAAATATCGAGTGAGTAAAAGTAAAGTAAACAACCATTTCAGGTTGGATTTTCGTCCGACTGCCATTCCTGGAAAATATCGTGTATTTTTGCTCTCGATTGAGGAGCAAATGATGCTTTATTTCGGTTAGCATTCTGTAAAACAGTTCATCCTCCTCTCCTCATTATTCAGTTATTTCTACCCTTGGCTTGAAATGGGTTAATGGCCGGTCAAAAAATTTGGATCGTTCAAAATCAAAAGAAGTTTTAAAGGAAATTAGTTTAGGAAGAAATTAGAATTAAAAGAAATTAGGAAGTTCTCTTATGTTCACCCAGTAGAGCTCAAAAACAGTCTCAACGAGACCACAGATTAGATAAATTCAGATCAGTTGAGTGAGCGAATTAAGGGGGTCGGTTGACGTTCGTTCCTCGTTTCGGGTCAGTATTTCGCCAAATCGAAGGGGCAAAAACTTAGAAAGCTGTACTTGAATTGGGAATTTTAAAGGATTTTAGAAATTCATTAGTGCACGGCCCTAGGGAATCCGAAAACTGAAATATTGCCGCTGGATTCATCAAAATCGAACAATAATTGCCAGAGAAAAATGGGAAATTCAGTTATGTTTTTCCCATAAAATATAGCTAAATTTGAAATTTTCGAGGCTTTTAGAAATTCATCAGTGTATGGGGGTCGGGAATTTAGAAACGAGTATCTACACTGCGTGCAGATACATTTGTACATGGATATGTCTTATGATGGCAATTTAAATGATGAGCTCACTCAGCTGATCAATGACCACTCAGGCGCCTTCAGCATTCTTCATTGACCCGCCCCCTCAAATTTCAGGTTGCTGCGTTCAACAGGAGAGGAAATGGCCTTGGAGCTCACTCAGCTGATCAGTGATCATCAACTTTGATGATGTATAGAGGTATGTATCGATTGACCCTGCCTCTCAAATTTCAGCTTCCTGCGTTCAACATCATCAGAAAAAAAACGTTGCATTGTTTTGTGTGTCGAAAATCTTGGAATGACCCCCAGAACTAAGACATATCCATGTCAAAACTGAAAGATTGCCGCTGGCATCATCAAAATCGAACAATAAATGCCAGATAATGAGGAATTTCACCGATTTCTGTTCGCATTTTTCCTGAATAGTTAATGGTGTGGGATAGATGAAAATCGGGCTGATTTCGAAAAATAAGTCTCCTGTTATTTTTGGGAGACAATCAAAATTTTTAATTTCAAAACTAACCGGGAAAACAGACGTGGAGCGGGAACGCTCGCTGATTGGGCTTTCGGATCGCCGTCTCCTCCCAGTGTTGCCCATTGGGACGACGAAATCGTGTTTTCTAAGAGAAAGTTATCAAACAAAAACAGAGGAAACCTAATTTTCCCCATCTCGCTTTTTCTATTTTTTTCTTCAGTTTTTCAATTTCGAACTTTACTGTTTCGTGAAATTTTGCATCTGGGGAATATGGATATCTCGATCTCAGCGCTTCAAGCAGCCATAAATGAACTATTCCAGCATGACGTCATTTTCCCGGTTTTTTTAAACATTCGTATTTTCTACACTGTTTTGTTTATTCGTAAATTAGGAAGTTCGGGCTGAAAGTTTGCCTTAGGGGGTTTTTCGAGGTGCTGAATCCGATTTTGGGGTCAAAAATAGGAAATTCCGACATGGTGAAATTCCTCATTATGAGAAAAACATGGGAATAACCTTTTATTCAGTAGTTTTTTTCCCATTTTTCTCTGAAAATTATTGTTTGATTTTGATGATTCCGGCGGCAAAATTTCAGTTTTTGATTTCCCTAGGGCCGTGCACTAATGCATTTCTAAAATCCTTCAAAATTGCCAATTTAAGTACAAATTTTTGAGTTTTTGCCGCTTCGATTTGGCTGAATACTGACCCGGAACGGGGATCGAATGTCGACCGGCTGAGACCCCCTTAAAACTAACTTCTCTTAGGTTCATCTAAGAGCGCTGAAACAGAGCCTCTACGAGACCACAGAGGAGATAAGAAGGAAATCAAATCAGCTGTGTGAGTGACTTAAAGTTAACTTCTCTTACGTTCATCCAAGAACGCTGAAAAAGAGCCTCCACGAAACCTCCAGAAGTCATTAAAAGGAACTTAGACCAGCTGTAGGGGTGACTTTTCTCTCATTCACCGCGCAGCACTGAAATTTGTTACGCTAGTTAGATCAACAATGTGCGACCTACCAAAATACCCTTAGAACTTGAAAAAGATCCTAGTCAATAATCAGACGGTTTCAACAGAGAGTTACAGCGGGCCAAGATACGTACAAAACGCTGCAAATTATTACACAATGGTTTATTATTTTCTATATAGATCACTCGTCTACAAAATCACAATCCATCCAATATTTTAAAAAAATCAAAAAAAAAAAAAAAAAAATCGAAAAAAAATTTTAAAAAATCAAAAAAAAAAATCGAAATCACCAACCATCGATCGCATTTTGGGCAGCTCTAATTTGAACGGAGATTAGGCCTCTTTTGCGTTTCTCACTCGTGTTTTGATTTATATATATATATTTCAAGTTAAACCCTTAAATTTTCGTAGGGAGCGAACGGTTTGTCCTACAGAGCTCCGCGTGGTCTCAAAAAATTCTAAAAATTATATAGAATCTTAATTTGAAGGAAAAACAATACCTTTATATCGAAATTTTTTGAGTTAGGGCGTTTTCAAAATTTCAAAATTGATTTTGGAACCCTTAGAAGTGACCTACCTCAACCAAAAGCTTCGGGGCACAACTAGACCCCAAATGGAGCCTACATACCAAATTTCATCAAAATCGGTCAATGCTAAGTGGCAAAAGTGCCGCGTACGGCGGACGGACGGCCAAATTTTTATTCGATTTTTGGATTCTACGTACCTTGAAACGTAAACCATCAAATTTTGAGGGGGTGTTAAAATTTGTTTTTTCTTGGTCGATTCCAAAGGTTCATTATTGAAAATAATAAACCAAAATGCGAGACTCTCGTCGAAAACGCGAGCCTCGCGCATTATTTACACATTATTTGCATTCTCACAAACTGTAACATAAACCGTTGTGTTTCGGCGTTCTATAACTTATTTCGCGATAATAATACAAATAATCAACTTCGCGATAATCGACTTGTTTTCCTCGGAAAACCGATCATTAGCAGCCAGCTGTTTACAGTAATTTTTTTTTGAGAATGCCGCACCGAATTAGTTCCGAATTTTCCTACGTCGGATAATGTTTCTAACGGGGAAGCTAATTAGTTTTCATTTTTGTCCTTTGTTTGAAACGTCGTGCGAGTGGTTTCCATTAACTTGAACAACAAGCAGCGAAACCGGACCATTAGACTCTTTGTAAGAGCGAAGTTTTCTTATTATTATAGAGGGTAATTGGGACTTGGATTTCCTTTGAAGAATGCTTTAATAGTAAAATTGATCCCATAGTGATGAAATTCACATCATAACTGTCAAAATCCAGAAAAAACTGAACGGCTAGGGTAAAAGCCCCAATGGCGGACATGTTAAGGAAAATCCTATCATTCTGCATTTTAAATTTTTTCCTCTTCAACTGTGTCAGACTTTTTTTGTGTTTAACATTAACATGTACCTTAGACATTTATGAACGAGTTATCAATGCAAAAAAGCAGTTTCAATCACATTATTATCCACAAAATGCTATTTTTGAAGTGAATATGAAATGTACCGGTGGCGGACACCCAAATTTTTCATTGTTGACGTGGCGGACACCTGGTGTGCCAGTGGAGGACAGGTTTCAGAAAGTCAATGTAACTTGCATGAAAGCGTTTGTATTCATTCAAAACTAGTTCGTTTATGTAATTAGCATCCAATTGGAAGGAAAATAAGCCCTGACTTTGTTCTGAAGGAGGAGGAGAACACTATTGTGAATTGGATCATATCTTGTTCGCGTGCTGGGTTTCCTATCACCAAAACTGACTTGATGGATCGTGTCCAATGACTTTTGTAAGACCTTAACCCATTCAACACGGCGCTCTCGGAAAGGTCGACCCGGCCAGCCGAGCGACACTGGCGACCAAAATTTCATGTTGTGGTGGTAGCTCGGTAGAAAAAGTTGAAAATGGCCGAACCCCAAACAAACAAAATCTCCCGGTACCTTGAAGGTCTATACGAGGAATTCACCAGACAAAGGACCTCCAGCCCTTTCCCAGCCCGGACAACGTGTTTGAATCAAGTGAGGTAGGGAGAACGCCATGGCTTCTTAAGAGGTCTGCCGGCCGGGCGAGACTCCACCTTGGCCTCTTAAGAGGTCATCCGTGTTGAATGGGTTAAGAGAGAAAATAATTAGTAATAAATAATAATAAATAATAAGAAAGAAAAATAACACGACCAGGCCCATCGTGTAAAAATCCTTCAGGAGTATAAATCCTGAAGTGTCAACTAGGATTGCCCAAAATCTTAATACTCGTACATCAAGGAATACAGTGACCTGCTGTCCCTAATTAGGAACAGTCTAATCAAGAATATAATGCTACCAGACTCATCTCGAGTCTTTGAGGCTGATGAAACTGCGTTTTTTCTTAACCCAAAAGGTTTGGCTGTTTTGGCTGTTTTGGCAAGTGACAGAGTGGTTTATCAACAAGATGATTGAGACGAGCTTTGGCGACAGCTAATCCTGGAGGGCAGTTAGCTCCTCCGCTTGTGGTTTTTAAAGTACGTGTGCATCCCCAAAGAAATTGCCAGGAGTGAACAACTGAAAGAGGCATGCGCTATAGTTTGTGGGGGATACCAAACTCCCTCACTACTTGAGCAGTTGGTCTCCACCCTTGAACTTCCTGCTTGGGTTAGAACATCATTAGAACTCGCATTAGAACTCTTCATTATAATTTAATATGTTAGGACTTTTTCCTACATTGTCTCCTACCTCAGTCTTCTTCTTCATTCTAGGAGATTTCTTGTTGTTCTACCTTAAACCTTAAACAACAAGAGACAAAAACTACCTATCTAACAACAAATGAAACTAGGAAGGCTGGGAAAATGGATAAAATAGTGAACTGGAGAAGGACACTATTAAACTCCAGTGAAGGAAAGGTATACTAGAAGCCTGTCTTCCTTTGGTTCCACGTTTAACAATTGGTTTTACCAATGACGGACAGTGTGTCCTACACTAGTACAGGCAGTATTTTGCGTGTACCAGTGGAGGACATACATAAATTAGGATTCTGTAATATTAAAATCAGGTGAATTATTTGAAATATGCTCGAGTTAAATAGTATTGAAGTTGTAACAATCACAAAAATAGTTGCAGTTGTGTTGGAAACAGAAAAATAGCTTAATATTCACAGTCGTTCTCTTGTCATTTTAACATGTTTAATGTTTTAGGGCTGGGGGTCATTCTGTGAATTCCGACACGCAGATCTGCAACGCTTTTTTTTCTTAGTTACCACGGACCGATTTCTTAGTTACCACGTTATATCGGCTCCATTTGGGGTCTAGTTGTACCAAGATGGTCACTGATCAGCTGAGTGAGCTCCAAGGCCATTTTCTCTCCTGTTGAACGCAGGAAGCTGAAATTTGAGAAGCAGGGTCAATGGAGAATGCTGAAGGCGCCTGAGTGGTCACTGATCAGCTGAGTGATCAGCAATCTAATTTCTCCCTTGCGAGGGAAAAACATTAAACATGATTTAATGTTTTTCCCTCGCAAGGGAGAAATTTTTACCTACCAACTTTTTTCACTAGGAATAAGGACCGAAAGGGCAGAAACGTGGATTGTCGTTATTATTTTTAAACTGCTACACCAATTTGGCACCAACTTCGTCCTAATCACTTCCATTTAGTTGTAAGTCTTATAGCTTCCATAATAAGAAGGAATCAATGGCAAAACTCAACTCATATTCTTATTATAACAGATTATTGCTTCCGAGTCTACCAAGGTATTTTTTAAGTGTCCAGAATTGGTGCAGTGTCCGCCACTGGGGCTTTTACCCTACATGTGGAACGAATTTGAAAGCGGGATCAGATAATGTGCGATGGAAAAAGACGCTCCATGTGAATATAATATAAAGCGGGTAATACGAGATGAAAATTCGCTCTATGTGAATATTACTGTGACAAGATGTGACTGTGACTGGTACATATACCATAGTTGGCACCTCCAGCGACACCCAATATCTGGCCTGTTAGAGACTGGTGCGAACGAATGGTCTCGGAAAACTTAAATTTCGTTACGTGTTATCGAAATGATGGAATTTAGCCAGTTAATTTTATTAATTAGGAGCAACAGATTCGGCTAAATGATGTTCAAAATTAGTAAGTACCATAAATATACTTTGGTCCATTTTTTTGCCATTTTCTACGATGTTGAGGATTTTGATGCACTTAGAAATCAAAAATTCTCAATGCAAAATTTGTACCTGACGAATCGAAAAATTAATTGACACCGTTTTACCTATGTAATTTTCAGTGTGTTGAAATTTGATCCAAAGTAACCCTACGGGTTAGAATACTTTGGTCCAGATTCCAAAACCTATCAAAAACAGCGATTTTGAAATTTTGGACTCATTATGAGATTCTACAAGATTGGTTTGATTATTGATCAAAATTGAACTGATTTTGGTTTATTATTTTCAATTATGAACCTTTGGAATCGACCAAGAAAAAAAAAAATTTAACACCCCCTCAAAATTTGATGGTTTACGTTTCAAGGTACGTAGAATCCAAAAATCGAATAAAAATTTGGCCGTCCGTCCGCCGTACGCGGCACTTTTGCCACTTAGCATTGACCGATTTTGATGAAATTTGGTATGTAGGCTCCATTTGGGGTCTAGTTGTGCCCCGAAGCTTTTGGTTGATGTAGGTCACTTCTAAGGGTTCCAAAATCAATTTTGAAATTTTTAAAACGCCCTAACTCAAAAAATTTTGATATAAAGGTATTGTTTTTCCTTCAATTTAAGATTCTATAGAATTTTTAGAATTTTATGAGACCACGCGGAGCTCTGTAGGACAAACCGTTCGCTCCCTACGAAAATTTAAGGGTTTATATTGAAATATTTTATATATATAAATCAAAACACGAGTGTGAATCGCAAAAGAGGCCTAATCTCCGTTCAAATTACAGCTGACCGAAATGCAATCGATGGTTGGTGATTTTGATTTTTTAAAAATTTTTTTTTGATTTTTTTTTTCTTCATATTGGATGGTTGGTGATTTTGTAGACGAGTGATCTATATAGAAAAATAATAAACCATTGTGTAGTAATTTGCAGCGTTTTTTAGTGTCATCACGGTGATGACGTCACTATTGAGTTTTCCAAAATTCGGACCAAAGTTACCCTACTGAAAGAAAGTTTTTGCTTCCGAGTCTACCAAGGTAGCGGAAGCTTTGTTTTCACTTTTCAAGGTTGAAAAAAAAAGTTCTCCAAAATCGAAATTTCCACTCGCGTTTTGCGTTTTAGACCTTTCTGAACAATTTTGGTGCCGTGTCTGTCTGTCTGTCTGTGTGTCTGTCATGAAATCCTTGTTACTGGCATAACTATACGAAGTTATTGTCTGATTTCGATGAAATTTTCAGGGATTAAGTGGGTTGGTGTGTAGACGGTCCCCTATGAAATTCATCACTGATAGTAGCCGCTGCGCATGCGCAAACGTGAATTCCTTGTAACAGCCATAACTTCCACATTTTCTATCCGATTTCGATGAAATTTTCTGGGATTATGCGGATTAAGAGTTAGATGGTCCCCATTGAAAATCGAAGCCTTAAAATTGACAGTAGTCTCTGCACATGCGCAAACGTTAAATCCATGTAACAGCCAAAACACTTAATTTTTCATCCGAATTCGATGAAATTTTCTAGGATTGTTCAGATTGGCGAGTAGATGGTCCCCTATGAGGGTAGCGGAGGGTACTTAGAGATTAACTACTATGCATCGGATCATCTATACAATCGGGTTATGGATACGAGGAAGCTATGTGCCACACCCACTTGGCGACGTTTTACCTTTACGATACCTAATAATATGAGTAGGTGATGATGGATAATCATAATAAATTATGAATAATAGGTAATTGAGTTACGAATATCGTCGAATCATCTTGATAGTATTTATACACTGATTCTATCGCAAATTTCAATTTGTTTCAGCGGCAAGAAGAATCAAACTCGGCAGATCTACAGTCTCAGGCGGCAAAAGTCAACTTGAATGAATCTCTAATTTATTCCGGTTACGTAAAGATCAAGAGAAGCGTATTTGAATCTCAGTCACGATCGACCTGCTAAGCCAAATTCCATTAGGCTGTTGGATTACTAAAAAAAGTAAGCAAAAATCAGGCAATAAAAATCTCAAAATCGAAATTTTTATCGCTTTTGATATTATTGAGTCTGTAGGTCTATCTGTCAACATTAGTTTTTTCGTAATATTTTGGTAAGATTTTGATGATGTAGTATTGCATTTTTTCAATTGCTTGTGCTTATGATATGCTTATGCTAATACAACGACAAATCAACTTTGTTAACTTTATAGCTTTTCCACGAGTAGTTGGAATAGTTAGGGACTACTGGATGGGATTGGGAAGTAGTCGATCAGCAGAGTATCAACATTAAAATTAATCCTGTTCTGACAATTCTGGCACTTTGTGTCCGTCTACAGGAAAATTACCTCAGCCTCCGGATTTTGAAATCGTGTTTATTGCATTTCCTGATAGATGAGATGTTTCTGAACACTATGCTGTTTTCAGAATATCTCATTCCTTTGAAAGTTTATAAATTTTGTTAACCTCTGAATGAGGAATTTCACCATGTTGGAATTTCCTATTTTTGACCCCAAAATCGGATTCAGCACCTCGAAAAACCCCCTAAGGCAAACTTTCAGCCCGAACTTCCTAATTTACGAATGAACAAAACAGTGTAGAAAATACGAATGTTTAAAAAAACCGGGAAAATGACGTCATCCTGGAATAGTTCATTTATGACCGCTTGAAGCGCTGAGATCGAGAAATCTATAGTCCCCAGATGCAAAATTTCACGAAACAGTAAAGTTTGAAATCGAAAAACTGAAGAAAAAAATAGAAAAAGCAAGATGGGGATAATTAGGGTAGAGTCACCAATTATCGTCAGGCGCAAATATGGAACCAGTGTTCGTCACGTCATATTTCATTTCAATATAATAAGAGTTTGGCGCCACCTAGGGATTTGAATCTATCGCCATTTGAAAGAGGAAGTTGTAGGCTTCCGATTTCCTCCAAAATCAAGTCAGCATTGTAACGGTTCTGTTGGTGATAAAAAGAAATCATCACCAGTACCCGAAACCAGCTCTCCATTGTCGGGTGTTACTAAGAGGTGAGTGTAGTTTCTAGCATTTTTTACCTACCCAAGTAGCGATTTTCTCATTTCTTTTTATTTGAATAGTTTTTATATAGTTTAAAGCTTGAATTCGAGCGTTGTTCGAGCTCTATAGAGATTAGTTTAATTGATATGGGATGACGATAACTGGTGTCATGAAATGATGGTTTATCCAGTTATCGTCACATGTGACGATTATTGGGTTTCAGTCAATTTTTCAGTTCTTAGTTCTATCGGAATCTTCTTTTCAAGGGGAACAAGAAGGTGTTCGAATTTTTCGATAATAACAATTGGATCCAGTATTCGTCAGGGGGTGACGATAACAAGATCCAGGGTGCAGATAACTGGGTTATACGTTCACCAGTAACCGTCATCTTGCAGTACCAGTTATCATCACTTCATCCCAACTCTCTTAGAGAGTGCATGATTTACGAAATGAGCAATGTTTTAATTATCCAATAAGGTATGTTCATTTTCTAATGGATAATTAGGCAGATTAGTGTAATATGCAACTAGAAAAGTGTAGATAGGTAGGAATACTTCTATCTACCAAGGTACCTAGGTAGTTACCTAGGTCCTAAATCCACATCATGTTTCTGATTTATCGTACGTAAAACCCTTAAATTTTCGTAGGGAGCACACCGAATTTCTAGCTGATTGAAGTTTTTGTTGAGGTGAAAGGTGTTACTACCATATCTACGAATAATGCGTATTTTATGTACGAAAAACGAAGGTTTTCTTCGAAAACTCCACTTTCTAGCTGTCGGAATCATTCGGAAGTATCACCATTGGATTCAGCGTAAAAAATTACATAGGAAATGATACCAAACTCGTCAAGCCATTTTGAGATCGAGGGGGACCATAAACCGCTTAAAACACTGGATTTTCCTGTAAAACACACGTTTTTTGACATTCAAACTTAATTTTCTCTTCCAATTTGAATGTTAAAATGAAAAATTGATAGACCGTTGGAAAGCTGACAATTTGAGCATGTTTTCTCCGAAGAGTGCTCATCAAAATGAGCAGGGATTTACAGTGAAAACTTTCGTCGAAAAAAGTCAAGTTTCGACAAATTTTTAAAAGTTTGCTTTTTGACTTGATTTTTTAAAACTATTTTATTGCTGAAAGATTTTGATTTTACACTAGATAGCTTGGAGATTTAACGTTCTTTTCAACGGTGTAGTCAGATTTGAATTTTCAGGAGAAATAAGGAAGTTATGACCAAATCAGTGCCGTAAAGTCGAAAACACGAGAAAAAACTTTAAAGTGAAAAAAAGGAATTTCGAATGGGTTAAAAGAAAATTGCTAATGGACATTTTTTGTTCGAAATACCTTGTAGAATCGAACCCCGAAGTTATGCCCATCTTAAGTGTAGACACCCTGTATAAGTGAATAGTCATGGATGACGATAACTGGTTCAATTACACTAGATTACAAAATTTAGGGGTGGTCTGGCTGCCTTGTTCTTTCACCACTTTTCTTATGGTATTTGGTGCGCTGAATCCGAATCTGACGTCAGTTTTTTTTTCCACGTCGGATTTTCAAGATATAGCTAGTTTTACGATTTTTCTAGTTCTCAATTTTCTTCATTTTTTAGTGAGCACTCATCTTGCTCAAATCTCCTCAAAAAGTACTCAGACTTATAGGAAATTTTATGTAGAATCCGAATATGTACTTAGTTTTTAAGTAAAGTTGTGTTAAACCCCCTATTTTCCACAAAACGTATCAAAAAACACCGGTTCTCAACGTTTTTCTTCGGCTTTTCCCTTACATTTTGCCACTTGAAAAAAAAATTAAGGCTAAAAAAAATGTTCTCGGGCTTTTACTTTGTTGGGGGGACACCCCAGAGGATAATGAGACCAATCGCAGCCTCCTAAACCCATTAATATCGAAGGAATGAGCTTTTTTTTCATGGCACTGAGATGAAAATTCACAAAAACCGTTAATTAATTTTTCGAGATAAGTATGTGCGTTCCTAAATCTGTTTTCCTCAAATGGATTTTTCTTTCTTCTACATTTTTTATACTTGTCACCTAATAAGAGTAAGATCGAAAATAGGTACTCATAGGGGGAGAAAAACATAATTGGGAAACTCTTGTGATTTTAATTCAGTTATACAACACAATTAACTGCAGAAAAGTTAACGGTGTAAATCTGTTGCATGAAGGCTCAGATGAATCAATAGTTGGTACAATGTTTGGTAATTCCTCCACCTCAGAGGTTTCATCGCCGGCATCTATGTAGAGAAAACTTCGCCGCCTGAGGTAAATCTCTTTTTAAGGTCCAACAATAGTCCGCCATCATGTGAACGTCCCAATACCCTTTGTACCGTTCTTCCATGGTTTTCATATCTTGGTGAAACCTCTGAGGTGGAGGAATAACCAAACATTGTACCAACTATTGATTCATCTGAGCCTTCATGCAACAGATTTACACCGTTAACTTTTCTGCAGTTAATTGTGTTGTAAAACTGAATTAAAATCACAAGAGTTTCCCAATTATGATTTACTCCCCCTATGAGTACCTATTTTCGATCTTACTCTTATTAGGTGACAAGTATAAAAAATGTAGAAGAAAGAAAAATCCATTTGAGGAAAACAGATTTAGGAACGCACATAATTATCTCGAAAAATTAATTAACGGTTTTTGTGAATTTTCATCTCAGTGCCATGAAAAAAAGCTCATTCCTTCGATATTAATGGGTTTAGGAGGCTGCGATTGGTCTCATTATCCTCTGGGGTGTCCCCCCTACAAAGTAAAAGCCCGAGAACATTTTTTTTAGCCTTAATTTTTTTTTCAAGTGGCAAAGTGTAAGGAAAAACCCGAAGAAAAATGTTGAGAACCGGTGTTTTTTGATACGTTTTGTGGAAAATAGGGGGTTTAACACAACTTTACTTAAAAACTAAGTACATATTCGGATTCTACATAAAATTTCCTATAAGTCTGAGTACTTTTTGAGGAGATTTGAGCAAGATGAGTGCTCACTAAAAAATGAAGAAAATTGAGAACTAGAAAAATCGTAAAACTAGCTATATCTTGAAAATCCGACGTGGAAAAAAAAAACTGACGTCAGATTCGGATTCAGCGCACCAAATACCATAAGAAAAGTGGTGAAAGAACGAGGCAGCCAGACCACCCCTAAATTTTGTAATCTAGTGTTATCTGACGAATACTGGATTCCCCCTGACGATAGCTGGTGCACTGCGGTGACGAACACTGGATTTCTCATGACGATAACTGGTTAAAAAAATCATATTGAGTTTTATTGCTCTAAAAGCATAATTAATAGTTTTTTCAGGAAAAATGGTGGTATAATCGAAGCTTGGATTGCTGGCGATTCAAAAATGTCCCGGAGTTAAACGATTAGGGGTAGAATAAGGAAGAAATGAGCGAATTAGTGGGGGAAAAATGATAAGGTCTTAAGCATGACGATAATTGGTGACTCTACCCTAGGTTTCCCCTGTTTTTGTTGTTTGATAACTTTTCTCTTAGAAAACACGATTTCGTCATCTCAAGGGGCAACACTGGGAGGAGACGGCGATCCGAACAGCCCAATCAGCGAGCGTTCCTGCTTCACGTCCGTTTTCCCGGTTAGTTTTGAAATAAAAAATTTTGATTGTCTCCCAAAAATAACAGGAGACTCATTTTCCGAAATCAGCCCGATTTTCATCTATCCCACACCATTAACTATTCAGGAAAAATGCAAACAGAATTCGGTGAAATTCCTCATTGTGAAAAAGTTTCTTTTGAGAAACGCCATTGAAGTTTTAGAAGCTCACGAAAACAAGGAAGGTGGGGAAGCTGAAGTACATTAATCTTCGCGTTGGTTTTTGCGGTATATCTATGATATAGAAACTATGTACTTTAAATTTGGTATAAGAACCTACAGTAGCCCGAAAATTCAATTTTTTAGCCCCTTTTGAGTTCTCATTCAAAATTTGGTTCCGGAAACTAAGGTACGTTTTCCAGTGGATGGTCACATTTAAAGTTCCCATTTACTTCAAGGAGAACTCTAGAAGGTATTGGGAAGTGCAGATCAGTGGTGTCGGTTAAGATTGTTATGATAATATCATAAGCTCATATCATGAGCTTCTCTTCTGATCATCTCTGAGCGCTGACGAAAGTGGCTCCGAGTATTTAAGATATCCTATCTGATTCGCGTTAATTTGTAACAGCCCCACAGTGATAAGTTCAAATCGTGGGTAGTAATTTGACACAATAATTGAGCAAGAGGACCATTAAAATGTATCAATCGAAAGGACCTCTCAGCCTACTTCAGGTTCGCTGATTGGGGGGTTTCCACAGAATTCAATTGAAGGCGTACGAACTCCCGCAAGATCTAAAGATTAGAAAGTTGGTATGCCGTCGAGCTCTGGAACTTCGCAAAACCCGGTTCGTACTGGAAAGAACCAGTGCTGTGTCCAAGGGACCTACGGGACCCAACTTCCGAGAGGATAAGAATGATATAAGAATGATTTTCATCTTTTGAATGAGATCTCGATGATAGTCGGTCGAAACACTCAGAAGGGAAATTGCTCGGCGAATTAACTCGCGGTCTTCGTGATTATACTCAATTTTATGGGAACCGGAATACCTAGATAAACCACACTCGGAAGAAGGAGTACGAAACTGAACCCGAAAATTTTCAGAAATCGTGACCCATTAGTTGGCATTCAAGCTGACTCGATCAAGCTGATTGTTAACTGAATTGAAGAAGATCATTTGTAAATGAAAAACTTTGTTAGTCAAAAAATGTGGGACCTCTAAAATCAAGATTTGTTCTTCCATTTTGCGTTTCAGAGCTTTTAACGATCAATTTTGGTTTCATGTCTGTCTATCGGGTCAGACAAACATTCCCCTACGCAATTGCATCGCAATCAGCAGGGGGAAAACAGCAAAATATTCTGAAAATCGACATAAATCGGAAAAAAATTATCAATCGTGTCGTTGTGTCTAAATTTATACGAAACCAACAACTTGATCGTGAAGTACCTACATGGGTACGAATTTTCCTGATAAGCGTCTTTTCCTAAATAAAACTAATGTGGGAGATTATTATGGGACTTTTTAGTACCTATGCCTTTTCGTCAATGTGAATCTGACGTACTTGTGGCCAAAATTTATCGGGGAATTTTAGTTTTGTTAACCTTTTCCTGAGTCTTTTGTTGAACTTGGGCATATCTGACTTGACTATTTGGCCCATGGGCCTTCCCCCTTTTCAAGTCCCTTCTCTTCCCCTCTTTTATGGTGGAAGCAGAGTAGGGTTTTCCTGATGTCAATGAACTCGGGTTCGTTTATTTCCTGGCTTGTGGTTCTTTATTTTATACGTAAAAGAAATGAAGGAATTAATATAAAAGTGATGGTAATTCCATTACATACATAATTCATAATCAAAGAATCAGTGCTGTTAATGCTTTAATCATCGCAATAATTTTCGAACCAAACAATTTTATGGCTTCGTGATATTTGTAAAAAAGCTCTAGGGTAAAAGCACCAATTACTGACACTTTAAGAAAAATTTTGTGGTTTTTCAACAATTTCTCTCGTAACTATTAATCTTTCCTCACAATTGAAACTTTTCCCCTTAGGCCAACATCAGTTTCTTCAATTTCGCTCATTAGAATTATCGAAACGACAAATCAATTCATTAATTGCTTAAAATTTGGATGCATCTTTTTTCTCCTATTACCGACATGCATTCACCAGTTACTGACAGTGTGAGGAACCAATTACTAACACCCTGTATCAGGTTCAAATTATTTTTATTTCCAACTTTAAAATAGAAAAAGTAATTTACTTAGTACCTATATTTTGAAATCACAAAGCACAAGTTTTCGTGTTTTCAACCTTGTTTCTCGAATTTTTCGACAAATTGAAGGCGAAATCAAGCTTTCGAAGATGCATAAATTCGAGACTGTTTTTTAATGACAGAGAATAAGAATAGGAGGAAAGATACGAGTAGGTTCCTACCAGGGAGAGGGGTGTCAGTGATTGGATATGCTCAATGTTAGTATCTGGTGTGCGTACATCCCAAATACTGACACTCCCATAACTAGTTACTAACACCCCTGTTAGGATATGGAGCCCTTGCTTTTTTCAAAAGGCGGGTAGCAACATCGTATTCTACGTAAAAATCCTAGTTAATTAGGCTTTGGAACTAAAGATTTCGGAAAACCCCAGTTACTAACACAAGTGTCAGTAATTGGGTAAAGGCAGGTTTCTGGGTACCCAAATCCTAACACTGAGGAAAAAATGTTATTTTATCAGTTATTTGCACTGGAATTGTGTATTTTTATTAGCTAACATCAGTACTGGAGCGGTAAAATGTAAATTGAATGTAGAAACAAAGATAAAACGGTTATAATAGATGAAATTGCGACTCACCTCCTTAGCAAAACCGCTAACGATCGGACAGCAGGTGTTAGACTGATGATAAAACTTCATTCCCGAACCCCTTATCGTCAATGCCGACTAGATTTTGGCGAGAATCGGTAGAAAATAACTGTGACATTGATTTGGTGCCAAATTTGAATCCCTAGGTGACCAGGAACGCTTATTTTTCAAGGAAGAATGAGCATGTGTTAGTAATTGGGGTGGTGTTAGCAATTGGTTCCTTCACCCTACACCTCGCCCAATTTTTGGACGTTTAAATAGGTATAAAATTAATATGTTTTTGTGCTCACTTAGAGATCACCAAGGCTACTTATGCTGTGTTAGATCACCTTTCTTGTCACCTGAACTAGAATTTGAGCGATTTGGGAGGTTAAGAACTGACCTACGTGTCTATAAATTCATACTTGGGCATTTATTTGACCTCAAGATCAACCGCGTTGTCCAACATTATCGTCAACTCGAGTTGAATCCCCGAACATGCCTTTTGTCCAGAAATAGGACGTTACTACATACTGTCTGAAAGATGGTGACGAAATCCCTCATCATTCGGTTAGTCAATTGTCAAGCGAATCGCCAGTTGACTCGTTTAACTTGTTTTGTCATTCGGAGCAGAAAATCGGGCCGTTGACAACAACTCAGTTTGCGATGTTAAAAAAGAGCCGTTTTAAATCATGTTGACGATTTAATGGAATCCTAGAAATGTCTAAAGTTGAAGCTGGTTTTAATCAAAGCGCGGGTTTGAAGAAGAAAGGATGATAGAGATTAATATGCATTTTCAAGGATGAATTCCTTATCTCAAGGATGGTACCCCACCGAGAGTAATTGTTGATGAATTTTCTAAGAGATTAAATTAATCCATTGCAGTTGGAAAACCTGAGAAAATTACTGCATTTGAGAGATCACGTGTTCTTTTAGGAGGTTTGAAGATGACACATCACATCTCCCTCTGAGTTAGAAAAAACGTCTGCCAAGTTGGGTGGGCAGTATAGCTTCCTCACTCATTGTAACATGGACGTATAGAACTATTTGTATTTTCAACGTAGAATTTTGTTTAGCGGTCCACCGTTCAGGACCTAACCCACACAATCCCTGAAAATTTCATCGAAATTGGTTGAATAGTTGCGGAGTTTTGGTTGTAACAATAAATTTAAAGTTCGCGCATGCGCAGCGGCTATTGCTTGACCAATTTGATTGAAACTTATAGGGTGTCTCTTAGAAGTTAGTCCCTAACTAACCTCCAAATTTGAGCAAAATCGGTTCATTAGAAACCGAGAAACCGAGGTTCCAGGAAATTCACGTTTGCGCATGCGCACTCGCTCCTATTGGTCCGAAGGTGCTGAAATTTATAGGGGACCGTCTAGGACCTAACCCGCACAATCCCTGAAAATTTCATCAAAATCGGACCACAGGTTAGTATAGTTTTGCCCGGGACAAGGATTGACCACAGACAGACCGACAGACAGACAGACACGGAACCAAAATTGTTCAGGAAGCTCTAAAACGCAAAAAGCAAGTGGAAATTTTGATTTTGGAGTACATTTTTTTTCACTTCTTTCACGAATACAAAGCTTCCCTACCTTCGGTAGTGAGGAAGCAAAAGTGATGTTTATTAACCATATTTAATAACTGAGGGTCATCCAGATTCCTTTTTTATCTCTTCTCTGGCGTGACCGAGATTTTGAACCAGGTTCTGCTCATCCAAGAGCGCTGAAAAATGTCGTAAGATTTTTAAGGGGCGCTGGATCATTGGAAGTCACTGAGAGGATGAAGTCTGATGCGCTGTGTAATTGACTAGCTAACTTCTTTTCCTGTTCATCCTAAAGCACAGAGTAATGGAGACAAGTTAAGTTGATCCTAAAGCGTTGCAGTTTAGAACGCAGCATCTTGATATCACTGGAAATGACTGGGAAGAAGAACTCAGATCAACTGAGGAAGTGAGAAACCTCATTTTCCCATTCGTCCCAAGCTTTGAAATTTGAAACTCGGCCTCTTGATGACTGCTCCACTCGAAGCACTCGGGAGAAAGTCAGATCAGCTGTGCATGAGTTCTTCAGAAATTTTGAATACAGCAACTTGGGAACTATGGAAGTGATTAAGAGTAGGGTGGAGTGGGGCAATTGCGACCCAAAATGTCAATAGTTCAACTTTGATCCTCTGTAACTTTCCTTTGAAAACGCTATTTTCACTTTTTTTTTTTTCAATGAGTAGCTTATTTTACGTAGATTACGATCCACTCTTCAAATTGTACAAAAGATTTACTTCTCATGGTCCAAACTGTGTTTTTTTAAATTCCGACCGACTTCCGCATTTGCCCCACTAATCGGGGCAAATGCGGAAACGGCCTGCGAATCCCATAAAAACATTTAGTTGCATTAATGGGGTAAATGCAAACAAAGCCCATTCAATACGAACAGAAGCTATATTTAATTTTTTTCTCCTCCACTTTTTTATGACCAATGAGCCCGCCTTTTCCGACAGGTAAGGGTTACCAACATAAGTGGGTACACATTGAGAAGGTTTCTGAGGCAAGGCACTCAAATGGCGCTATTTTCAAAACCATTTCCGCATTTGCCCCATTTCCACATTTACCCAACTCCACCCTACTCAAAAGTGTATGAGCGTCAAAGCGTCTTTCCAACGAGGATCGTGGACATTTGGCTCACAGCTTGCTTTAGAGCGCTAAAATTTTGATCCCAAAGAGTTGGAATTCGGAAATGCAACTTTGAGACCATTTGAAATAATTCGGAACTCGTGAGGGAGGAAGCTAACATTTCCACCTTTCCAGAAGCAATCTGTTCGGCACTAATGGAAGTGATCGGGAGAAAATACCTATCAGTAGCATGAGAAATGTAGCCAACTTAATGTAGCCTTCTCATTCTTTTCCTGGTACTTATTAAAGGGAAATTGTATAATAAGTGATGCAACACATCGAGGTCCGTTGTAAGATTATTTGCAAGCGTTTTTCCCCTTCGTAATTCCAACGCTGCGAACGAATATCGATGTCCGTCGCCCTCATCATTTAATCTGATGGGGAGATAATAGAACCAAAGGACATTCGCGAAATAAAAAGTCCAACAAACAATCATCAATCAGTAGAAGCAAAAACTGTAGCCAGTTGAAGCCAAACCGGTGAAAACTGGGTTCAGAGAACGCAACGTACTGGTAGTAAACAGCGTAATTAGACCGGGCGTCTTGGAAGTTAACGATTGGTCGTGGAAGGCATTGATGACTATTGATTGCACTCAATGTTGCTCTTGAAGTCATTCTTATCCGTGAAGATAATTTTTCTCACTCACTACCGGTGGTAGGAAAGTTAAGTATTCGTCAAACAAGTAAAAAAGTGGAATTTTTGGAATCGGAAATTTTGAACTTTTTATTTTGATAATTACACGATTTTTGGATGGTGGTGGGGATGCAGTAAGATCATAATTATAAACAATTTTAGTATGACCGAATGAGTCAATTTCGAGATGGTGGTGGGGATGTGATGCTATGGCGAATTTTTGGGATTCTGAGGCGATGGATGTGAGGGGATAAAGGAGTGTGCAGTATGACCATAGGAGCGAATTCAATGTTGCTCTTGAAGTCATTCTTATCCGTGAAGATAATTTTACTCACTCACTACCGGTGGTAGGAAAGTTTAGTATTCGTCAAACAAGTAAAAAAGTGGAATTTTTGGAATCGGAAATTTTGAACTTTTTATTTTGATAATTACACGATTTTTGGATGGTGGTGGGGATGCAGTAAGATCATAATTATAAACAATTTTAGTATGACCGAATGAGTCAATTTCGAGATGGTGGTGGGGATGTGATGCTATGGCGAATTTTTGGGATTCTGAGGCGATGGATGTGAGGGGATAAAGGAGTGTGCAGTATGACCATAGGAGCGAATTCAATGTTGCTCTTGAAGTCATTCTTATCCGTGAAGATAATTTTTCTCACTCACTACCGGTGGTAGGAAAGTTTAGTATTCGTCAAACAAGTAAAAAAGTGGAATTTTTGGAATCAGAAATTTTGAACTTTTTATTTTGATAATTACACGATTTTTGGATGGTGATGGGGATGCAGTAAGAACATAATTATGAACAATTTTCAGTATGACCGAATGAGTCAATTTCGAGATGGTGGTGGGGATGTGATGCTATGGCGAATTTTTGGGATTCTGAGGGGATGGATGTGAGGGATAAAGGAGTGTGCAGTATGACCATAGGAGCGAATTCAATGTAGCTCTTGAAGTCATTCTTATCCGTGAAGATAATTTTACTCACTCACTACCGGTGGTAGGAAAGTTTAGTATTCGTCAAACAAGTAAAAAAGTGGAATTTTTGGAATCGGAAATTTTGAACTTTTTATTTTGATAATTACACGATTTTTGGATGGTGGTGGGGATGCAGTAAGATCATAATTATAAACAATTTTAGTATGACCGAATGAGTCAATTTCGAGATGGTGGTGGGGATGTGATGCTATGGCGAATTTTTGGGATTCTGAGGCGATGGATGTGAGGGGATAAAGGAGTGTGCAGTATGACCATAGGAGCGAATTCAATGTTGCTCTTGAAGTCATTCTTATCCGTGAAGATAATTTTTCTCACTCACTACCGGTGGTAGGAAAGTTTAGTATTCGTCAAACAAGTAAAAAAGTGGAATTTTTGGAATCAGAAATTTTGAACTTTTTATTTTGATAATTACACGATTTTTGGATGGTGATGGGGATGCAGTAAGAACATAATTATGAACAATTTTCAGTATGACCGAATGAGTCAATTTCGAGATGGTGGTGGGGATGTGATGCTATGGCGAATTTTTGGGATTCTGAGGCGATGGATGTGAGGGGATAAAGGAGTGTGCAGTATGACCATAGGAGCGAATTCAATGTTGCTCTTGAAGTCATTCTTATCCGTGAAGATAATTTTACTCACTCACTACCGGTGGTAGGAAAGTTTAGTATTCGTCAAACAAGTAAAAAAGTGGAATTTTTGGAATCAGAAATTTTGAACTTTTTATTTTGATAATTACACGATTTTTGGATGGTGGTGGGGATGCAGTAAGATCATAATTATGAACAATTTTAGTGTGACCGAATGAGTCAATTTCGAGATGGTGGTGGGGATGTGATGCTATGGCGAATTTTTGGGATTCTGAGGCGATGGATGTGAGGGGATAAAGGAGTGTGCAGTATGACCATAGGAGCGAATTCAATGTTGCTCTTGAAGTCATTCTTATCCGTGAAGATAATTTTTCTCACTCACTACCGGTGGTAGGAAAGTTTAGTATTCGTCAAACAAGTAAAAAACTGAAATTTTTGGAATCGGAAATTTTGAACTTTTTATTTTGATAATTTCACGATTTTTGGATGGTGGTGGGGATGCAGTTAGACCATAATTATGAACAATTTTCAGTATGACCGAATGTGCAAATTTTGAGATGGTGGTGGGGATGTGATGCTATGGCGAATTTTTGGGATTCTGAGGGATGGGTGTGAGGGGATAAGAGAGTGTGCAGTATGACCATAGGAGCGAATTCTCAAGATATTTACTAGGTATTCAGTAAGAGGGTGAGAGGGAGGAATGGTAAGAGGGGGATTATGACAATAAGAGCGAATTTTCGAGATGAAGGTATCTACCGTGCTGTGCAGTATGACCATAGGAGCGAATTCTCAAGATATTTACTAGGTATTCAGTAAGAGGGTGAGAGGGAGGAATGGTAAGAGGGGGATTATGACAATAAGAGCGAATTTTCGAGATGAAGGTATCTACCGTGCTGTGTTACTATCAATTTTTGTAACGAAGATGGAGGTATCAGTGAGGGGAGAGAGGAGGTGCACTGTACTATCTACTTCATCAAAAGATGAAGAGATCTGAGAGGAAGGAACAATTTTTGATAAGCCGATTGAAGCCTAGCTTACACAGATGATGTCGATCTGATTGCTGAAGAAGCCCTGGTAATAACATTCCCTGACCTTGAAATGAAAAGCAGTCAAGCCGCTGGACTCTTAGCAAATGTAGATAAAATCAAGTACTTGGCGACAGGCGCAAATACAGCTGGTGATGCCCTGGAATGCCGAGAAAAACGATTCTAAAAAGTCCAAGAGTTCCAGTACTTGGGCTCCATATTTATAGGACGTAATGAAGTAGCTGCGGAGATCAAATAGCGGTTGGCAGCAGGAAATAGATGTATGTTTGCTTTTCTTCCAATGCTTAGGTCCAGAACGCAGCCAACTAGTCGAAACTGCTGTTGTATAGTAAAATCCTGCGCTCAATGGTTGTTCACGGCTCAGAAACGTTGAGTCTCTCCTCAGCCGTTGAACTCGCAGTCTGGGAACGAAAGGTTCTAAGGAAGAGTTTCGGTCCAATAGGTATGCGTGAATGGCAATAGAAAATCCGGATGAATTGCTGTGTGCACCAGATGTATGATGAATCCGATATAACAGAGGTGCAAGGCTAACATGAACTGGACACCTAGAAAGGGTGGGAAAGGAGATAATCTGTGAGGAACCTTCTCAATCTTAAGCAGCCCCATGGACGACGGAGAAGAGGTCGTCCGAGAAATAGATGGTTCGACTGAATGAAGGAAGATCTGAGGCGGCTGGGGTTTAGCGAATGAGGGAGGAGAGCTCATTTTCGTGACGGAAAAAAGTTGTCCGGGAGTAAGGATAAGTTAAGCATGGTATGACCACGCGAGAGAATTTTTGAGGTATCTACTATGCAGTAAGGCCGTATTAATGAATTTTGAGGTGGGTATTTTTTCAGATTGAAAGGTCCCATTTTATTTCACATCAAAATTCCTTCAACGTCCTCTTTGGATTCCTTTAGGCTATTTGTCACGTGTATTTTACTCTCGACGAACAATAGGATCACCATCACTGACAGATAACTGAGAAGTAATATTGGTCTCATATCTACCGAATACAAAGAATCAGGGATTATTATTAATCCTATTTGGCAAACTCCTTGAGTCAAAACAATCGTCTTTGTTGATATTGAAACCAATTAGTATCTTGTAAATGCTACTGGAAGGTGAGAGGGGGTTTTAAAACAGACAATTTCCTGTGAGTTTTTTCATTGGACATTTGTTTTTAAATTCTTTATTGAATCATTTTTTTTATATTTCAAAAAATTTTTGTCTGTATTAAAAAACTAGATAATAATTTCGTATTTTTATAAATGTTTGAATAACATAGCACTCATTGTATATTCTGTAACATGTGAATTTCTGGCCATTTTGAGTTTGGTATTGGCTTACAGTTCATTTTCTGAAGAAGGTGTCATGCCTAGAGATGTAATTATTCCATAGAGAGGTAAAAACAATAACGTCCTACGATGATTTTTTCAATACTGGATTTCAATATCCGAAAATCTACAACAATTTTACAAGAGTTATGGCCTCCTCTGGTAACTATTGTTGACTAAAAGCGATATTTGAAGAAAATGAAGCTATTACAATTGACTCAAGAATTTTGGCGTGGAAAGTTTTGAAAATGTTTGAGATCGTTAGCTAAGAATTTAGCAAAACTCCAAGGAGTTAACATTGCAAACAATAGGGTAAACTTTCGTACAAGTACGCAACCACGAGAGACATTTTATGTCTTATGTTTAATAAATTGAGAGCTTTCCAATGAGTGGTGAACGATTTTTGTGGGGTGGAAAATGAGGAAGTTAGTTTTCCCTAGGAACGATTGGTTGTACGTGAAAATCATCAGAAATTTCCGCGTAACGCTCCCCTCATAACGCTCCCCGTGTAACGATCCCCGCGTGACGATTTTTCATTTATGTGCCATAGTAAAGACATAAAATCTCAAAAAATGTTTTTCTCGTTTTTCGTGTGGGCATCACCATCTTAAATAGTTGATGTAAATATGGTATATTCAAAATCAACGCATAATTTCTGAAGGCAATATCATTACAAAAATCCAAAATTAAATTGTCCAAAAAAATACTTGAAATTTTGCACATTAACTCCATAATAGCTGAGTTGATTCTATGAGTTGGTTACTCTATGAGTTTTTAGAGACGAGTCGAACATGAATAAAGACTATTAAAACCCAATCGAGTTCCTAGACCGCTCAGATGTCAGAAAGCTCATTCCTTCGTTTGAGGGTCAGAATTCTGGGAATGAAAATTTTTGACCACCAAGGCGTGTCAGAGACCTGGGCAGACAATGATTGTCAACCACTGAACTGATTAAGTGATAAGAGAAATACAGAATGAAGATTAGCCGAAGTCGCGTGTATAATTTCTGATGTCCCTTTTACAAGGCGGGTCTAAAAGATCTGCTCTTGGTGTTGTTCATCGTCGCTGACTCGCTGAGAAGAGGGGGGGGGGGTTACAATTTAGTTCCCATTTCCACGTACAGAGAGTGCGTACCTCCAAGGTATTGGGAACGCCTCACAATGATGCTGCAGGTGGTTCAGATCAACCGCCAACCTCTGCTGATTGCTTGGAGCTGACACAAACCTAACTAAACTACTACAGGCCCTCACCAAAGACCTGGTACTCTTTGACCAGAGAGCAGAATCCACGGAGAAGCCACCAGGCCTTAGCGCTTTGTGCTCCCCTATCCTGATCTGAGGATTCAGTCACAGTCTACAACTACCACTACCAACTGGCCTATTTTCACTATGAAACGTTGTGGATACTGCTTTTCCCCGGAATGCTGCTTCTTGACTCGATTTATCCAACTGGTCAATTCAGTAGAGGGGAGATGAAGTGCATCTTTGCCAATATATCCAGCACACTATTATCACTATATAATAATTATTAAAATCAATCGCTTACCGTTATTCTCGGCTCTCCGTGGAAATCCGAAATGGAGGGTCGCTTCCCGAAGAAATTGTTGGTGTTCGAGTAGGAATCTATCCTCGGAAGGGCCTCTTGCGTCAGCGTGCTGAAGCTCAGCCGTTGCTTCCGCGAAATATCCAAATTGGTGTCGTTTTGGTAAAATCCGTCCACCGAGAGCGTGGGATTGTCGTATCCCTGTAACCCAGGTTTCCTAAGAATGAGGGATTGATTTCACGCGACACAAATGTGCCATTCCAGACAACATCTGAACTTGAGAATTGGTGACAAAATATCTGTAATATGAATACAATGGCTATTTTTGCTGTCCAGAATTTGTGAACTACTCTACATGGTCAGATTTTGAACATTTATGACAAAAAATTGCAAAAAAAGTGTTTTTGAAGATTTTTAGTGAAAATTACTTTCTTAAACATAGGGACATGAAGGGTACGTATTTCGGAATCAACGTGTAATTTGGAACAGTTTTTGAGCTACAATCACGTTTTGGATCATTCCACATTCATTTACTCATATGTGACCGTCCATGGGAAAAGGGACCTTAAGTTAAAATGGCAAAATGTTCAGGAGAGCAATTTTAAGAAAAAATGACAAAAAAATCGATTTTTGGGTTTTGATCGATTCTGATGCAGCAACTATCCCTCTTTATGGAGATACAGGCCGTTTGCAAGATTATATCGATTAAATAATCAAAAAATGGAAAAAATCGAGAGATGGTCAATCTCAACAAGAGGGACCTTAAGTTAACCACCCCCCCGCTCCATAATTCATATGGAGCGGAGGAGGGGATAACTTAAGGTCCCTTTTCCCAAAGCAGTGTTTCCAACAGTTTCCAAGAGATATTATCTCTTGTTTTTCTATGATTTGGCCAGATAACGATTTTTGCTTGTTTAATTTAGAACTTGAGAGAAATAAACTGATAGGTACGAAATTTCTGCTAGGAAGAGGTAAGTAAGTGGGGATGAACCTGCGTCACTGCCAACCGGTCGCAAGACTAATGGCCCAAAAATGTTCAGATATTGGTTGTGAATGAGTACCTAATGGATGAAAAAAAAAATTGGCTCAAAATTCCTGTTAGAACGACGAATATTCACATTTGAACACTTGAAAAATGTTGGTAAACTTTGAGGCTTGTTTTCTCAAAACTGTGTTTTTCGAAACTCAAACTTCGAAAACTCATAACTTTTTGAAAAAAAATCGTAGAAAATGTTCAGATATTGGTTGTGAATGAGTACCTAATGGATGAAAAAAAAATTGACTCAAAATTCCTGTTAGAACGGCGAATATTCACATTTGAACACTTGAAAAATGTTGGTAAACTTTGAGGCTTGTTTTCTCGAAACTGTGTTTTTCGAAACTCAAACTTCGAAAACTCATAACTTTTTGAAAAAAAATCGTAGAAAATGTTCAGATATTGGTTGTGAATGAGTACCTAATGGATGAAAAAAAAAATTGACTCAAAACTCCTGTTAGAACGGCTAATATTCACATTTGAACACTTGAAAAATGTTGGTAAACTTTGAGGCTTGTTTTCTCGAAACTGTGTTTTTCGAAACTCAAACTTCGAAAACGCATAACTTTTTGAAAAAAAATCGTAGAAAAATTTTGAAAACACCATCGTGTTCAGCAACTCTTCTACTATTCGAAAATACCAATAACTCCATTTTCACAAAATCTAACTTAAGGTCCCTTTTCCCATGGACGGTCACATATATTATTACTTAAAATCTATTAGACCACTTAAAATTTGATTTTGAGGATCCCATTACTTTATTTTTAGATTTAGTGTCAACAACGTGTTTTACGCTTTCCATTTTAGCACGGGATATTCTTCTATGTTTCTATGTTCTTTTTTTGAGTATTTCATGCGTTGAACAATTACAACGGGACTTCAATAAACGATCCAACATTTGTCGTCATTCGCTATCATTTAATGTGGTTTCGTTTTTGAAATGTCCTTATTAATAAGTCATGCACCACAAATAAACACGAATTTCACACTTTGCAACGAGATTGGTTCGTCGATTTTCCAAAATACTTGAACGAAACATGAACAGCCAAGACAATAGATGAAGAAATGCGGTGGATAATACCTGATTAAATCACTAAACAGCAGTCAGTTCAGTCAAAATCAGAAAAATCCGTAATTTAAATAAGCTACTTGATTTAGATACTGAAAATCAACCCGACCTGGGTTTTAGTGGTATTTTCAAAACCGACCCCGAAAAGAGTTTGTATATTCGCCAAAATGTTTAAAAGATCTTAACTTGTTAAACGTGGACTGCTTTCATTGCCGTTTCCTAAGGATAAATTGCGTTCTATTTCGATTCATATAGGTATTATATCATTTTCGGAAATCGTCACGATTCTTCAAATTTGGGAACGTGCGAATGAAGGTTTGTTGTCCCAAGCTATTAAGAGCAATTTTAACATTAGGTATTTTCCAATATTTTTGTGTCGAATGGATCTCAGTTGAGTATTTGAACCATTGTTATTATAAGTGCAAACAAAAAACATATTGAAAAATTTTATTTTTTTTTTTTGAAAATGTTTGATTTAGCCAGATAGGTAGGTATCTAATGTCTGTACAAAAGTAAAACTCCTTGTTTCAGATAAAACCAACCAAAATGTTGTTTGTGGGAGGTTCTGATTTTGTTGAAATTTCCAAATGCTTGGGTTGATCCGGAAATAACCACCACCCACGAGTTGAATGAGGAATTTCACCGAATTCTGTTTGCATTTTTCCTGAATAGTTAATGGTGTGGGATAGATGAAAATCGGGCTGATTTCGGAAAATAAGTCTCCTGTTATTTTTGGGAGACAATCAAAATTTTTAATTTCAAAACTAACCGGGAAAACGGACGTGGAGCGGGAACGCTCGCTGATTGGGCTGTTCGGATCCCCGTCTCCTCCCAGTGTTGCCCATTGGGACGACGAAATCGTGTTTTCTAAGAGAAGAGTTATCAAACAAAAACAAGGGAAACCTAATTTTCCCTATCTCGCTTTTTCTTTTTTCTTCAGTTTTTCGATTTCGAACTTTACTGTTTCGTGAAATTTTGCATCTGGGGACTATGGATTTCTCGATCTCAGCGCTTCAAGCGGCCATAAATGAACTATTCCAGCATGACGTCATTTTCCCGGTTTTTTTTAAACATTCGTATTTTCTACGCTGTTTTGTTTATTCGTAAATTAGGAAGTTCGGGCTGAAGGTTTGCCTCAGGGGGTTTTTCGAGGTGCTGAATCCGATTTTGGGGTCAAAAATAGGAAATTCCGACATGGTGAAATTCCTCATTACCGTTAAACCGAAGGTCCCTCCGAAACCGGTCAAATTTGTAGAGGTTGAAGCTGCAATAAGAATTTTTACAAATTTTCGTCCACGAGTTTCACCGCACTTGAAAAAACAGAAGCCACAATGCATGCAAAGCCGAAGAAAAACGCCAAATTCTTTAATTCGAGATTAAAAAAATACATTTTCCAATTCAACTATACATCAATGTTTCAGGAATTAGAGACCCCGATCTACTCAAATTTGGAATGGAGGGCTGAGAGCTCCAAATGTTACATTTTAAATTGTATGGCGATTCGATCATTAGGGAGCATGCACGTTTTTGGTTTATTATTTTCAATAATGAACCTTTGGAATCGACCAAGAAAAAAAAAAATTTTAACACCCCCTCAAAATTTGATGGTTTACGTTTCAAGGTACGTAGAATCCAAAAATCGAATAAAAATTTGGCCGTCCGTCCGCCGTACGCGGCACTTTTGCCACTTAGCATTGACCGATTTTGATGAAATTTGGTATGTAGGCTCCATTTGGGGTCTAGTTGTGCCCCGAAGCTTTTGGTTTATGTAGGTCACTTCTAAGGGTTCCAAAATCAAATTTGAAATTTTGAAAACGCCCTAACTCAAAAAATTTTGATATAAAGGTATTGTTTTTCCTTCAATTTAAGATTCTATAGAATTTTTAGAATTTTTTGAGACCACGCGGAGCTCTGTAGGACAAACCGTTCGCTTCCTACGAAAATTTAAGGGTTTAAATTTAAATATATATATATATAAATCAAAACACGAGTGGGAATCGCAAAAGAGGCCTAATCTCCGTTCAAATTAGAGGTGACCGAAATGCGATCGATGGTTGGTGATTTGGATTTTTTTTTTTTTTTTTTTTTTGATTTTCTATTTTTATTTTTTTTCATATTGGATGGTTGGTGATATTGTAGACGAGTGATCTATATAGAAAAATAATAAACCATTGTGTAATAATTTGCAGCGTTTTTGAAACTTATTCATCTTAGATACCAGATAGGAAGGTTCCTTTCAAACTACCCTCGAAATTTTATATTCAAATGAATTGTGAAAATTGTGCATAATTGTTGGAGATTTTTTTGAGACTAACCCTCAGAATTTGATCAAAATCAATTCCTAGTGGCAAAAATGTCCAAAAAGCTCGTGTTTTCAAAACTTTGATTTTGAAATGCGTCTTTACTTCCTAGCATTTTCATAGTTTTCCGGCAAAGTCACAGAAACAAAATTATTCAGAAAGCTGTTTATTGGAAGTGCGAGTGGAATTTTGGAGGGTAATATTAGTTAATATGTTGCCAAAATATGCTCCCTCTCTACTGTCTGTAGTGAGGATGCGATAAATTATGGACAATTCATCACATTTAGTAATTGCACGATTATTAGTGATGGTTTTTGAGACTAAACTCTTAGAATTTGATCAAAATCAGTTCCTAGTAGAAAAAAAAATGTTCAAAAAGCTCGTGTTTTCAAAATCTTGATTTTGAAATGTGTGTTTATCCTCTTGCATTTTCATTATTTTTTGGCAATGGCACAGAAACAAAATTATTCATAAAGCTGTTTAATGGGAGTGCGAGTGGAATTTTGGAGGGCAATATTTGTTAATATATTGCCAAAATATGCTCCCTCTCTACTGTCGGTAGTGAGGATGCGATAAATTATGGACAATTTATCACGTTAGATGATTGCACAATTATAAGGGATGGTTTTTGAGACTGAAACCTTAGAATTTTATCAAAATCAGTTCCTAGTGGAAAAAATTTCCAAAAAGCTTATAATACTGTCGGTAGTGAGGATGCAACAAATTATGGACAAATTATCACATTACATTATTGGGAACAACCTAGAATCCAGCTGAATTTGGATCTTTCAGAATTTTCACACCCATTTTGCTGGCCTTGCTGAACAATTTTTTATTCCGCGTCGGACTGTCTGAGAAAGTGATTGCTTTGTGTTTGGGGGTTCGTGTTATTGAAAAGAATGTATCACGCAAGGTGGTTTTTGGTGAACTATATTTTCGGAATCATGACTTTTCAACAAGTGGTAATTGAAACATCTTGTTAGTATTATCAAATATTGAAGTAATTCAAACAATTTGGAATTTACTCGGTAGGTAATTTCGTCACTGCGGCCAATTTCCTGTCTCAGGTGTAGTTCAGACATACAATCCAGAAATTCACTGAAGCGATTGTTTGTTAACATCGATGACTTTCGCTATTATGATTCCAAATTGAAAATGATTAATTTTTTTGAAAGTGAATCTGTGAGCCGTATTTATCTCCAGAATTTATCATCTAATCTAAATAGCCTTTATTCTTCCTAAGCATGACCATAAGGAATCATGGTCCAATTTTGATGAAATTTACAGTTTGTGCGGATTAGCCTCCGTATGGTTCTACAATTTCAACTCCATCAGACCAGATTTGCAGCTCTGTACGCTCTAGTTTTTGAGTTCTCTCAAACAACAATTTGTCGCCCGATTTTGCTCAAATTTGGAGGGTCGTTGGAGGATGGTTTTAGGCAGATTGCAATGATGTTTGTCAATTCTGTACTATCAATATGATTGTGCAAATCATGTTTCCGTTAACTTCGCAACATCTAATATACCATACGTTTTTCTGTTCAAATTTTAACATTATAGAAGCTTTTTGAGTTGCATCATGTTTTAGAGGGCCAAGTGTGCAATTGAGGGAAAGATTGAAACAAATCCTAATAGGAAAACTACCAAAATTTTAGATAATTGATCGAGACTGCGTAGTTGAATCGGTTACATTCACGTTCACTGCATTATCTAATTGGTACGAGCAGCAAGTGAGAAGGTATAATAATTATACCTTGCTAGTACCTAATTATTTCTTGGCTTCCATTTTATGGATTCTTTCTTCCCATTTGTTTTTGGTTTATTATTTTCAATAATGAACCTTTGGAATCGACCAAGAAAAAAAAAATTTTAACACCCCCTCAAAATTTGATGGTTTACGTTTCAAGGTACGTAGAATCCAAAAATCGAATAAAAATTTGGCCGTCCGTCCGCCGTACGCCGTACGCGGCACTTTTGCCACTTAGCATTGACCGATTTTGATGAAATTTGGTTTGTAGGCTCCATTTGGGGTCTAGTTGTGCCCCGAAGCTTTTGGTTGAGGTAGGTCACTTCTAAGGGTTCCAAAATCAATTTTGAAATTTTGAAAACGCCCTAACTCAAAAAATTTTGATATAAAGGTATTGTTTTTCCTTCAATTTAAGATTCTATAGAATTTTTAGAATTTTTTGAGACCACGCGGAGCTCTGTAGGACAAACCGTTCGCTCCCTACGAAAATTTAAGTGTTTATTTTGAAATATATATATATGTGTAAATCAAAACACGAGTGTGAATCGCAAAAGAGGCCTAATCTCCGTTCAAATTAGAGCTGATCGAAATGAAATCGATAGTTGGTGATTTTGATTTTTTTAAATTTTTTTTTGATTTTTTTGATTTTTTTTTTCCTTCATATTGGATGGTTGGTGATTTTGTAGACGAGTGATGTATATAGAAAAATAATAAACCATTGTGTAATAATTTGCAGCGTTTTGCTTTTAATTTCATACTGATTGAAATAGAACGAAATACATTTTATTCAATAACAATTCTCATTCATCGATGCAGTTAACGATATATAGGTACTTACTAAACCACTTGAGTTGAAAATCTGTTCAAATTTCAACATTTTAGAAGCTTTTTCAATTTAATATGTTTTTGGTGGGCCTAAAGTACATTTTAAGGGGGGGAGGGGTGTGAAAGAATAGTCATGGGGATAGTTTTGCTTAGTACAGGGTTAAATAATCTATTGGAGGCTTTGTTCAACCAAAAAACGCTGCAAATTATTACACAATGGTTTATTATTTTTCTATAATATAGATATAGATATTTCTATTTTTTTTTAATTTTATTATTAGGTATTATTTTTTTTCATATTGGATGGTTGGTGATTTTGTATACGAGTGATCTATATTATAGATCACTCGTCTACAAAATCACCAACCATCCAATATGAAAAAAAAATAATAATAATAAAATTAAAAAAAAAAAATAAAAATAAAAATTAAAAAAAATAAAAAAAAATGTAAAAAATAAAATCAAAATCACCAACCATCGATCGCATTTTGGTCAGCTCTAATTTGAACGGAGATTAGGCCTCTTTTGCGGTTCACACTCGTGTTTTTATTTATATATATATATATATATATATATATATATATATTTCAATATAAACCCTTAAATTTTCGTAGGGAGCGAACGGTTTGTCCTACAGAGCTCCGCGTGGTCTCAAAAAATTCTACAAATTCTATAGAATCTTAAATTGAAGGAAAAACAATACCTTTATATCGAAATTTTTTGAGTTAGGGCGTTTTCAAAATTTCAAAATTGATTTTGGAACCCTTAGAAGTGACCTACATCAACCAAAAGCTTCGAGGCACAACTAGACCCTAAATGGAGCCTACACACCAAATTTCATCAAAATCGGTCTATGCTAAGTGGCAAAAGTGCCGCGTACGGCGGACGGACGGCCAAATTTTTATTCGATTTTTGGATTCTACATACCTTGAAACGTAAACCATCAAATTTTGAGGGGGTGTTAAAATTTTTTTTTTCTTGGTCGATTCCAAAGGTTCATTATTGAAAATAATAAACCAAAATCCTACCCATCTTGGCAAACTTTTTTCAAAATTGACGTTGAGTGTGTTAATACCTGGTGCATTGCTGAGAACTGGTTAGTTTGACTATAAAAATGAGAATTCTTCGTAGGTACAGCTCTACTCAATTGTTGTTGAATAATTCGCAACCCAACAAATGCTGTATATCCCTGTAATTCTATGTGAGGATGTTATATTTTCCCCCCCAACTTGGACAACTATTGTTTCGAAATTTTCGTTTAGTGTTGATTCCTGGCTCAGTCACCCTATAATCGGTTTTCATCGGCAATTCGCTGGAAAATCGACCAACCGCTCTGACCACAAAACTGGTACAGTGTTTATTACTGGTGCACTCGAACTGTTTGGGCTATAATAAGTCATAAGTTCAATCCCTGCCTGCAGCTCCTTTTTGGCGGACTTCCCGCCGCCGGACCCGATGTTCCAGCGTCCGGACATGGTCGGAAGAGGTCGGATGTCGGATCCTGGTGGAAGAACTGTGAGAGTCGCGAGTCGCCGAGGAACTGACGAGAGAGCGTCGGTCTTCTTTCCACCACCAGGCGGCGGTGGGGGCGGGCTCCTTCGGTTACAATGTCAACAAGGGCTAAACGATGTAGCCGGTTTCCTTCGGTATGAATTTCTCGTTGAGGGTGACATCAGGCGTGGGATATGGGGAAAATTAAGAATCATAATTCCGAGATGTTTATATGAATCTTTAACTATCTGGATTGAGTCAGTTATAATCTGAAATGATTCTCTTGCTTATACAGGATACAAGAAAATATAAAACTCCCTTTCTTGCAGCATGAGAGAATTAGCGAATTTTCAAAAAAATGTCAACCCGTTTATCAGCCTTTTTTAGCGATTTTTTGGAAAAAATGAAGCTATTTCAATCGAATCAAAATTTTTAGCATGGACTTTTTTGACATTTTGGTTTATTATTTTCAATAATGAACCTTTGGAATCGACCAAGAAAAAAAAATTTTAACACCCCCTCAAAATTTGATGGTTTACGTTTCAAGGTACGTAGAATCCAAAAAACGAATAAAAATTTGGCCGTCCGTCCGCCGTACGCGGCACTTTTGCCACTTAGCATAGACCGATTTTGATGAAATTTGGTATGTAGGCTCCATTTGGGGTCTAGTTGTGCCCCGAAGCTTTTGGTTGATGTAGGTCACTTCTAAGGGTTCCAAAATCAATTTTGAAATTTTTAAAACGCCCTAACTCAAAAAATTTCGATATAAAGGTATTGTTTTTCCTTCAATTTAGGATTCTATAGAATTTTTAGAATTTTTTGAGACCAAGCGGAGCTCTGTAGGACAAACCGTTCGCTCCCTACGAAAATTTAAGGGTTTATATTGAAATATATATATATATAAATCAAAACACGAGTGTGAATCGCAAAAGAGGCCTAATCTCCGTTCAAATTAGATCTGACCGAAATGCGATCGATGGTTGGTAATTTTGATTTTTTAAAATTTTTTTTGTTTTTATTTTTTGAATTTTTTTTGTTTTTTTTTTTTTGTTTTTATTTTTCATTTTTTTTTTTTTTTTCCTTCATATTGGATGGTTGGTGATTTTGTAGACGAGTGATCTACATAGAAAAATAATAAACCATTGTGTAATAATTTGCAGCGTTTTTTCTTCTGAGTCTACTAAGGTAGTGGAAATATTGTTTTCACTTGTCATATTTAAATTGATGTGGATCTTGCATTTCAAAAAAAGAAAAAAAAACGCTGTAAATTACAACAAAGGTTTATCATTTTTCCGTATAGATCACTCGCCTGCAAAGAACACAGCCTCGTCATTGTCACTACCTACCAACCATATTTTTGCATCAGCAAAACTCAAAGAAAATTGGGTGCCTTCGTTAGGAAATTTGATTACTAGTTGCTAAGGACGCAAAACTGAGTACAACTCAAAGAAACGAACAATGATCGCATTTTGGTCAGCTAAAATTTGAACGGAGATTAGGCCTTTTACTATTCACACTCATGTTTCTGATATATCCCAAGTTCAACCCTTAATTTCTTATAGAACGGTTGGTCCTACAGAGCTCTTGCTGGTCTCATTCTATTCTAAAAATGCAATACTATTTATAATTTATGAAGAAACTTTTTTTCTCTGTATTTCTAAGGTTCATTATTGAAAATAAAATCAAAATTTTCACTCGCATTTTAAGTTTTGGAACTTCTTGAAACATTTTGAGCTCTTGTCTGTCTGTCATGAAATCCTTCTAACGGGCAAAACTATACGAAGTTATTGTCCGATTTCGATGTCATTTTCAGGGGTTGTGCGGGTTGGGATGGTCCCCTGTGAAAATCATCGCCCCTAGATTGATTTCAGTTACTAAAATCCCACGCATTTTGTTCACCGAACTAAAGTTGTTCAAAAAAGCTCTGAAACGCAGGAAAAGCTCTGAAACGCAGAAAATTACCTGCTCCACGAGTGCAAATTTTTCTTGTCTTCGGCATAAGGGAAATCAAAAGTGGTATGGTATCTACCAGAGATGGGCGAATTCTTATTCGTGAATACGATTATGAATTCAAATCATATCTGCGATTTTATGATTATGAATACGAATACAGGTTTGAATATGAATACGATTACAATCGTATTCATACTTTGAATACGATTTTCCCCCATATTCGTATTTTGAATACGACTTTGTGATTTTGCTTCCGAGTCTACCAAGGTAGCAGAAGCTTTTTTCACTTTTCAAGGTTGAAAAAAAAAGTTCTCCAAAATCAAAATTTCCACTCGCGTTTTACGTTTCAGACCTCCCTGAACAATTTTGGTTCCGTGTCTGGCTGTCTGTCTGTGTGTCTGTCATGAAATCCTTGCCACAGCCATGTACCTACGGCTTGGCAGAAGTTATAACTTCTACAATTCTCATCCGATTTCGATGAAACTTCAGAAGAAACTTGGCAGAAGTTATAACTTCTACAATTCTCATTCGATTTCGATGAAATTTTCAGGGATTGTGTGGGTTGGCGTGTAGATGGTCCCCTATGAAAATCATTACCCCCGAAATGATAGTAGCCGCTACGCATGCGCAAACGTGAAATAATTGCCTACTTCTCCATTTTCCAACAATATTCAGAGATTGTGCCGGTTGGTAGTGGAAGGTACCTAGAGATTGATGTTTCGAGATCAACTACTATGCATCGGATCATCATCTGTACAATCGGGTTATGGATACGAGGAAGCTATGTGCCACACCCACTTCGCAAACGTTTTTTTCTATAATTTCCCTAAAAATCGAATTTTTTAAACGATTTTCCCTGAAAATCATACTTCTTTAAAATGATTTTCTCCCGAACTCTGGACATATTTATGGCCTGACATTGTCAAAAAAAAGTATGATTTTCAGGGAAAATCGTTTAAAAAATTCAATTTTTAGGGAAATCATAGAAAAAATCATAAAATCGTATTCAAAATACGAATACGGGGGAAAATCGTATTCAAAGTGTGAACACAATTGTATTCGTATTCATATTCGTACCTCTATTCGTATTCATAATCATGAAATAGCAGATATGATTTGTATTCATAATCGTATTCATGAATAACAATTCGCCCATCTCTGGTATCCATGTTGTGCGAATCAAACTCTCCTCTGTTTAAATCTACCCTCGTATAAGTATTGGATGGTTTTATCTGAACACCCTGACTTGTAGATGTTCTCTTCCCATAAGACAATTACTGTTCTTGATTGTCTATCAATCTCTCTGTAATAATCTAACATTGAGACCAAACTTTTCTACGTCTTTCTCCAACATCGCCTGCCAGTTCCTCAAAATAGAAAGGAACATTACTTTCTGGAATTCTCCACCTTCTTGCTTCTCTATCGTACACAATAGCCTCTTGGGGGTCAATCGTAGCTCAGGACTGGGCGCAAAAACACCGAGTAAAAATAGAGCGCGTTGAAGCTGAATGGAGTTCGACTGAGTTTATGTGAAATTTCCCAGGCAGGGATCCCCTAAAACGGGCGTGAAAAAACATCTTCTGAAACATCCCGCGCCTTTGAGCCAATTCTATTTCGTTTGGTGAAAGCGTTTGGTCCAAGAATTCCAAACGGTGGAATTTGAACATTCTTTATAAACTAAGTACTAGAATGTAAAAAAATCAGTTGGGTGGGGTGTATAGTTTTGCGGAGGTCATAGACATTATTCGAAAAAAGTACAAATATTTAATGATAATACTCTCTTTATGTTCTGAATTGACGAATCTGATGAATTTTACGATATTCAAGGAATTTCGTTTAGTGGAGCGAACTGTTGGTTGGTTGGTTTCCTTGTGGTCTCATTCGATTAAAAAAACGCTGCAAATTATTACACAATGGTTTATTATTTTTCTATATAGATCACTCGTCTACAAAATCACCAACCATCCAATATGAAGGAAAAAAAAAATTAAAAATATATAAAAAAATTCAAAAAAATCAAAATTACCAACCATCGATCGCATTTCGGTCAGCTCTAATTTGAACGAAGATTAGGCCACTTTTGCGATTCACACTCGTGTTTTGATTTATATATATATATATATTTCAATATAAACCCTTAAATTCTCGTAGGGAGCGAACGGTTTGTCCTACAGAGCTCCGCGTGGTCTCAAAAAATTCTAAAAATTCTATAGAATCTTAAATTGAAGGAAAAAAAATACCTTTATATCGAAATTTTTTGAGTTAGGGCGTTTTCAAAATTTCAAAATTGATTTTGGAACCCTTAGAAGTGACCTACCTCAACCAAAAGCTTCGGGGCACAACTAGACCCCAAATGGAGCCTACATACCAAATTTCATCAAAATCGGTCAATGCTAAGTGGCAAAAGTGCCGCGTACGGCGGACGGACGGCCAAATTTTGGTTTATTATTTTCAATAATGAACCTTTGGAATCGACCAAGAAAAAAAATTTTTTAACACCCCCTCAAAATTTGATGGTTTACGTTTCAAGATACGTAGAATCCAAAAATCGAATAAAAATTTGGCCGTCCGTCCGCCGTACGCGGCACTTTTGCCACTTAGCATTGACCGATTTTGATGAAATTTGGTATGTAGACTCCATTTGGGGTATAGTTGTGCCCCGAAGCTTTTGGTTGATGTAGGTCACTTCTAAGGGTTCCAAAATCAATTTTGAAATTTTGAAAACGCCCTAACTCCTTCAATTTAAGATTCTATAGAATTTTTAGAATTTTTTGAGACCACGCGGAGCTCTGTAGGACAAACCGTTCGCTCCCTACGAAAATTTAAGGGTTTATATTGAAATATATATATATACATATATAAATCAAAACACGAGTGTGAATCGCAAAAGAGGCCTAATCTCCGTTCAAATTAGAGCTGACCGAAATGCGATCGATGGTTGGTGATTTTTATTTTTTTATTTTTTTTATTCATTTTTTTCCTTCATATTGGATGGTTGGTGATTTTGTAGACGAGTGATCTATATAGAAAAATAATAAACCATTGTGTAATAATTTGCAGCGTTTTTATTCGATTTTTGGATTCTACGTACCTTGAAACGTAAACCATCAAATTTTGAGGGGGTGTTAAAAATTTTTTTTTTCTTGGTCGATTCCAAAGGTTCATTATTGAAAATAATAAACCAAAATTCAATACTATTCTAAGTTACCTTTATGTTGAAAGTTTTCTAGCTAGTGCGTTTTTTAATTTCAACCCCCACTTTTCACCCCTGAACTGGGGGCACAATTAGACTCCAAATGGTGCCCTTTTAACCCTTAATTTCCCACTTGTTAAAAAAAAATGTTTTTTTCGGAGTTTTGAATTCAAATTTAGAAAATATTTGAGCAGAAGGTACCTCACAGGTATACAATCTTTCACCTCAAGGATGATCTTTTTTTTTTTTTTTTTTTTGTTTTTTTTTTTTTGTTACGGAAGTGGGGAAACTCTTTAAGAGCGAAGGGGAAGTTGACCCCAACAGTGTTGGACTCCCCATGAATTGGGGCTACCAACTAAAACCCCACTCCCTCTGCTTAGGACTCACCCCGGGACCACTTGTACAGTATTACTTCAGGGTGAGCCCTTTTTTTGTGCCAAATGGCTGCTCCTACTTCTGGTCTCCTTCAGTTGTATTCCTCATCTTCTTCCTCCCATCTTCCATCCAGCTTTTTTGCTTTGAGGACTGATGTGACGAATACTGCCATTGCGTCCCAGCTCGACTTGTTCTTAATCATCTCATGTATGATTGTCTGTGGACGCAATGTTCCAATGACCTCCTCAGCACACCCCCTCATACCCTCCCATTGAGGACATGTGAAGAAGGTGTGGCAGACATCATCCTCCTCTATCCCACAGTATCTGCACTCTGGGTCAGTGACTTTCCCGATCTTTACTAGGAAGGAGCGGAAGTATCCATGCCCTGAGAGGAATTGAGTCAGGTAATAGTTCACCTCTCCGTGTTTTCTCTCCAACCAAGACTTTAGATCGTCGATTATGAGGGCTGTCCACCTTCCACGGGTTTCGCAGACAAGGTCTGCTTGCCACCTACGGATGGTCTCCTCCCGCTCTTCCCTCTTTACTATGGTAATTGTCTCTGCCTTCCTCATTCTTATCCTTTTGCGCTCCAGTGCCTGGTGGTATATTGGGATAGTTCCCGCTATCACTTGTGATGCTGGACCTGAGACAGTTCTAAATGCACTACTGATTCTCAGAGCTCCTCTCCTCTGTACAGCTTCCATACGTGCCCGGTACTTTTGGTACCTAAGGGAGTCTGCCCACACTTCTGCTCCATACAGCATAATTGAATCTGCAGTTCGCATTAAGGAGTCTCCTCTTAGCGGGTGATGGGCCCCCTAGATTTGCCATCAGTCGGCTCAGCTTATTTACAATACCTGCAGCCTTATCTGCTGCTCCACTGATGTGCCTCCAGAAGCTTAGTTTCCCGTCCAGCATCACACCAAGGTAGCGAATGGCTGGAGAGGTGATGATTTCCTGTCCATCCACATTCATAGGTATAGATCTCTCAATTCTCGCTGTGGTTAGCAGTACAATTTCCGTTTTTTGGATCGCCAGTGACAGTGTGTGTGCTTCCATCCACTCCATCACTCTGCGCATTGCCTGATTCAGCTTAAACTGGAGGTGTTCCATCCTTCGAGCTCTTATCACCACCACCAAGTCATCAGCGTAGCCGATCAGTGAAATTCCTTCGGGCATCTCTACCCGAAGAATCCCATCATAGTTGATGTTCCACAGATCGGCCCCCAAGACTGAACCTTGTGCCGCTCCCGAGGTAATTCTTCTCTTTTTGATGCCCTCTTTTGTATCATAAATCAGCCAACGGTCAGCTAGGTAGTTCTGCAGGACTCGTAAGAGGTATGATGGAACATGAAACTGAACCTTCAAAGCCTCCAAGATGTCTTTCCATCTGGCAGAATTGAAAGCATTTCTGACATCGAGGGTAACCGCCATGCACATGTCCCTGGTCTTGTGGTTCCCCAGCTGAGTTTCCTTTGCTATTCCTACCACTCTGCTAACAGCATCAATGGTGGATCTGCCAGGTCTAAATCCAAATTGCCTCGGTGACAGGCCTCCAGCTTCAGCAATGGCAGTCAGCATCCTTCTTTTCAACAACTTCTCATACAGCTTTCCTGCTGTGTCTAATAGGCACAGAGGCCTGTGTGCTGAAGCTGTACTGGGATCTCCTTTGCCTTTCCCAATCAGTACGAGTCTTGCTAACTTCCATCGCTCTGGGAATATACCTTCTTTGAGACATGTATTGTACATGTCTAACATAATTTCTGGATGTGTATCTGCTATTGCTTTCAATATTTCCACAGGGATTCTATCTGGGCCTGGGGCTTTTTTATTGCGCATTGACTTCACCGCTTGTGCCAATTCATCTAGAGTGAAGAGAGATATATCACCTGATATTGCAATCGGTGGTCTCTCCTCTATCTCATGATCAGGAAAGAGTTCTGATACAATTCTGTCCTTTACTGCTGTTGACATCTCCGTGGAAGTATCCACTCCCTTGAGCTTTTTTAGCACAATCTTGTATCCAAGTCCCCAAGGATCGTTGTCTACATCGTCACATAACTCTCTCCACTTTTTAGCTTTGCTCCTGGCTATGGCAATCTTCAGAGTCCGTCTTGCCATCCTGTATTGGTCTTTTCTCAGTTGGAACTCCAAGGAGTCCCTTCTAGTTCTTTGAGATAGTCTTCTGAGCCGTAAACATGTCCTCCTAAGTTCAGCAATGTTCTGGTTCCACCAGTAGACAGGGCGGCAGTTATTCATACATCTCTTCTTAGGCATAGAGCTCTCACAAGCCTTGGTCAGCAAATCCATGGTTGCAGTCACCAACAGGACAGCAAGGGACCCTTCAGTTGCCCTCTGTTTTATCTTCTCCAGGGTTCCCTTGCCCAACTGAATCATTGCACCAAATATGTCCCTGTCCAATCTTTCAACATTCCATTGGTGCTGGGAGATTGTCGGTTGTATGGGGATATTCCCTCCTATCTCAAACTGGATGTACTGATGGTCGCTGGCAGAGTAATCCTCCAAGACTCTCCACTCAGTAATTTGTGCTGTGAGGTTCTCTGAGGCCATAGTGATATCAGGTATGGTTCCCCTACATCCTGCTCTACGAAAGGTTGGTACATTTCCGTCATTTATGACTACTAGTCCAAGTCTTGACACCATATCCATGACTTTATGCCCTTTATTATCTGGAGCTGGTTCCCCCCATTCCACTGCCTTTGCATTGAAGTCACCTGCTATTAGCACCTCTCCATTTGCATTTCTAGCCTCCTCTTCAATGCAGGCCAACTTTGCTTCATAGTCAGAAGTTGGGTCTGTTGGTGATAGGTAGCAGCTGATGTATGTAATGCCCCTGCTCTTGATCCAGCAATACCCCAGGCCAGCACCATTGGCTTCCACCTGCACTGCCACTCGGTTTACCACCCATATCGCAGCAGTACGAGATGTGTCTTCGAACCAGTTCTGTGCATTGTTTCCATAGGTGTACTGCTCACTCACAAGTATTATGTCTGCATTTTTTTCATTAGCAATCTTCTCTCTCATACTGTCTGCTGTCTTGCTCCTGTGTAAATTGATTTGAAGGAATTTCATGCTTTTCCTTTAATTCTCATGTCCAAGGCCCTCCGAAAGGCAGTACAACCTTTCCTTCCAGACATGTGGTTGTCTGCTACGCCTAGTGTTGTGCACAATGGGCACTTTGCTTCATTCTTGCATTCTGTTCCCTTATGTCCCTCTCCTCCACATTTGAAACAAGTTCCTGTTCTGTCTGGGCCCTTGCATGTCCTGGCAAAGTGGCCGTAATCCATGCATTTGAAACAGCGCAGGACCTCTACCCTTCTCCGGATATGGCAGTTTATCCAGCCGATCCTTATTCTCCCTTTCTCTATTAGTTCCTCAGCATTCTTTCCTGGTAGAGAAACAATAGCCAATCTCAGTTGTCTAGTGTTTGGGTTTGTGATGTTGACCATCACGTCCCCGTCACCAATTCCGTCCAGTGAGGCTTTAATTGCTTTTTTAACCTCCTCCGCTGTTGTGAGAGGGTCTAGATCTCGGATCTCTATTGATGCTCGTGGCTTGAGGTCTTTTACTAAGCCCTCCCCCACTGCATTTTCAACCGCTTTCTTGAAGGCATCTGAGATTGTGCTTGTTGGCTCCACCTCCAGCAACACATCACCACCACCAGTTCTCCTTATCTTCCGGATCTCCGTGTTCATCTCTGCCGGATTCACCTTGTCTTTCAATTTTTGTAAGACCTCGGCATACGAGATCTGGTCTGACACCTTGATGACAAGGGCCTGGGATCTCTTCAGATTCCGTTGCATGTCCCTCTTGACTGCCTCTTTTCGCTTCCTTCTCCCATCCTGTTCGGCACGACGCTTTTCTTCAGATTCTTTCCGCTTTTTGTCTGCTTCTTTCTTTTGAGCCTCTACCTCTGCTTGCTGCTTAATTCTCCTTATACGGTCAGCATCTCGTCTTGCCTCCCGAGCTGCCTTCCTTTGGGCCTCCTTGGCCAGATCCTGTCTTCCTTTCCGGGACTTGACCTTCTCAAATGGTACGCCTGCAGTGTCTGAGTCACTGACCACATGGCTGGATGTTTCAGTCTCCATGCAATCTTCTTCAGAGTTGCTGAGGTCAGTCTCATCCTCCTTCCGCCTTTTCCTACTGCCATGACTCCTCTCCTTGGAAGGAGACCATTTGGTCAGTTTATCCACTTCTGCTTTCAGTCTTTTCTGAACTGAAGTCCTTCTTTTCTCCTGTGTTACTAGGGCATCACACATCTCCTCCATTGTGTTCAGCCCATCTTTAACGATCTGACTGATGTTGGGCTGCTTCTTTGTGGCTGCCAACATTGCAGTCAGGGTTTCCTTCATGCATTTCAGGTATTTGAGATCTTCCTGTCCCATTTCATCAAGCTCTGTCAGCGAAGTACTCCCACCTGTTGCTGCCTCCTGTTTCGTTACTTTTGGTAAGGTTTTGTTGATAGTGTTAAAAGAAGAATTCATCATTAATTTTGTCCAGCACATCGTGTGGAAGGGGGCGGGTCGCAATAGCTAAGAACGGGTATACCCTTGGCTGGTCACATCCATTGTGTTGGTATGTGAACAAAGCCTACCCCAGTTCCCTGAGGCCTAGCCTGGGCTTAACTGGTTCCGGAATTCACGGACAAACCAGCACTCGCCCGTAGCAATGCACAGTCCGACACCATGCATCCCTTGCACACTCCCAGATCACGGCCCGAAGGGGCTGGTTCTTGATCTTGACCAGTGGGGTGCTTCGGCAGAGCAAGCTCACATCAGCCGAATCTCAACAAAATCCAGCACTCCCTGCACCCCTCCAGATCAGATCGATCAAAATTCCTACTTGTGCTCTCTGTATTGTCTGTACGATATACATAAATCAGAGAGCTCTCACTTATGAGTGAATCAGCCTAGCATGTTTCCTTAGTGTCTTCTTGTATGCCGGGCATTCCTGGTCATCTACTTTGTGGTTATAGGGCAATCCCATTCTTTGGCAATTTGCACACACAGGAGAGTGTGGCATCCCTCCTGGACATTCCCTCGTGTTGTGTTCCCCAGCACAAAACCCGCAAGTATGTGTGCTGGCTTTGCAGTTGGTAGAAATATGACCATACTGTTGACAATGAAAACATCTGGATATGTCAATAAAATCCTCCACCTTGCATCTATAAAGAAGTACATTGAGAGATCCAGAGTCAATAAGGATCTTTCTCACTTCTTTTGAGACTTGAACTACCCAGGTGACCTCATCGTATTGCTTTCCTCCCTTGGTGAGGATGATCTTTCCAAGGGCCACTCTTGCACTATCTGCGCCAGCAAAATCTGTACATAAACCCAATTTTGATGGAGTAAAAGAAGGAAACTTTGAAAAATCCTTGGTGGGATGTTAGGATCTGCTATTTCCCATAAAGTACCGAACCAAGGAATAAGGTGGAGAGGATTCACTTCATAGAGGAATCTGTACTGCCTTTTCTGAGAAAACCCAACTAATTGCCTACAAGGTGAGAAATTAGGGTAGAAGGTACCTCAAAGGCCCTATTACAGTGTGCCAACTCTTTTAATTAATATGTTATTATTATTACTTTTTTTACACAAATTTTCTTATTCCATAGTTGGCGTATCAAGACAGCCAACGGCTGTCAGTTTTGGTTCAAAAATGGATAAACTGTTGCAGGTAAAAATCGGACTTCCAGAAAGATACCTCAGGATATTGAGGGTTAACCAAATTTCATCAAAATCGGTCTATGAGAACGCCGCAAAAAGGCAAAAATAATTTTATTCGATTTTGGCGAATTTTTGAAGAAATTAAACATTTAATTTGCAAGATGTTTAGCATTGAAATTCGTTTTGGAAAGGTTCTTGAAGTTTTTCAAATAATAACAAGTAGAGTATTTTTTGAGGTTTTTGGAATAAATAACGGAAAATTTGCTCATTCACTCATGCTGCACGTATAGGATTTTTTGGATTCTACGTACCTTGTAGAGCAAGATGTTCAAAACGCCAGATGCGAGTGAAATATTTGAATTTCGAGGAGCCAAATATTTTTGGAATTACTGCACGAATATTGAAGGTTATCTCCTGCCATTGATAGTGAGGAAGTTAAAATGAGGGTCCTTCAAAATCAACATTCCTACTCGCATTTCGGGTTCCAGAGCTTTCTGAACAATTTTGGCTCCGCG